>JAXRKP010000123.1:172431-254931 GCA_037039925.1 Doris montereyensis
ATCAGATAAATGTGGCATCTTTCAAGAGAGGGAAAAATACACAGAGCATCAAAAGCTTTACTGAATAATCAGAAATCAAGTAGACTGCAAGCACAACTATAAAAATGTAGTAAGATGAAACACAACAAAAGACAATACTAACTTTTGAAGAAGAAAAATAGATAAGCATGTGACTTTATAAAAATAAAGATGGACTTAAAGTCTTATGTCTCTGCGCAAGTGCATATATCTCTGCGCAAGTGCATATATCTCATATGCGCAAGTGCATATATCTCTGCGCAAGTGCATATATCTCTGCTAAGTGCATATATCTCTGCGCAAGTGCATATAAGTGCATATATCTCTGCGCAAAGTGCATATATATCATTTACCCCCAAGTGCAGGACATTTCATTCAAAGTCCTTTTCAACTCCCTGGGGGAGCATACAGCAGGACATTTCATTCAAAGTCCTTTTCAACTCCCTGGGGAGCATACAGCACAGCAGCCTGTTGGGCGCTTCATACTTACAATCTGACAAGATATTTCTCTACCTTTAGCTGGGTACGCATTCATACCTGAGTCAAGTGAGGAAAATCAAAATGAAGCACCTTTCCTTAGAGTACAACATTGTGAACAAATATCTGGGCCAGTCATGGGTTATGAACCAGTGTCATTGTGATTACTAACTCACAACACTACGGTTTTGCTACAGCACATCAACCTTTAGAGCTGGCACCATTCAAAAGAACAGATTATGTTGGCCGATCTAGTGTCCAGACACAACATACCACTTTCACATCATCAGGACTAATTTGCATGCTTTGTGTATCTCATAGCAGAAAGACTAAAACAAGTGCTACCGTGGCAAACTTGAGGAATGGCTGGAATCATAGAAAATCAAACGTGTAACGTATCAAATGCCTCTGTACCTTTGTAATCTCTCTGTCCAAACGAACTGCCTTGTCCATACTGGCATTGCCACCACCAGGCGGTAAGGGCGAGTGTCAGAACTGCAAGAATAAACAAATGCAGCAGCATATTACCAACACTTTATCAGTCGTCAGATGATAAAAAAAAGATAAATTTATCATGAAAAAAAAACATTTGTTTTCAAAGACTAACTTTAATAAAGGCAACATTGTATACTGTATATAGATTGATTGTTAAACAGACAGGCTGATAGATAAATAGATAGATATTATAGATAAATAGACGGACAGATAATGGAAAGATAGATAGATAGATAGATAGATAGATAGATGGATGGATGGATGGATGGATGGATGGATGGATGGATGGATGGATAGATAGATAGATAGATAGATAGATAGATAGATAGATAGATAGATAGATAGATGGATAGATGGATAGATAGATAGATAGATGGCCCCCTTTGAGACTTTAAACTGACAAAAACCAATACACACATAGCCCCCTTTGAGAGTTTAAACTGACAGAAATCAACAACACGCGCATAGAAATCAACACGCGCACAGCCCCCTTTGACGAGTTTAAACTGACAGAAACCAACTTGCCATTTGCCCCCTTTGAGAGTTAAAACCGACAAAACCGTAAACCGACAAGAACAGACACGCCATTAGCCCCTTTGAGAGTTTAAACTGACAAAGAACCAACACGCACATAGCCCTTTTTGAGAGTTTAAACTGACAAAAACCAACACGTGCATAGCCCCCTTTGACGAGTTTAAACTGACAGAAACCAACACGTGCGCAGCCCCCTTGAGAGTTTAAACTGACAAAAATCAACACGCGCATAGCCCCCTTTGAGACTTTAAACTGACAGAAACCAACAGCTGCCAAAGCAGACCCACACTTTTCAAACCAACAAGAAACACACCTCTTATTTTTGCTATCTCTCATTGGTCACCGAGTGATCAAGGCAGCTTCACATGACCTTTTTGAGTGTATGGTGCGAAGATAAGACCAGCTGGCAGAAGCCAGATTTTTCACACTTAGATACAGTATGTTTATATATCCTCAACAAAAATAACATCAAGATGAACGAGCGCCATCAAATTCTTAATAAATGAACGTAGTACACACACACACACCTCAACAAAAACTGAATCATATCATGGGACATTTGGTCCTCTCTCTTGTGCACAAACACAGACAGCCTTCCTCTTTGCACGTCACTGTCTTCACTTTTGTCCATGTCCTGAGATTTGGCAGCCCGACCTGAGGCAGATGCCTCTTGGGAAGATGAGCGACTGGACAAGAGAACTTGATCACCTGGAAGACATAAAAAAAAATGAGCTTAGCATATTTTGTTAGGCGTTCTTTTTCTCTTTTTCTTCTTTCCCTTCTTCCCTTTCTTTCTATTTTCAAATATTTTCTCTTTAATTATTCCCCTTCTTCCTTTTCTTTCTATCTTCAAATATTTTCTCTTTAATTATTCCCCTTCTTCCTTTTCTTTCTATCTTCAAATATTTTCTCTTTTCATTATTTCCCTTCTTCCTTTTCTTTCTATCTTCAAATATTTTCTCTTTTATGATTTCCTTCTTCCTTTTCTTTCTATCTTCAAATATTTTCTCTTTAATTATTCCCCTTCTTTTCTTTCTATCTTCAAATATTTTCTCTTTAATTATTCCCCTTCTTCCTTTTCTTTCTATCTTCAAATATTTTCTCTTTAATTATTCCTTCTTCCTTTTCTTTCTATCTTCAAATATTTTCTTTTCATTATTGCCCTTCTTTCTTTTCTGTCTATCTTTAAATATTTTCTCTATAATTATTTCCTTTCTTCTTTCTTCCTTTTCTTACTATCTTCAAATTTTCTCTTTTCATTATTTCCCTTCTTCCTTTTCTTTCTATCTTCAAATAAGAGAAGTGGGAATAAAGAAAAGAACAATGTAAATTGTGTTCATTTAGTAAACTGTGTTAGAAATTTACCATCATAGTTTACTAAGCATATTTTGTTTTGTTTTTCTCTTGACACTAACACAAAGGCCACCTGCCTGTTCCCAACATAACAAGCTTCTAGAAAATGCTTGATTAGGAGCCGTTATGTGAATTTAAAGCCAGAAAAATGCCAGGTAAAAGTTTACTTCTTCCTACCGTGTAACAAGGACCCATATCTTCAGTACGGAACAAAAGGTTAGCATCTGTAACCTCAGGCTCATCTTCCCCCTCCATCCAACCTTGTGAATAAAAAGAAGTAAGGTTCCTTCAAGGCTGTCACGGCCCATAGAGCCGGAGCTTATCCCAGTTTCAATAGGGTGAAGCGGAACAGGTGATAATAATCACCTCCTGGACAGGATGCTAGTCCGACACAGGTTTTTCACTTCAAAGCTAACACCTGCAAAGTGGAGATCTGCGTTAAGTATCTTTCCCAAGGAACACAACGTTTGACCAAGCTTTGCTAAGATTCAAACCCGGGACCTCGTGATCCCCAGTCCGGCAGCCTGACCACTGCCCCAACGCCACACATCCAACCTCTTCATTCAACATAAATCTCTGCCATCATTTATGTTAACAGAGACAACAACAACAACAACAAAATAAACAACTAAAAACGCAGCTTACCTGGCACCAAGAAATCTCTAGCTTTGCCAGCAGCAAGGAGATAATTTTTGCTGGAGGGTCGGACACTGGCTGGGCGTTACTCCAGTGGGAAAAGCTGAGTTGCTGGCCCCAGACTGGCAGCTCCACCTCTTGGCAGTCGTCACAGTTCATCAGCGGCAGAGACACTCGACACAGCTGCAGGAT
Organism: Doris montereyensis; assembly: GCA_037039925.1. NCBI lineage: Eukaryota > Metazoa > Mollusca > Gastropoda > Nudibranchia > Dorididae > Doris > Doris montereyensis. The sequence continues at coordinate 176,137 of JAXRKP010000123.1, forward strand.
GATGAGCACCAGCTTGGGAGATGGCCTGAGGGGAGAATGGCAACCGTAGGTAAACGTTTTTGAGACTGAATGGGTTTGCACAGGAGGAAACATTGTGCAGTATTCATGCATCTGTTGTGTAACAAACAATGTGGGAAAGGAAAGGCACAGCAAAAAAGGCCTGATGTGAGCCTCGAGAATTTCTCAATCGCTCATGATCATGGCTTGTTGATCACAGTCTTGATGCCCAAACAGTGATCATAGTTTTGTGGCGTTGATCATAGAATCGAGAAAATTCATCTATCGATACCTTCATCAAATCAGTATCTCCGACTACATTATATTCCCTATAATCCAAGTTTGCGAGTTGCAAGGGGTAAAGGCGACGTTTCTTAGAAACCGTGGCTCATGCTTGTCCGTCGGTTGAGATGGCAGGGGATGGAGATGAATGTGAAAGGGCTCTCTCTGCCAGGGCATCATTTTAACAATTTCTAAAAATAGCTATACATATTGAGAAATAAGGAGGATTTAATAGGGGCTATTTCCTGGTCGGAATATCTAACTAGGTACCTGAATTGACCGACGTAAGATCAAAGGTAGGATCAAATAAAATTTACAGTAAAAACTGTATTGGTTTGTACTATTGACCCCTTAATAAATATTCATGTAATAGACATAACAGGGAATTGGGATGGACACAGATACAATGACAGTGTTTTCACATGATTAATTTCCAGTTTCACACAGTGTGTCATTTGCCCCGCTAAAGGGTATGATTTAGACCTGGAGAGGATCACGAGAATGAACAAAAATCAGCTACGTTGTCTATAAAGAGTAAAGAAAAACAGAACAAAAACTAAACCAAAAGCGTAGAAAGAAAGCAAATCCATTCCCATGCCGTTCCTCAAGGCTATCACAATGACAGCGTCGCCTTCACTTCTTTCGACGTAAATTCGTCTTGCAGCGGTCATGAAGCATTTCTGCATCGAGAGTATGATCATGCTCATAGCTTTGATCACGATCATAGCTTTAAACGCTCGATCACAGTGATCAAGGCCCCTTGATCATTCGCTGCTCATGATCAACCAGAAAGTGATCAGTGCCCAGGCCTAACAAACATCATCTCACACAGGGTTCATCATCGATACACTTAATAATAATAATAATAATAATAATAATAATGAATGGCATTTATATAGTCCATATCCTGACTGAGCCAGGCTCTATGCACTTCACAACAGCAAAGAAGTTAAACCAAAAAGAACATCGTCAACACAATGGCTCTCACCCATAGAAGCAATCAAGATATATCTACAACACATTCAAAAGGAAAATCATACAATAAATTAGGACATATGTATAATTTTTAATCACACAGTAAATTAGGACATATGTATAATTTTTAATCACACACAGTAAATTAGGACATATGTATAATTTTTAATCACACACAGTAAATTAGGCCATATGTATAATTTTTAATCACACACAGTAAATTAGGACATATGTATAATTTTTAATCACACACAGTAAATTAGGCCATATGTATAATTTTTAATCACACACAGTAATTCATATGTATAATTTTTAATCACACACAGTAAATTAGGCCATATGTATAATTTTTAATCACACACAATAAATTAGTACATATGTATAACTTTTAATCACACACAGTAAATGAGTACATATGCATAAAAATTTTAATCACACAGTAAATTAGGACATGTGTATAAAAAAAAAATTAATCAGTGCCGTCGGCGTGGGCAACAAAGGTGTCGCACCTGCAATTCCAATTTCTTTAGAGCAAGGAACATGGACAAGCAATAACATGGGCAATAACTTTCACTAAATGCAACAAAAGTCACCCATGTTGTCCAAATGAGCAATAAGGGTAAATTTTCTTGCCCCAGGAAGAAAAACGAAATTCCTGAAGTGGGGCTTGAACCCAGTACCTCTGAGTCACAGTGTAATGCCTTTAGTCACATGAATAAAGCAATCAAAAAACAAAATAAAATTTCAAACTTCTTATTCTTATGGCTTTTTTGTTGCATACAGAAACCTGGATGTTTTCAGTCTTACTCTTATGGCTTTTTGTTACATACAGAAACCTGGATGTTTTCAGTCTTACTCTTATGGCTTTTTGTTACATACAGAAACCTGGATGTTTTCAGTCTTACTCTTATGGCTTTTTGTTACATACAGAAACCTGGATGTTTTCAGTCTTACTCTTATGGCTTTTTGTTACATACAGAAACCTGGATGTTTTCAGTCTTACTCTTATGGTTTTTTGTTACATACTGAAACCTGGATGTTTTCAGTCTTACTCTTATGGCTTTTTGTTACATACAGAAACCTGGATGTTTTCAGTCTTACTCTTATGGCTTTTTGTTACATACAGAATCCTGGATGTATTCAATCTTATTATGGAAACAGAAACCTGGATGTTTTCAGTCTTACTCTTATGGCTTTTTGTTACATACAGAAACTTGGATGTTTTCAGTCTTACTCTTATGGCTTTTTGTGACATACAGAAACCTGGATGTTTCAGTCTTATTATGGCTTTTTGTTACATATAGAAACCTGGATGTATTCAGTCTTACTCTTATGGCTTTTTGTTACATACAGAAACCTGGATGTTTTCAGTCTTACTCTTATGGCTTTTTGTTACATACAGAAACATGGATGTTTTCAGTCTTACTCTTATGGTTTTTTGTTACATACAGAAACATGGATGTTTTCAGTCTTACTCTTATGGTTTTTTGTTACATATAGAAACCTGGATGTTTTCAGTCTTACTCTTATGGTTTTTTGTTACATACAGAAACATGGATGTTTTCAGCTTGACTGCAACAATGATATGAAAAGGGTAAAAGAACTGACATAAATGAAATAACTCTATCTTTTGAGACTCCTATGAAAGTACTATCAGATGAGGCAAAAGGACAACTGTAATGAAGCCAAGAGCAAATTTGCTTCTATTATATTATACACAACAGGAAAGAACACAGAACAGTGGCTTTCTTTGCCTACCTTTGATCCAACAGCAGAGAGAGAAGCTTGGACACACAGGCAGGTTGACTGAGTATGGCTTTGCCCATCTTGCTCCTGGAATATTGGTATACGCATTAAATGTTTTAGAAGCACTAGAGCTATAGTTGTAATGACACTTTGTCACGGAAAATTCCACTGAATAGTGTTACAGGTTTAAAATTAATACAAAAATCTTTTTATTGCATGCTTAAGGTTTCAAGATCTTTCATCAATCATAGGATCTAGATCAGTGGTTCTCAACCTTGTTGAGGTTCAAACCCCACAAGTTGCATACGTACATTCACCGAACCCTTCGTAATTAGAAAAATAACGGACACACACACACATGTATTCACCTCCGTCAAACCCCTGAGACTGACTCACCGGACGGTTCAATCGAACCCAGGAGATTGATAAAACGTTTGTGTATTTATACTGCTGCTGGACTGAGTTATAAATTTTGTTTTCTACTCCATGCTATAATCTTTTCTTTTCATTCAGTTACTTTTGTTTCGTAGGGAATGGGGACATGGTGGTCCAGAGGCAAGTTGTCAGCCTCTCAACCAAAAGGTTATGGATCCAAGCTCCCCCTGGTCCAGGTAGGTGGATCAACACATAGTCCCATCGGAGATGGATGATAAAAAAGAGGTCCGTGTGCTGATCACAACATTCTGCGCACCTCAAATATCCCTTGGCTGTTTACAAGGCAGTCCAGGCAAAAATTTTAAATCCTACCAATAACCCCTGTATCATCTCAGCCGTGGATGTGGTTGAAATCAAATCACAAATCACATTGTTGGGACCTCCTCCTCTTAAACCAAGTTCTCCATCATTCCATAAAACAGCAAATCAATATGTCAACACTTTGAAACTTCTCCACCATTCCATAAAACAGCAAATCAATATGTCAACACTTTGAAACTTCTCCACCATTCCATAAAACAGCAAATCAATATGTCAACACTTTGAAACTTCTCCACCATTCCATAAAACAGCAAATCAATACGTCAACACTTTGCAACTAAACAAACATACACACATGATGCCGATTGAGGGAATTGCACATCTCATCTGCATTCCCCCCCATTTAGAAAAAGAAAGTGGGGGCTCATCCGTACCTTGAGAGGTTGTTCAAGAGACTGAGCACTTCCTGTAGAGCTCTGTGCCCGCCATGGCATTGCCGATACCCTCTGTGGCACGGGCTAAGTGGGTGGGTCAGTAGCATGGAGACCTGCTTGGCCAGACCTGAGTGTTCTAGTTCTTCTACTTGGGACCCTTAGGAAGGAACAATGACGTGAAAATTAGAATGAGATACGGTACAGTCACTTTTATTGATCCTTAAACAGGAAATTACAATGAGTGTTTATTGATATCATGATCACAATAAATAATCACAGCAAAAAAAAAATTAATTAACACAATATAATATAATTCATACTCTCTCTTTCTCTCATAAACCTCTCACTCTCGTAATGTTAAAGACGGCATAATAGATAGATACGATAAAGTGGAATGTTAATTTTTCGCGAGGATGGAATCACAATTCTGTATGACGAAAGGGAGAAATAATGAAAATAAGAATGCCGACATATTTTTAATGTAAAAGTCTCCCACCCCTACTACTTGTCTGGACTTGGGAGTTGAGAACATGAGACACATCCTTTATGATTTTAAGTTGTTTTTAAGTTATATACTTTTTCTAATACAGCATCAAAAGAAACAGAAGATTAACCAAACATTTTAGAAGCATTTTTTAAAGCTCTATTGATTTTTTTCCTTCTCACCCTCTCTGTTATCACCTCGTCGTGAATCTTGATTTTAATTCCACCAACGATAAATGGTCACAGAGTTTTGGCTTTGAATGATCATCATGAAAAAACTGTCTTATTGACTAAGTCAAATACTCTACAAAATTTATTTCAAAAACAAAGAAGAAAAAAGAAGAGAAAGAAACATATACGTTTAAAAAAAAACTACAACTAAACGGAGAAAAAGCCATGTGAAATCATTCCCCTTACCGTCTTCAACTTCCCACTTGACACACCTGATGCCAACACCTGAAAACCTGCCCAAGCCAGCGCTGACACCTTCTGCCGTGGGGTCTGCATCTCGGCACCCATACCGCTGGTGGGTGGCTTCCCATGCTGCACAGTTTGTCCAGTAGATGGACCAGACCTGATCGAACCAGGCATTTCTCTTCAGCTCTACAGATATGAATGACATTCAAAGAATAATATGAGACAGTTCAGGATGTTTAATAAACTCTTGAAATTTGAAACTGAGCAAGAGTGGTAAGTTCACCACAGGAAAAAATGTATTTTCTTTCACTTTCTTACACTCTCCTTCACAACGAGTCATTTAATGTTTGTTCTGTCAAGCTGCTAGCTGGTAATACAACGTCACCACAATTGTTGTATGGTCGCTCAATGCAGTCACCTCGGTTTACAATTATTGTCGTACGTCCATTCAATGCAGTTTTGAGAAATCAGGCCTTAAAGATTTAAACTGTCGTATACAAGATATTTGAGAGATTAAACTCATAAATGTAAATTTGAATTTTTATACTTAGAGCGAACTAATGGTCTTGAAAATGTAAAGACATAAAGACAATTTGCTTATGGAATGTTTTTGATGGATTCAACTCATAAATTATGAGAAGCGGACACACGACAATTGTAAACTGAGGTGACAACATGTCTCCGAATGGACCATCTCTGAAAAGTCCCCTTATCCCCCACCCTGTCTCTCAAATGCAAAATCTATTCTTCCGTACTCCATTCCATTTCAAATCACCTGTATTCTCCGTCAAATGCATTTCCATTAAAATAGACTTACACACATGCATACAATGCACACATTCACAAAAACACAACAACAAAAAACAAAGTTACAGAAGAGAGAGAAAAAACCGCCATCAGTAAGGTAGGCATAGCACACTGTACCTGGTGTATGGTATAGTACACAGTAAACCAATACTGCTCGCACTTGGCATGGGGTAACAGGCTGCCAGCTGTACCACAGAACCCATTGCCTCGGCAAAGGCTTCCCTCACTTCATTGACCATACCTCCACACAGGAGATCCTCTACCCTGTGGGGGAAACAAAAAAACTCATAAGAGATAATTGATTGTCATTAATGTCTCAGAAGAGCTTTTTAAAGTTTTTTAACTTAAGTAGATGCTAATTTTCAATGCTTGACAGACCCAAGAACAACACAGGTAATCATAGTGGCCTATAAGATCCTAATTTGGTCCTCTGATATGATGGTAAAAGTTAAATGGCCCTAATAATAAAGGTCACTGGCATGACAATTCATATAAGCCGGTCCTAACACTACCCTACAGGTTTTATCAAAACATTCCCCCTGCTTCCCCCATAGATATATTAGATGTGACTAATACTGGTTCTAAAAATATAACATCATCTCAGTTTTGAATGCATTTATCCCCCCCCCCCCTCCTCATTATTATAACTAATTTATAACTTCTTTTTCCAAATGTATAAGCAGGAACGGACAACGTATTCTGGGTCCGTGTCTGAGGACCGACGCCACAGCGGCAACCAGATGAGTGGCCCCCGCCCACTCTTGAGGCAGCTGACAAAAAGCTCTTTGATGTGGTTGAGGGCTTTCTTTCTGCTGTAACCCCGATTGTGTCTCTCCTCGGCTGCTTTTAAAACTTGGAGCAGGAAACCTAGAATGGAAAAAGAAACCAAGAGATGTTTTTTTTTTTTAAATACTTATCATAAACAAGGTATAAAGTATGCAATGTCAAAGGTTTGATTCAGTAAGGGACAGGATATAATGAGAGTTTTCATGAGAGGATAGTCTGAAAAACTGACAGTGGATTGTAAAAGGTCCCATGATAGGTGCACTGACATACTCAATGCTTAATATTTAGCCTATTTTGCTGTCTATTTTTGAGTTTGCTGTTAAATGACAGATAATAACATGAAAATTCAACTTTTCTCAAAACAATTTCTTGTATATTCATAATGTGAAGTTAAATTATTCTGGGAGCATCTGAGATCACTGCATATGGTGGATGGCTAAATTGCTATATATTTTGATTTGATTTGATTTACTCACAAGCATAACTAAGGTGATCTCGGGGGTTTTGGTAGGATCTTTTAATTTTGCCCGGACTGCCCTGTAAACAGCCATGGGATATTTAACGTGCACAGAGTTGTGATTTGCACAAGGGACCTCTTTTTTATCGTCCGTCTCCGATGGGACTAGGTGTTGATCCACTTACCTGGACCAAGGAAGTAGATTTTGTAAAAAAAAAATTGACAATTTTTTCAACTGTCAGAGGGGCTTAAACCCATTACCTTTTGATTGAGAGGCAGAAACCTTGCCTTTGGCTAAGAATTGATCTTACCGTTTTGAGAGGGTCACTGCCGATGAATGCAAACAATTGGTCAATGACAATAATGTGAGGTGGTTTGTCTTCGTCTCCATCATCGACCAAGTCTTGAAGAATGGATGTGGTTCTCACTCACCTTGTCTGTCTGCCGCCACCTTTAAAAGAACGGAAAGAAAACATGAAACATAATACTCAAATGCATAGAGATAAAATTTATAATACACGACAGCCTCTGTCAAGATGCCGAGAGTATCTAATTTTTTATTTTATTTTATTTACCCACATCAACAACTAAAGCGATCTCCGGGTTTTTGGTAAGATTTTTAATTTTGCCCAGACTGCCCTGTAAACAGCCAGGGACCTTTAATGTGCACAGAACATTGTGATCTGCACACATGACCTCCTTCTTAATCGTCCGTCTCCAATGAGACTAGGTGTTGATCCACGTACCTGGACCGGGAGGTAGATATTACTAGAAAAAACTAGAGAATATTTTTCAACCGTTGGCGGGGCTCAAACCCATTACCTTTTGAGTTGAGAGGTCGACACCTTGCCTCTGGACTACCGAGTCCCCATGAGTATCTAATGAAGTTCCCAATCATCAAAGCGTGCGGCCACCTGAGGCTCCACAAGCGTGACAGTCACCTGTTCAAGATCTCTTTCAAAGCTCTAAACAACTCAGACCCATTTCAAACAAAGAAGACAGCTTCTGTAGTAATTATTGTCCAAAATACGCTACTTTACGGCTACCTTGTATACCCGTATTTAAAGGAGAGCGAACAAAAACAAGAAATCGAACAAAATTACTTCTTTTTTTTTTAAACACAGAACTAGAGACAAAAAAAGAGAATGCTAGTTTGATGCTGAAGAAACAGGAAATATGTTTGACCACTTGTTACGTTACAAATCTTTTACATAAGCCTCCAAAGTTTACCTAGTTTTACCTAGTTAATTACTCGAGATCACCATCATGGCGGATAGCATACCTTAAAGAAACAAACAGACAAACCTGGTCTCAGTAAGAGTGCAAACAATGAAACTGATCTATTTCCTACCACTGCTTCTATTTTGCTATTCCTGCCATAAAGCACAGCAGAGGATGTGATGATGGATTTACCTTTGATATCTGAAGAAAGAAGAATCATCTGGGTTGATTCCAACAGGTGCAGACATGCTGCGGCCAAATCCAAAGTGAACACGTGTCATGTCGGTGTCAGGAGCGAGCCATCAAATCCCCTGTGGATGGTGAAAAGAAATGCACTGCATGGAAAAACAAAACCTTCTACAAATTCTAAACAAGCGATTACTGCCAGACTTTGTAATGAATATCGGTTGAATTTAAACATACGGGCAAAACAAGAAGTGCATATTGTACATGTTAGTATGTCCACTCAATGAATCAATAATTGTATAATCTATAAGATAAATATGATGAACATAAGCAACTTTCTTCTATTGATTTCATCTCCCTAGAAGGATGATGGTGCTGATTTCTGTCTTAGCCCTCCACTCACACATGCTTTTATGTTAACATTAACTGCCTTCCTTCCACATCTGCATCTCTCCCCATGTAGTTTTTTTTTATTCAATTTACACCGATGACAACCTATTCAAGGAGAAAAACAGACTCTGGCTGCGCAAACTAATAATCCCGACTTGCATGACAGCCCAAAATACCTTTACAGTAAATAACAAAAAGTCTGCCGACTGCTAGCCTTTCTAGCAGAATACGGCGCTAGTTTTGCGAACTCAGAATGGCATCTCCGGACTATCAGCCGAATCTCTCTGGATCACTTTCGCTAACTTAAAATATAGTTAACCCTCAAATATATACTTTTCAAGGTAAACACAGACTTACAGACTCAAAGCAAAAAAAACCATACTAGACACATTTTTTATGTACTGGTTGGCAGTTATAAATCTTTTCACTAACATCTCCTACTTCTTTCTAAATATATAATTATGTGTGACAATTTAATTTCATTGGGATATGTTGATCGCAGTTCAGTGAAGGGCATGATTTCCTTTCAATCCAATTAAGACTCAAATGGTGTCTGGCATTTAATCTCGGCAAACATATGCTACATAAGAAGTCGGGCCAGAGTCTTAACATATGATGACAAATAAACGTAATGAGGAGAGTGAAATATCTCACCCGCTACACACTGATAAAAAGGGACATCAAATATAATTTGAACATTCCATGGCAATGAACAGAATGGGAAACGTCATGCCTGGTCTCATCTTTTCTATTAATGATGAGTAACAACAACAAAGAAAAACGAGGAAGAAGAAAAAACAACATCTACCTTTGAACCCTGGGTGTGAGAGAGAGTGCGGGTCAAAGCTGATTGGGCATCTACAGCCACACTGTCTACGTGAAGTAGCAGGTCCAGGCGTGATAAAATTCCATTGACCACTTGCTTTGTCTTATTCATGCTATCTGGCTGATTTTTCTCCTTTTCCGTGTTAAACATCATGTCCTCTGTATTTTTTGGTAAATTTTTCCCTGGAACAAAAAAAAAAAGAAAGAAAAAGAATGTAATTCACAGGTCAATTACCTTACTCCTAAGGGAAGAACATAAGAAAAACACATGAACAAAGCAAAAAAGAAAGTTCTATTTCCTCAAGCCTGATGCATGAAGTAAGATGATGATCATAATGCAAAATCAATTAACAAATTTATATAAAAGCAGTTCGGCATTCGAAGCAATAATGATATAGATATCTGCCTACTTGAAAATGTTTGCAAGTGAAACCTAAAAAAAATTGACAAATTTTAAAAGTGTCTCATATATCTATCACTAGATGAAACAATTTTACACCCTCTATATTTGTATGGGAGATCAAATGAAAAGCTCAAATTTCCAGTGGTATAAAATTATTTTCGTATTTAAGCATTTCCCAGACAATATCTGTGGGTAATGACAAGCTTTCCAATTTTCTATTAAATGCTAGTGCAGTAAAAACATGAGGCGTAGGTAGCTCAGTATATTAAAGTGTCTGCATACCGTTCAAAAGAGGCAAAGCCCTCCTGTTGAACAAGCTGCAAATGCTATCTATTTTCCAACATGGTGAAGCATAAAAAGCACTGGAAAGCTACCACATGATGCCGAATGCCTTGAAAAAAATCTACTCTATTCCAAATTGCTCTTCATGTATAAAAATCTGATTCAGCATTATATGATTCAATTCTACGTTAATTATAGATAGATTAACTAAAAAGTCTTGTCACTTCCTGAAATGAATTTCTTTAAGAGGTAACAAGATGGAATCCTAGGTCTAGGGTTGAGCGTAGTTTAAACGCTTAAGATTATCTCCTCTTGTCAGTCAAAACCAATACATACAGCAAAGACGTCACCACGGCTTCCAGATCAGACTCCATCGAACTTCTTTCAGAAAGGCAAGTATCGTAAGCTCTTTGTGACATGTCTAAAGAAAAATAAACAAAATTTTATAAGAGACGAGTAGTCAGTAATCTATAAATCTATAGCTGCCAACCTTTTCAAGTGTAAAAGCAGACTTTCATGGGGGAAACTAATTTTAACTAGCACCACGGACAGCCCTTAATATTCCAGAAAACATTGATAACTTAATTTGACCCTTTAAAGCAAGTGAAAAAAATTTTTATGGCATTAAAATGCAAAACTACAAGAGTACTTTAAATTTCCTTTTATTTCATTCTTTTACTTTGGAAATCAATGTCCATGTCTGGACAGAAAAATTTTTCTTCCTTGAAATGAAGATTGAAATTGCAGGACATTAATCAGCCTATATGACACATTGATTCTTGTTTTTTACTTTGTCAAATAAAGTTTTAGATAATCAAATGACTTATGAGTATCCATGATATAAGGAATAAATTTAAACATAAAAATCCCCCCCTTTTATAAAAAGTATTTTGTTATCTGATACAGATCCCATTTCTTTGACGGCATAGTAAATCTAATTGAAAAGAATATAATAAAAATGTCAAGGTGGCAGGTCCAGCAGTAATTTAAAAGAAGACATATTCAATGCCAAACTATGAAAGTTTCCACACAACACTGATGAATTATAAACTTGATGGACTTAAGTTTCTTTATTTCAAAGTCAACGTAAAGACAATCTGATGCACTTTTCATTTTCTTCACATTTGCCTGGGAATGAGTCTAAAATAAATTTGCACATAAGGCCACCACTGATTTGATGTCATTTGTGTCAAAGCTAGTCTTTCGGTGTAATAAAACTTACTTCTCTGAGATGATAATCATGGAAGAAAGGGGGATCTTGATCTACTGTTTCTTCATCCTTTTCAGAGGAGACTTTCTCTTCAACATCTATCTCCCATCGTCTCTCTAGGTCAGCCATGATCTGGAAGTGAACGAATGTCAATATATATTTAAATTTAAAAATTTAAATATGCTCTCAAAGAAACAAATCTCATAGTAATATCTCATACATGTAAGAAGGAATTGCACTTCAGTGTGCCGATAACTTATACAGAAAAAGGCAATGCTGCACAAAAGCTAAACAATGCATATAAACAAGAAAGAAAGAAGGAAAGAAACAAACAAAAGACAAAAAGAAAGAAAGATAGAAAGAAAGAAAGGAAAAAAAGAAAGACAAAAAAAGAAAGAAACAAAGAAAGAAAGAAAGAAAGAGATCAGATATGTATCAAAATCAAACACTAATGCTAGCCTTTAAATCGACCACAAAGCAATCTATTTCCACAAAGGACATCACCACAAATGGCTTTTTAACAAAAGTTTTTCACTGTAACAGGAAAAAAAAAACAATAGCAGAAAAATACAAAAACATACAACTGATGCCCTGGTCAAGACAAAACAAAAAATGTGTTGATTAACTTACCTGAAGCTGACGGGCCAAAATGTCAAAGCGTCTGTATCGTTTCTCCATGATGGCTGACATAGCCATAAGCTCCTCCCCTTCTTGATCCAGAAACTCGCTCTGATTGTTCACAGCTTCTGACAGACCCAGATGCTTGGCAGTGGCCGATATCATTTCCTCTTCCAACAGATCCAACTGAATAGCCGCTCTAGTGGAAAGCAATAGAAAAAAAACATGATGTACTAACATGCTTGATCTCTTCTCCTTCTTCCTGTTTCAGGCCACAACTTCATAGTGAAGACTTGCACAGCCTGTAACATATTGTACTCGATTGCCTGCTCCCATTGACTTCTTATATAAAGGTTCTAAAGTCCTTTTTCTTCCTACTCTGTTAGTTTAGTGTTTGTGTATAATGTGTGTGTTTCTTAGCAAGCATTACGTTATTTCCACTTGCTAAATCTAAAGTATATTACGTAATGAATTCTGATACTGACACATATCTCTCACATAAAATATGAAGAAAAAGAAAACAAAAAGAATATGAACGATTTGATTAATGAAAACCCTTCGCAGAAAAAGAATATGAGTGAGTGACTTACTTAATAGTAGGTCGCATCCTGATGGGCTGCCACTTGGATAACTTCCGCAGCTTACTGAGAGTCTCTGGCGGCAACTTGATACGAGGCAATCGAGGACTTTTCACCGTCTTGCCATCTTTGGACACTTCATCCTCGCAAACTTTTTCTAGACGCCTGGAGTCTTGAACATGCTCAAATTTCCACACACACCTGACGTTACAATTGTGAAAAAGGTTAAACCAGTGATAACTTCATTTGTTGTCTTGTGACAGCTAAAAAGTAGAAAATGTATAGAAATCTGCTTCTTATATCTATCATCTGTCTGCATGAAGAGCAAAAAAGGAATGAAACATGAGTTTGTAAACTTGCACGTTTTCAAAACTTTCTTCTTTGTGTTTTAGCTTCATGGTGCTTTTTTATATTTTTTTATATTCTTTCTTCTTTAGTTTCCGTTAACAGTTAGAAGACAAGAAGTAAGATCTTTCTTCAAAGTTTGATATTGTAAACTCCTATATGCATGGATGGGAAGGCTGACATAGAAAGGTAGATAGAAAGACAAAAGACAGATCCACAAATAGTGGATATTGAGATAGCCTAACACAGAGATATATACATCTACCTATATACATACAGGCAAACAAATGTACATCCATCAATGCATACATACACATCCATTCATCCATACATACACATCCATCCATACTTATACATCCATCCATACATGCACATCCATCCATACATACACATCCATCCATCCATCCATCTATACATTAACATCCATCCATCCATACATACACATTCATCCATCCACCATCCACACATGCACACACACACACACAAACACACACACACACACACACACACACACACACATACATACATATATTGAACAATCACAAAGTTGGAACAAAGTGGGAAACGTGAGTAAAAATGTTTCATTCTACAACAGGGTAAGGGTGGGGGATTTCAGTTGTGGACTTTTTTTCCAAAGGCACCACCTTCCCGAGAGATTCATATATACAGCATTTTGTCATGATGAACATTGGGCATGAAAGCATGATCTCGTATTCTTCATTTGTTACATTAGATTTAACAAACAAAAATCTTTTCACTTTTAAATATAAATAAAAATGGATACACATATAACACAAGCATCTTGCCTCTGTAACAAGCGTGACTTGAGAAGATGGTGACAGTCGATTTCATCTTGTGTCGGGCCTGAGCCCTTGTAAAGCTGGGCTAGGTGGGTGCACACTACCACTGACAACCCCAACGCCAGGTCTGACAGGAAAGGAAGACCAGGGGTCTCTTCTTCCGCAGATTCCTGTCACAACCAAATAAAACGTAAATGCAATTCGACGAGTTGTTCCAAACAACAATGCAATTGTATTGTAAAGAGAGAAAAAAACAAACAAAAACACAATTCATTCTCAAGGATAAGAGAAAGACATCATAATGAGATTAGGCATTTTAAAGAGATACAGAGCAATTAGTGAAACAGACATATCGAAAAAGATATAAAAATAAAAACAACTGTACTAATAGGTAATAATATTATCAACAAAAACAACGATAAAAAAAGCAACAAAGAGAGAGAGAAGGAAATCATTATTACAATATTTTTGATAATAAACAAAGTCTCATTAAGACCAGTGTATTTCAAATCTTAGTGTTTGGTGGCCGGCATTAAAGTTGTACAGAAAAATATTTAAAATTCAGCCTTAACTTTTCAAGACTTCTGCTATATGCGGGACATGCAGCACATACCTGAGCTCTGATGGTGCAAGCAAAACCCCACATGGCCTTGTCTGGTGTGTTGTGCTCCCGTCCGCTACGCATTTCAAAAGTTAACGTAACTGTATCACCCTCAACCTTTTCAAAACACGGAGAGAGAGACAGAGAGAGAGAGAGAAAAATACAAAGAAAATATGAGTTAAAAATAAAAATAAATATGGGGGTGTGTTGAAACGAAATTTAAGACTAATCAAGTATATCCAGTTTGCACACACAAAGCACATGGCAGCCTCAACAACAGATTTGTTTGTTTGCTTCATTGATATTTACCCCCACCATTGCCGTGATCTTAGGGTGAATTAAGAGGAGGAGGCAGCAAGATGAAAGAAAAAAATGAAAGAAAAAAGTAAGGAAAGAAAAAGGATCTACCAGCAGACCCGCCAACCGCCCGCTCAACAACAGAAACAGATTTTTTTTTTTAATGGGTTATAATCAGTAATATAATATAACAAACGTTCATTCAGGTACTACAGAGCTGTAAATATGACTTCCAAGACATTTCACAGTTTGAAGACACTGCGAGTCATAAATACAACAACAAAAAATGTACCAGTATCAGTGACTAAAATTCTCACTTCTTGATATATTAAATAATAACAACAACAAAACAACAACAAAACGACCCCATATATTTGAGTTAATTATCATTAATATAGTTTACCAGATTGAGACTCTATTGCAAACATGAACTCAAATTTTTGTTTATCAAGAGGATGAAGGTAGTGAATCAACTCAAAGGTTGACAGTGTTGCCATACACACACTCACCTTGACCAAATCTTTGGGCCAGCCACTACCCAACACACTGCGGCTACCAAAACCGTAAGGGTTGCCTCCGTATTCCACCACTTTCTTACCGTTGATGCTGCAACCTCCGTAGATGACAACCTGGAAATAAAAATGTTGTGTGTAAAGATTTTTTTTTTTATACATCTTAATCTCCATGTCAGAAAGGAGACGAAGAACCAGTGATAGTATCTTGTTTTACGATATAAATAAGTTCTCCCATTGTGTTTGTCAGAGGTAACCTTCTTGATATTTATGTCTCCTCTATTCTCTGTTAAAGGAAATTATTTATGCATCTTGGGTGCCGGCAGTCTCCCGGGAAGGAAATCGATGAGAGAACAAATGGATGAGTAGTTGTCTGCTAATGTTTATTTATAAATAAGTCGAGAGAAATTGAAATTGTAAACCAAGCAACAAATTGACATTTCATGGACAATAAATATTATCATTATCATTATTATTATTATCATTATTATTATTATCATTATCATTATCATTATCATTATCATCATTATCATTATCATTATTATCATTATTATCATCATCATCATCATCCTCATCATCAACATCAGTATTTTGAGAATTCACTATTTAGAATTTTAGATTGCAGTAATTTTTTACCTCTTTTCAAAAATGTATGCGTTATGAGTTTATCCAAAACAATAGAAGTGATTTTAAAAGAAAATCAATCTTCAAACAAACCCAAGATCCAGAGGCTTACTATGAAGAAGCACACAAAGACACAAAGAAATGAAGCGACTTCACGGCCAACTACCTTGTCATAGTCATACTGGGAAGAACACCGTGAATCAAAGCGCAGGTAAAGGCACCTGGCTCCTGGTATGTGGACAGTTTCTTTAAACTTGTAGTTGTCCCTGACTGGATGAATGGTCTCCACTGTCTTGCCTGATGCCCATGGCGCTGGGATTTTCAAGCCTGTCAGGAAACCCTCCTCCTCTTCGAATTCGCCTCCCTGAAAAGGAAAGGTCAGATAAATGAGCCAGTTGATTCAAATTCCACCCACCTGAAATTCCATTTTCAAGGGGTTTTTTCTTTTTATTTCAAATCGCCTAAATTATGTTCACAAAGAGTTTCATTCATACGTTCTCATTCCCGTATTTGTGCACTGTTAAGGGATGTTCGGCACCCGATGATGAAGAAAAAATTTGATTTTCAACATTTGTTCACATAATTCACATTTTAATACTAAAACTATTCTAATTTCGGAAGTATATAACAGTTGACATGAAAATCATCTATAACATAATATAAAAGAGCCTCTTTCATATCTGTGTCGCAGGTTTGCATCACGTTTTATCTTTGTTTATGTGAAAAATTCATTCTATTCAGGCCTTGGTTACTTGGGTTACTGGGTTAAGCTTTACAGCAATGTGCAAGTGTTTGGTATCGATACACAGCTCAATCAAAGTACTCCGTAAGTCACTAGTGATGGTGTGTATAGACACTAAGCAGTGCCTTGATGACCTAGCAACACATTCCTGAGGAGACACATGTTCTCCAGACTTCCCGTGACCTATCGGTACGTCACAGGGGAACTAGGGTAAGTGGTCGCTCCTGATTGGCCAGTCATTAGGGTTCACATCACAACAATCTATTTCCTACACACTTGTTCGCCGTGTTGTGTGTGCTCATCTGTCTGTTATTTATTTTATGGTTTCGTTTTTCATCCAAACTCTTTTCAAACCTTTTGAAACATTCCTTAAATATTTTGCAAGAAGTTAATGAAGGCAGTTTGTTTCGTTTTTTCCCCATTACTTTCACGTTTCCTGTAGATCTAGCTCTATCTAGATCTAGACCATCCTATGGCTTGTTTCTATTTTAGGTGATTTCTCAAGTTCACATTTAATTCCACATATTTTACTATTCTCAGCTATTTATCAACAAATTCCCTTCAAATTTTCAGGACATGGGCTTTTCTTAAAAATTGCTTTATAGTAATTTTTTTTACATTTTATGCTGAACATTTGCAATTTTCCCCTTTTATACGCATATGTCATTTTGATATGTCTTTAATTGACTTATTCTCCTCTATGTACACAATATCTCTCTATTTGATTTTTATACATGATTTCAGGTTATTGCTCACACAATATGGGCAGAGTAGACCTATAAATACTTTCAGATTAGAGCTTTGAAATTTTCATGATTGTTTATCTTGGTTTCCATGGCAACGCAAAAAATTAAGCATAGCATTACATGGGCCTAATATACACATCAGGAGAATATGTATTTTTTTGATATTGTAGATTTTTACATTAGAGGTGCACATCCCCTTAATGGGAATTTGAAACAGCCACTTAAATTTGAGATATTCTGATAATTGATCTCACTACGGCACAACAAATGATCAAAGATTCCAATTCACAGAAATCTTATTTTGTACATGTGAAGCATAAGCAGGGCTTTCTCATCAATGTATGAAAATATAATGAAAACATATTTCTATCAAATAAAAACAGCTCCTGAACAAAACACAGAGTAAGTATCATTTCCTAAAACACAAATCAAGGCAAGATTTTTTTCTATAAAATAAAACAAAAAACTTGCCACAAACTTGTAAGGAGTGAACAACTTCATTTCTAACGTCTTACGTTTAAAAGATAAAATTAAAATACACGGAATCAATCTTGAAATTCAAGATAGATTTAAGGAATGGACAAACAGACAAAAGATTCATGTATGCTTACACATCACTGTTGAGAGCTTCTCCAATCAATTCTGCCATTTCTTTATCCGAGTTCATATCTAAGTCATTGGATGCATTCAGACTTGAGCTGGCTGCCATTTCTTCATTCTTCATCAACAATACAGCCTGAAATGACAACAGCAACACATTTATTATTACTATCATTACTACTAGTACTTCTACCACTACTACTACTGCTATGCTACTACCATTAGTACTATCACTGTTATCATTAGTGTTGTTGTTAGGATTATTGTAGCAGCAGCCAGTAGCAGCAATAAGAGTAATAACGGTGGCAGTAGTACCGGCAACAAAGATGTTCTCTATTTAACTTTGAGAGCCGTAAAGTCAGAAACCACTGCATCAAGGAGCACCAGGCTTTGTATGAAGATTTAAAACAGCCTGTTTAAGGTTCTGATAGCTTTTGGATCAAGACCGTACTTGAATTTATATTTTAAAAAGACTGCTTGTAATCAAGGAAACTTTTTATCATTATTAATATACCGATTTCCGGCCATTACACACGCAAAAATAGTCAGCATAGCCCCAGAAGTGAGAACTGATTCGATCTAATAGTCATACTTACTATCACCCGTCCCCGCTACAGAAGTTTCTGAGTTTATCTGTGGTCAGAATTCAAGAGACCCAGCTCTATTATTATAAAGATGAATGAGAATCCACCATTGTCTTTGCTCATATAATATGACATGTTCTAAAGTTGCTTCAAAGAAGAAATATCAACAAGAAATTGGGGAAAAGAGTTGAAAACAATGACTAGATAATTCTATACATTGCAAAATGAAAGAAAGATTAAAGATGTATTCATTCTACCAAGCTCACCAAGTTGACAAAGACAAAAATATTTTATCCAAAGTCCTTCTCAACTCCCTAGGTACCATACAGTACAGCAGCCAGTTAGCCGCTTCATACTAACACTCTGACAAAATATTTCTCTTCCTATGGCTGAGTACTTATCCATACCTGAGTTGAATGAGGAAAACAGAGTGAGGTATGTTTTCTTACGAGTACAACGCCGTGGAAAAACCCCACCTAATCCAGCCAAAGGTTTTGTATCGGTGTCGCTGTGACTACAAACTCACAACACTATGATTTCACTACAATCTCTCATCAGGCATTCCTGCAAATGCTTGATTCTATACACAAAACAAATCTTTGCAAAATTTTGCAAATAAAAAAAAATATGAAAATAACAAGAAACTAACAAAATATCACTAAAACTACACAGAAAAAATTTAACATGTAAAGGCTACTATACCTTCATTTTTTTTTTAACCCCATTTTCAATTCTTCAATTTATCAAAAATAATACATGAATGAGGGTGTGCAACATAAAGCAAACTTCAAATTTCCCACCTCAATGGAGGAAAAATCCTACCTAGGAAACTAGCCTACTGATACAAAAAAAATCCCAGGAAAAGTGTATATTTCAATGCAAAAATTCAGAGGTATAGCCCCACATAAATAAGGTTGATAAAAAGTATCAATTGAAATCGTGATTCAAAGCTTTCTGGCACACCCCATTGAAATGAAAAGTAATCAAACACGACTCTTAGCCTTTTTTAACATTTAACTTTGGATTATTAATGTTTCAAAGTTTCTTTTACCGACTCCGAGCCCCATGTTCTACATTTTTTCCTACCCTTCAACATCAATTTCCGACCATTTCTGACCTAAGTATTTTAAAAATCTGACATATTTCCGACCTTGCTGGACACCCTGATAAATTCTCACCTGACTGGTCAGCAGGCTGAGAGAAACTAGAGATGGCATCAGAGTTTGAGACAATTCCAGATTTTGAAGATTTTGGTGTGTCAGAGCTGTAACAAGAACAGGCATGAGAGTGCCTAGAACAGTGCTTTTAGC
Source organism: Doris montereyensis (assembly GCA_037039925.1). Lineage (NCBI taxonomy): Eukaryota > Metazoa > Mollusca > Gastropoda > Nudibranchia > Dorididae > Doris > Doris montereyensis. The sequence continues at coordinate 196,091 of JAXRKP010000123.1, forward strand.
TAGCCGTTCAAAGCCAGCCAGCCAGCTCTCCAACTCTCCATTCACGCATGATGTCAGAACTGTGTTGCAAGTCTCCAAGAAGCTCTCCAACACCTGGCACGCTCCATCAATCATTTTGGATGCCAAGGCCAGTACGTAGTTTTGAATAGCCTAGAAAAGAAAATGGTAAATCTTAGAGGCAACATGGTAAAGACAGGACATTGTGTAAAATGTCAAAGAAAAGATGTTTTCTACGGGCAGAATGGGTGGACAATGTGGCCCCTCAGTATAAGTTGTGCCTTACATTCAGTCGGGGGGAGGGGGAACTTCATAGATTAAAAATTCAGCTTTCAAAATCAAAAAAAATATTCTTAAGAGAATTGCAGACATATACCTTCGTCATGGAGTCATATGAGTTGTTTTTTGTCTGATGGAGAGTTTTACCCAAAACGTCAGATGTTTGTTTTGTCTTACTTGGTGGAGTTGTCACTTAGTGTCGTTTATAACTTTTGATTGTGAAGTGGTACTAAAATGTACGTAAAGTGAAAATAATGCTTCTTTCTTCCTTTCTTTATCAGTTCCCATTGTAGGGGTGCAAAACTATATTAATGTTGGAAATATTTAAAAATGAAACATAAACGATCTTTGCCATGATGCAAACTCGACTTACTGTCAATTCACTAGAGGATGACTTCTCGCCTGGTTCTTTGGAAACATACAGAATTGCAGACCGCAGGAGGTAAGAGCGCAAGGAAGCTAAATAAAGGACAGCTGGTGAGGACATCTACAAATGGAGAGAAAAAAATTCACAAAATAAGTCTAGACAAGTTATTTCTCATACTCCTGTTACTTAAGGTGTCTGCGTTCATCACCATCTAATACAAGAGATAAAAGATAAAGATGGATTTATAGGCTATATCCCCACACCAGTGCAGGCTCACCAACCGTACATCATTTATACGCCAGTAGACCATGTCATTCAAAGTCCTTCCCAAGTCCCATCGGAGCATACAGTACAGCAGCCTGTTAAGCGCTTCATACTTACACTCTGACAAGATATTTCGCTGCTTATACCAGGGTACTCATTCCCATCTGAGTCCAGTGAGGAAAGCAACATGAAGTACCTTTCCTAAGAGTACAACACTGAAAAAAAACACCACCTGAACCAGCCTTGGCGTTTGAACCAGTGTCGTCATGATTACAAACTTATAACACTACAGTTTCTAGAATCCAGGACATCTGTGGTTCCCATCTATATCTAACAGGACTAGATACTTCATCCAACCTACATCTAGGATCAGGAGATAGTTCAGCCAAGGAAAACTTCCGGTAAAAATGAACATGCACGGAAAAAGGTATTTTACAATATCTCGTCTTGTAAATAAATAAAAACTTAAGTAACTTTGTTCTTAAAGATATCTTTATCACTTTTTCATTCCTCCAGAAACTATATTTCATTGCTTCAACAACACTTTAATTTTTAAAATGAACAAAATAACAACAAAATAACAAATAAACCTAAAAGAAATTATCCCCCCCTCCCCCCTTCATGTTTTTTTGATGATACAATATACACACACAAAAATATCACAAGGCAAGAAAGAAAAGCCAACATACAGGCAAATCAGATATCATTTCTTGAAGTTGATGCTTGTTGCAAGTCTGTGCCCGTTTCAGCAATGTACATGATTCTTTGACGGCTAGCTTTAGAACGAATGACACTAGGTCATCAGGTAATCTGAAAACAAAAGAAAGATGTAAATACTGAATTATAACATTCGCAACCACGCGGTGTCCTCATTTGTAAAAAAAACAACAAAGTTTGAAGAAACTTGTTTACAATTCATAGCTAAAATTAAAATCTAAAAATCATAAATAATATGATGTCCTTTCCACAAAACAAAAGATATCGATTGACAGAGTGAACAGTTTCATATCAAATGACAAACGGACAAAAAATCCCCGGATCTACTAACAGAAGAATCCCACTGTTTGCCAATGAGCCGTGCTGTACGTGAAGTTGGGATGCAAAGCTGCTCAAAATCATGTCCCTGAGCTGTGTGAGAGCCTTGTTACCATCTCCTGAAAACAGTCAACATGAAGACACTATTAGAGGTGATGCACACATTTCATCATTTAGCAATATGCTCCTTACCATGAGTGTAAGCAAAGTTCCTTCAAGGCCGTTACGGCCCATGTAGCTGCAGCTTATCCCAGTTTCAATAGTGTGAAGCGGAACAGGTGATAATAATCACCTCCTGGCCAGGACACTAATCTGATGCAGGATTTTACTCCGAAGCTAGTGTCGTATCCATTTGCACCTGGGTAGAGTGGGGAAACTGTTTTAAGTGTCTTTCCTACAGAACACAACATCTGACCTAGCTTTGCTAGGATCCGAACTCGGGACCTCATGATCTCCAGTCAGGCAACCTAACCGCTAAGCCACCGATACCACTAACCATGAGTGTATAAAGTATTAAATGACTTGAATGCATTAAAACGTAAAATGTAAATGAAAATAAAAAGGAAAGGAAATGTTATTATGTAGTTAGATGAATTTCTTAATCGAATTGATTACATAATCTCTCTTTGTCTCTGTCTCTTTCATACATTTAATTCCTGACATATTTTCTTAAACTCTCTTGCCATACATCAGTTGGCTAGAGACTTATGAAGAATACTCGGGATGGATGCTGAAAAATGAGAGAAATAAAACATCACAAGCCTCTTTTCCGTCACTCTGTACTTGCTCAAAAAATAAATATTGAAGAACAAACTTTCTTTCAAACGCATTTGCATCGATACCGTTCGTCCATGACTTAAAGAAATTTCTAAAAATCAATTTTTCAGAGACGATGTAAACATGAAAAAGCCGCAAACCTGAGGTTAAAAGATCATATAGCAAAGCATGTCTGTCCTGGGGGGTGGGGTAGAGTGACTGCAAGCCTCCAGTTATCACATGGCATGCTTCCGTTTTGACTCTGTCACCCAAGCCTTCCTGAGATCCTTCTGTTTCTGTGTGAGTCAGAAGCTTCCACACTAGAGATCTGTTATAAGACAAGACAAGACAAAAAAAAACCTTATTGTCTAGAAGAGATGTTATAAGACAAGACAAGATAAGACAAAAACCTTATTGTCTAGAAGAGATGTTATAAGACAAGACAAGATAAGACAAAAACCTTATTGTCTAGAAGACATCTGTTATAAGACAAGGCAAGATAAGACAATAACCTTAATGTCTAGAAGAGATCTGTTATAAGACAAGACAAAAAAACCTTATTGTCTAGAAGAGATCTGTTATAAGACAAGACAAGACAAAAAAAAACCTTATTGTCTAGAAGAGATCTGTTATAAGACAAGACAAGATAAGACAAAAACCTTATTGTCTAGAAGAGATCTGTTATAAGACAAGACAAGACAAAAAAAAAACCTTATTGTCTAGAAGAGATCTGTTATAAGACAAGACAAGACAAAAAAAAAACCTTATTGTCTAGAAGAGATCTGTTATAAGACAAGACAAGATAAGACAAAAACCTTATTGTCTAGAAGAGATCAGTTATCAGACAAGACAAGATAAGACAAAAACCTTATTGTCTAGAAGAGATCTGTTATAAGACAAGACAAGATAAGACAAAAACCTTATTGTCTAGAAGAGATCAGTTATCAGACAAGACAAGATAAGACAATAACCTTAATGTCTATAAGAGATCTGTTATAAGACAAGATAAGATAAGACAAAAACCTTATAGTCTAGAAGACATCTGTTATAAGACAAGATAAGATAAGACAAAAACCTTATAGTCTAGAAGACATCTGTTATAAGACAAGACAAGATGAGACAAAAACCTTATTGTCTAGAAGATACATTTTCATGGCGTTAATATTATGTTCGTTTTTCATTCTCACAATACATTCACTTCTATCTCTCTTTACGGGGTAACATCACAATACGTGACAGGCAAAAAAAAACAAAAACAAAAACCAAAAACAAGAAAGAGAAAACAGAAACCGAACACAAGAAACACGTCCATTACAAAATAGCTGGTCACATGCACATTCTACTGAAGAATCAAAGGGTGAAGAGGATGGTGATAGGTGTAACATATATCATATCATAACAGCTGTGCCTTCACCTGAAGGTCGGCAGATTTGTGATCAGAGTAGGGTAGTGAATGGCTCTTAGGTTATTATTTTACGCCAAGTTGGTGATATACTTAGGGAAAAGCATTTTGTTTTCATCTTTTCTATGAAACGCAAATGAGAATGCACACCCAGACGGGAAAGGCAAAGGTCAGAAGACTTGGATAATATCTGTAACAGAATGCTCTACAGTACAATCTTCTAGTCTATCAGTTTTCAGTGAAATGGGCTTGTACAAGTTGTACAACATTAAGTCAACAAGGCTGCGGTCATTCAGAGATGAGGATAAGGACATTTTTCTTTGTTTCATTGAAATTTACCCCGTCCACTATATGCAGCAATCTCAGGATCAAGTAAGGAGGAAACAGCAGGATGAAAGATAAGTTAAAATAAAAGCGAAAGAGTGAAAGGAAAGAAGTAGGACCTATCAACAGTGCCCGCCAACAGCCCACAAAATTTGTGTACGTCTTCAATTTGTTAACACTAACACTTGCCCCTGGATAGATCAACCTACTGTCATCGCACACATTACCAATGGTAGATATATCCTTTAATTACATTCTGAAATTTACAAGTAGAAGAGGAACCTTGACGAAAAAGAAAAAAGACCTCGACATAGCACACTTTTCTTATCTTTCATACTGTGAACAAATAATTTTTATGAGTACACAGCTAATAAGAATTCAAATAGAGAAGTATAAAGCGGCTCTTAAACCTAGTTTATTTTTCTTTACATTAAGTTTAAAAGCTAAATGAACATAACAACGAAAGAAAAGAGCAGTGGAGAAATGTCATCTCCTTTTAATCACCTGGTATTTTTTATTTGTTCACTAGAATCAGGACTGCCGTGTTTGAAACTGCTCGACTTGAATACCAACTGTGGATAGAAAGAGCATTTTAAAAATCCATTCTCTTGCTGCTTTAAGTTTGTAATACAGTCTGATCCACATATATATCGACATTGTTTATTACGACTGTCTGTTTATATTGACATATATGTTTTTGGTAATGATTAGTCCCCTTATATAAAATCAATAAATTAAATAAGTCACAGTACTGGTATGCTTTTTTTCATCTCTCCCCTTAAATCAACACACTGGCCTCATCTTCACGGTCCAAAAATCGCCCACCAGCATGCAAAATTGCCAAGCAAAGGTAACATCCCCTCTCACTCTTCCTCTCATTTCTTGACACGCCGCTGGTCTTTTCCTCCCATGAAATAGCCTGGGGTACAGCAAGATAGTACATGACAATGTGTACTCCAGAATACTCATACCCACGCATGCAACATGCTTAGCTTAACCTGATGGAGTTGGCTCATGGTGCATGTCAACGTGATAGTGGTGCGTAGGACTTGTGTTGTCGCGAAGAGCGTGTGCTTATGATTGGACGTTGACGGTGAGGGTGAAGCAGCAGCCAAAAATCTAGCTATAATATTGGTACTAATGATTGGATGTCAAAGACAAAGCGGCAGCCAGTAATCTGGCTAAGAAACCTTATAAACAAGCTCGTCACATCGTCTCTCGTCATTTACTCACAACGAGCTGAACAGCCAGTACTACGACTACTAATACACCACTAGATCTAGTCTACAATAGGCTATCTGAATTTCTAGTTTTGACATTCATATTGGCTGATATGGCGACCCAAAAGTGGAAAAACATTGACAATTGCTGCATCGACTTTCTCTTATATCGATTTCATTCTAATGGTCCCATTGATGCCGATGTATCAGGATTGCACTGCACTATAAAGCAAAAGTCTCATTCCCAATGCTGTGTAGATGGAAAGACAAGCGTTATGTGCATAAATCACAGCCACAAATATTAAAAACAAGCACCTGTGTATTTATGCATATTTAATAGGTGAATGAGCATTCTTTAGTTCAATCAGTGATATATATACATATATATATATATGAGGGGTTGAGATGCTAAAACCACTATATACCCAAAAAGACGAATTGAAAAAGATCAACTGTTTCTTCCCTTAGTTCTAAATAAAGCCCGATCAACTTGATGCTCAGAGCCGAATTATAATTGGATAAAGTCAGTTTTGAACAAAAATGGTTTCGCCATCAGAAGACTCTTCGTTCAAAGTCTGAGATGGTGAAAATTTAATCCTCCCAATATGTGAAAATGGTGCATAGTAGGTTTTGCATCTCACCCCCTCACATGTAAATGATATATAATTCCATATATGCATATGATATACAAGTTCAAAATTATCCTGTAAGGATCCACATGGGGGGGGGAAAGAAGTCAAGAGGAAGACAGAAAAAAGAGATGGGAAGACAACATAACAAAGTGGACAGTCCGGCCAAGGATGGAGAAATGCTGCAAGCGCAACAGTCCACACTCCACACCACAGCCCTGGATGGTCAGGCAAAACATGACATGACATAATGCTGCAGATGCCGTAATCAAAAATTCTCTTTCACCTGAATTTGAAATTTTTTTAAAAGAAATGGAAACTAGACTCTTCAATCTCATACCATTCATTCAACAAAGAGACCTAAAAATGGTCTTTCGTCCCAAAATGATCACGCAATGAGACAAACGGCCAAAACAATTTACCTGCAACACAACAAGACAACATATCACAGCCTGGTTGTCGTGGTCAGACACAGCCCGACCTAAGATGTCTGTAACCCGTGTTAAATGGTCAAAGTCTAAGGGTGGTCTTGACAGGTCAGACAGGACAGATGAAGGCAAAGCGTAGGAATTCCCGTTGCCTGCCACGTCTCCACTCATCTGATGCAAACACATGCTGCCTACAGTCTGCAACAGTGTGCTGATGACAACATTGACAGGGACCAGCTTTGATTCTGAAAAAAAAAGTGTGTGAGTTATGACCACCTGTGTGAGTTATGACCACCTGTGTGAGTTATGTCCACCTGTGTGAGTTATGACTACCTGTGTGAATTATGACTACCTGTGTGAGTTATGACCACCTGTGTGAATTATGACCTGTGTGAGTTATGACCACCTGTGAATTATGACCTGTTGAGTTATGACCACCTGTGTGAGTTAGGACAACCTGTGTGAGTTATGACCACCTGTGTGAGTTAGGACAACCTGTGTGAGTTATGACCACCTGTGTGAGTTATGTCCACCTGTGTGAGTTATGACTACCTGTGTGAGTTATGACCACCTGCGTGAGTTATGTCCACCTGTGTGAGTTATGACTACCTGTGTGAGTTATGACTACCTGTGTGAGTTATGACTACCTGTGTGAGTTATGACCACCTGTGTGAGTTATGACCACCTGTGTGAATTATGACTACCTGTGTGAGTTATGACCACCTGTGTGAGTTAGGACAACCTGTGTGAGTTAGGACCACCTGTGTGAGTTAGGACAACCTGTGTGAGTTATGACCACCTGTGTGAGTTGTGTCCACCTGTGTGAGTTATGACTACCTGCGTGAGTTATGACCACCTGTGTGAGTTATGACCACCTGTGTGAGTTATGACCACCTGTGTGAGTTATGACCACCTGTATGAGTTAGGACCACCTGTATATCATCAGTGAAATTGTTTACAGACGTAGCCCCGCGTGGCGTAATTTTGGCAGCAAAATCAAAACTCCTAATAGATCATCTCATTGGGCTGCAAACACTATACTATGCTTTTTGGCTTTGGGTTTCCATTTCATAATTATTTATATTAGTCTTTAGACTGTGGTAAATGGAAAGAAGTAATCAGTTGTGCACAAAATGGACTTACACGGTTAGAGTTACAACTTTTTAAAAGATTTAAACAAGCAAGTCCACCCATTTGTGACGTCGGTGGCCGAGCGGTTACGCTGCCAGACTGGGGATCCTTAGGTCCCAAGTTCGAATCCTAGCAAAGCCAGGTCCGACGTTGTGTTCCTTGGGAAAGATAATTAACACGCATTTTCTCCACGCTACCCAAACGCAAATGGGTACCAGCACTAGCTTGGGAGTAAAAATCTGCTTCAGACTAGCGTCCTGTCCAGGAGGTGATTATCATCACCTGTTCCGCTTCCCGCTGTAGAAACCGGGATAAGCTCTGGCTCTATGAGCCTTAAGGGCCTTGAAGGAAGTTTACGTAAGTCCACCCCTTTATTTACAAGGCTAAAGGTTCTTTTGAGGCCATAAGAAAAACGGAAATCTACCGTTAGATCATGTGCGTAACTGTAACATTTCTATTACATCAAGGCCTTCAATATCCGTAAAAAAACAAAAAGAAGCATGCATTAGATTTGTTTTATTGAAATTTACCCCTTCCATCATAGGTATGATCTCTGGGCGAATTAAGAGGAAGCAGCAAGATCAAAGATAAGGGAAACCGCCCGCCGTACATTTGATCGCGTGAAGGACAAATCTCATATTCCATATGTCGTGGACTTATGTGTTAAGATAGTTTCACTAACGATATACAATATATAATGTACACTAAGTATAAATTTTGAAAAATAGTTTATAGCTTTCAGCCCTTTCAGTGTAGGGGGGGGGGATTAAAAAATCCCCACTGACTATTTTTCAACAATTTATTCTAGAAAGAGAGAGAGAGAGAGAGAGAGAGAGAGAGAGAGAGAGAGAGAGAGAGAGAGAGAGAGAGAGAGAGAGAGAGAGAGAGAGAGAGAGAGAGAGGGAGGGAGGGAGGGAAAGAAGGAGGGAGAGAGGGATGAGGAGACAGAGACAGAGGGGGAGGGAGGGAAGGAGGGGGAGATAGAGAGAGAGAGAGAGAGAGAGAGAGAAAGAGAAAGAGAAAGAGAGAGAGGGAGAGAGAGAGACACAGACAAGCAGACAGCCCTAGCTGCATTTAATATCCATCCAACCTGGCAAGTTAAGCAATGGCGTTGTAGAGCTGATGCCTAGCCGACAGTGTACATGGTGTGATGCCAGATTGCCTGGGTTATGGAACTGATCGACGTATTCCCCACTGGATATCCACAGGAGATTGTTGAGGACATCAAAGCATGTACCTTTGTGAGCAAAAGTAATTAAACATCAGTAGTAGAGAAAAAAATTTGAACACTTAAAGACCTTATTATTACTCAAAAAAGACAGAAGACCTTTATTTTTAAAGACATCGCTGGCCGAGCAGTTAGGTTGCCAGACTGGGGATCATGAGGTCCCGAGTTCCAATCCTAGCAAAGCTAGGTCCAATGTTGTGTTCGTTGGGAAAGAGACTTAACATGCATTTTCCCCACTCTACCCAAGTGCAAATGGGTACAAGCACGACCTTGAGAGTAAAAACCTGCGTCAGGTTAACGTTCTGGCCAGGAGGTGATTATTGTCACATGTCCTGCTTCACACAGGGACTCGGTAGTCCAGAGGCAAGGTGTCGGCCTCTCAACCAAAAGGTAGTGCCAACGGTTGAAAAATTTTTCTCTGGTTTTATCAAGTAAAATTTACCCCCTGGTCCAGGTAGGTGGATAAAAAGGAGGTCCTGTATGCAGATCACAACACTCTGTGCACGTTAATGATCCCTTGGCTGTTTACAGGGCAGTTCAAGCAAAATTAAAAATCCCAACAAAAACCCCCAGATCGCCTTAGTGGTGGATGTGGGTGTAATCAAATCAAACCAATCCGCTTCATGCTATGGAAACCGGGATATGCTCTGGCTCTATGGGCCGTAAACGGCCTTGAAGAAACTTTACTTATATATGTACATATTATAGCAGTTGAGAATGACAAGCTATGATCTATCCGTAGGACTGTCCAAAAAGGCATTCAAAAGTTCAGCACTTCTCTTCTAAAAAAAAACAATGACCCAGTCTACTAAAAACAACTGGGAAACTCAACAAAACCAAACCAAACCAACGTCTAAATTTAACAATCAATCTGACGTCATTTTTCGACTGGAAAGTTTACATTTTCACATTAAATATTTAACCTTTGTCATGAAGGTAGAATTATTTGACTTTCATTGATACTTAAGGCGGTCGACGTTCCTCCAACGCATCTGAACCAATTTCAATGTATTGACTCACCTAGAGAGGTAGGAGGAGAGCTCTACCAAGAGAGCTGGACAAGGCATCCATCAAATCAACGCGTGCGTTGAAGAATCCAGTTTTCACATTGAAACACACATTGCTGGCCAGAGCTAAAAAGGAGATATAAGCAGTTTGGCTAATCAGGACAAGGACATCCGAATGAACTCAAAACGCATTATGTCAGCACAAGAAGCTGTTCAAATCTAGCTTTGCTTCACTCCCTTGCACAGATGGGAGAGAGTGTTGTGTTTATATCAAGAAAATTTACTCCTTATTTGAAATTCCCACTGTATCCTTCCTCATTGTTAACAGAAAAAAAAGTATCTACGAATACTCAAAGGAAATATCTATTGGAAGACATTCACAGCCTTACAAAATGTTCAGCTTTGCTTATATGCCAATGATCATAACCTTTCTGTAAAAGCTGTGATCCTAATTTATTTATTTTTTTGCAATACTTTCACTTTCTAGTCTTTCACACCCTACCAAAATTAGGATGCCAACAACTCTGACCTAAAACAGCGGAAGTGCTATGAAAATTTTCAGTTTCCACTGTATGACTGAATTTTCTTCTTGTGGCAAAACAAGTGATGAAAAAATCTCAGGGAAATGTGTTTAAATGAAAATCAAATTGAGAATTATTTACACTAGAAAATGTAAATGCTTCAATGAGTGTTGAAGGTAAAGCTTTTGCTAAAGTTAAAGCCTCGCTTGAAGAAAAGAAAGAAACTACATTTCATTAAGAGAAACGTTTGTTAGTGTGATAATAACAATTCAAGCTCACATAATTTAGAATTTCCTGAATTTTTCTTCATTCAAAAGCAGCAAATCAATATATTGTGCAAGAGCTGCATGAAATTTTCCACCAATTTGAACAGCAAAGTTTAATGGAAAGACATTTCATATACAAATTCGTAAATTTAATTTTTCTGACGTCACTGCAGACCTATTAATGCATTGCATACCTTTAATAAAACTAGATCTATATGCTTTTTACATGTGCATTTAAGTCCTTCTAAACCCCTTTGAGAGAAACTAAGAAAAGCATTATATGAGTACAAGCATTGTTTCTTATTACTGATTTCCACTTTACACTTACAATAAAATAAAAAGTACAATAAAAAATGTTTACAATGGAAATTATTTCCACAAAACAAAACAAAAAACTGAGAATACACAAAAAAAACACAATTTAATCCAACTTCTTTTCTCATCATGTTTAAAACTGTGAATAAGATTATTCAATGGCCTCTGATAAGGCTTACATCTGATACCGCCTACAGGGCCGGCTCCTCCCCCCTGCTCCACCAAAAAGTGACCTGGCTCCTCCCCCCGATGGCATCCCTGGGGCCTGGGTCAGCATGACCAGATGATTTCCATCACAGTAGATTGGGGTTTTCACTAACGTCTTTAGCTGTAGACCACAGCTGGTGCTACCAACGCATGGTGCTGGAGAAGAAAAGAGAATACAAGTGTGTCAAACGCATACATGACAATGACTTTGTTCTCCTTCACGTCTTATACATTTAGTATCAAACAATAATTATGTTATCAAATACGACCTTTCTTCAGGCCAAGTTGTCAATTACAGGCAAAGCCCTCTCCGTAACCTTCATGTTTAATATACGCTGCAAGGCTTGTTTAAATAACAGTTGCAAAATGACTGAAGAACATGATTTACTCATCAAACATGCCAAAAAAATAAATTTGAGCATAGAAGTAGCAAGCAAAAAATGAGCTAGAAAAGGAACTTGTCGAAGTGTAAGACAGTCTACAATTATGATGTTGCTTATTATTTGATTTCCAGGTGACTCTTGACCATAAAATTATGATCGTATGTTTCATTGAAATTTACCCCATTGCAGTGATCTCAGGGTGAATTGAGAGGAAACAGCAAGATAAAAGAGAAGTGAAAAAAGGAAAGGAAAGAAATAGGACCTACCAGCAACAACCGACAACCGCCAGCACGTCCATCACAAATTGAAACTAAAATGACACGTCTTAAAGATCTAGATCTCTATCATACTTTCAAGCATCGGAATGACTTCAAAGAAATATTTATTGCTTGAGGTGAAAGCTAAAATTATAATCGACAAAGTTGAGAAAAGGGTTCAAAAGTAGAGAATGAAATGATCCCCCCCCCCCCAAAGAAACAACAAATGTCTTTGCGATTTGTGTACCTTTTACAGGTCTACAGTAGAGCTCAGATACAATGGGATTTGTGTAGCTTTTACAGATCTACAGCAGAGCTCAGATACAATGGGATTTGTGTAGCTTTTACTGGTCTACAGCAGAGCTCAGATACAATGGGATTTGTGTAGCTTTTACAGGTCTACAGCAGAGCTCAGATACAATGCGATTTGTGTACCTTACACAGGTCTACAGCAGAGCTCAGATACAATGGGATTTGTGTAGCTTTTACAGGTCTACAGCAGAGCTCCAATACAATGGGATTTTTTTCTTACTGGTCCCGTCAACCCCACTGTAACAAGAGTTCCACTGTGCATAAGAAAAATCACAAATTTGATACTGCCATGAACTAAACTCCCAGCAAAATTACATACTTTCATCTTTTCTGTTGATTATCAGAGTTTCTCCACCAGTGAGGGCCATCAGGGTGGCAGCACTAGTTGAACCCCTCAAAGGGCGTAAACGATTCAAGATGGCTTCATTCACACTTTTCTGACTGACTTCTTCCTTCTTCTGCAAAGCGATACGAGGTCGAAGAGCTATTGGTTCAAGGGATTTCTGGAAACAACAAATTCACAGGGAACTCTGAGGTTGGGTGAGGAGAGGAAAAATTACAGACATAAAGAAAGTTTAAAGTAAAATATGACCCCTTAGACTTCCCCAGTCCTGATACGGATGTTATGATGAAGACATGCGTCACCAAGGTATCTGACAGAATACAATGCACACGATGAGAACCATTTTTGAGTTGGTAAAAACAAAATCAGTACAACAATGGTCATCTGTACAAAAGATAGGATGAGATGGATAAGATAAGGTGTCTTTATTTGTCCAAAAGAAAATCTGCTCTAGTCATGTTTCAAATCAAAATGAAGAAATTACAATACAATTCATCTCTTTCACTCTCTCTTCCATTCTCAATTTCATGACTAAAATCAATTCATTACAAAACCGGCACTTTATGAATATCGACATTATAAAATCATAATGATTATGCTGTATAAATATAAGTATTTAAATCTTTGTATATTGTTACCACATATAGATCCATAAGTAAAATAATGGGTTAACATCAAAAGTCCTGTAAAAAAATACAACAAAAAAAAAAAAAAAAAAGAAAAAACCCAACAAAAGCAAGCCAACAAACATACAAACACATCCATTCCCAATATAAATAAATGTCTAAATAGCCCTTCTAAATATGTTTAATTCCTTAATATATTTCTTGTAAAAACCACTACACAACTGTTCTCACAAAGGTAAAAGTTGTCATTCAATCAAATGTATAATGCAAAAATGTGACTTCAGCTCGTAACTAATTTCTTTTTTTCTCTTTTTGTTTAATTTGTTTGTTAATAAGGACATTGATCGGCGTTGTTCTAAATGTCAATGAAATAAGGAGATTAACTGATGTTGTACACATTCTTTTAAACAAACAATGAAACTGATTGATTTTGTAACATTTCTAACGTAAAATCTGTAAAAGTAATGTGATACTCTGCTTCAAGATAAGTTTTAAACTTAGGCAACTAAATCAATCAATCAATAAATATGAAAATCAAAGTGAAAAACAAATTACGCAAACACAAAAAAAACCAACCCCATGAACAATAAATAACTTAACGTTTATTATCGCAAAAAACTCCCTGTAAAGGAATACTCTGTGAACATGAAAACAATTCTAAAATGAAAAGTGTACTCACAGTGACATGAAAGGCTGTCACATTGACATTGATGCCTTTAGCATTTTTATCAGTAACGAGGCTGGAACACCATAGCCAGTAAAAATATGTCCCATCACTGCAAAACCAACACTTGTGCAAGGTCCACTTACGACCAGCAAGGGTGACTTGTAAATTACCTTTAAAACCTGGAAATGGCATGAGTAAAAAAAAGATGTTTTAATTTTTCAGTGCCACTTAATACATTCACTCATTTAATGTATAAGTCTCTAGCTAAAACACTGACATGTGTTTTATCATGAAAAGAACAGATATCTATATGGAATTTATCAAACATTTCAACTTTAAATGAAAATGAATTCACAAACGCAATATCATTTCTAAAGTGTTATACAGTGGTGTCCGCTAAGAACCAGTGAGTCCTTCAGTGGAACAGATTCTAAGGCGACCTCAGGCATGCCTTGAATTTTTGCTTCATTATTCATGTATGTTTGGCTAGGGCGGGTGGCGAGCCTTCCTCTTGTCTGCATGACGTGTTTATAACACCCACTAGTGTCTGGACCTATACAACAGACTTCCTGTCCACCTTTCTGTGATTCACTTGCAAAAAATCACAGGTTATCGGCTATTGTAAGGGCTAAATTGAGTGTAGATTAGTTTTCATGACTTTCATCTCGCGATTAGACCGGGTTCTAAGGCGGACAGGGCTGTATTTAGCGGGATCTTAAGTGGGTAATTTTATTTATAAAAGGAAACTTTCATTGCACTGAAATAGAAGGTTCTTAGGAGGACACAACTGTATCACAATTTCCTTTACTAACTTTTTACTTTTGACAGGCTTTTGAGATCTTCCACGTAAAAATGGAGCATCCTCAATTTGCCATTACTTTCCACATGACTTAAATAATTTCAGACTTTTCTTTACCATAGCAAATGAGTCACTTTTTCTTTCAAAAGGAAATGATTAATATTGCAACAATAATGTTTTGTTTTATAAACAACTTGATTACGTCATTTTTGGAAAAACAGATGGATGACAATGTTTGGAAAGGAATCTCTGATGTTCTCTGCAAAGAAAAAGAGCTATACTTATACCTCAAGGGTATTCTTGTCAACCAGCTGAGCTAGATATTCATGTTCTGTTTCAAGGTCATAACGTTGTGGTCGAAACATAAGGGTTGCCCGGCACATGCAATTCGCCCTGGGCCAATTTCAGAGTTTTTGCAATAAACATAGCCCCTGTGATAAGAGACAAGCAAAGTAATTACTAAAATTTGAGTAAAAAGCAATGAAAAGTTTGTTACTATTTTAATTTCTTTGATGATATGTAAAACAATAAAACACCCTCCCCCCCCCCTCCCCCCCCCCATCAGAAAACTTGATTTTCTGATTTCCATCTTTTTTAAAGAAATTCTTCATAATCAGACAGATACATTTTTACTGAAATGGGATAAAAGTAGCTTCCCTTTCATATCTTCCTTTCTTCATCTCAAAAAAAAACCTATGAAACCAGATTGATAAACTGAAATAAGAAGAAAGTAGGCATATACTTAGGAGGTAAAGATGAAAAGACAGAGACATTTTTTTCCTTACTGTTTTTTTTACATTAACCCGCTATGAATAAGAAAATCTTGGAACAACCTCTCCCACTTTCATTGCCTGTTTCACTTCTATTTTCTGTTCCTTCATTTGGGCCTATCCACAGGCCATTTCTTAAAAGCCATTAAACAATCGCTGTTTAAAGACGGAAGGTCCTATGCCTATTTTTCTAATATTTTATTTTTTCAATGCAGTTGTTTCGATGTATGCTGTTAAAAATTCAGAAATACAAAGTAGAGAGAAAATCTGTGAACTAAGCATGACATTCTCATGCAATGCTCCTTAGAAGAAAAGTAATTGTTTTAATTATGCGTTTTTAATTCGTGTACCATACACCTTTATAAATGATATTATGCTTTCATGTATTTACATATATATTTATTTATATTATATATATTTATTTTTTTTATATGTACATTGCTCATGTTTTTTTTAATATGTATGTAATGCACCTAGAGCTGTCATAAGATGGGAGTGGGCGCTATAGAAATGAATTATATTATTATTGTGACATACTCACAAATGAATAAAAAAAGAAAGGAAAATACACATACCGGCGCCATACATTTTATGGTATTATGGAAGATAAGAAAAACAATGTGACCAAAGTTAACAAAACTACACCAATGTATAAAAGGATAAAACATCTCATACTTTATCTAACAAAATGGCTGCATCTTCTCTATTCTTTTTATTTCTTCATTTCTTTAAAACAAAAGCCTGTCATTGAAATTTGAAAAAGATGAAGAGGATGAAAGAAAAGAAGGCACTTACCTCAATGTACCCTGATGGCCAGTGCCTATCTTTGCTAATCCTCTACCCATACTGTTGGTAGTAAAGAGGAAGAAACCATCTGTTGCTATGCTTAGGTCCAAGTTCTTGGTCTATGAGTATACAAAACATACGACATTAGCAACTTGAATTTATTTCCATTCACAAAGAAGGCAATAAATACTGGAGGAAGAAGGGAAGGTGATGGAGGAGGAGGAGGGAATGAAAAGATGAAAGGGAACCAGTAGTAGTAGTAGTAGTAGTTTTAGTAGAAGTACTAGTAGTAGTAGTAATTCTGGTAGGAGTACTAAATACTAGTTTACTAGTTAGTTGTACTAGTAGTGGGAGTAGTACAAGAAGAAATGGTCCGAGACATGCATTCTTCAAAGTATTCTCTGTCACTACCGGTACATCATTGGGAATATCATGCCAGTAATGTACAAGTAGCAATGAAAGAAAGGGACAAAGACACAGACATTTTGGAAACAGAGGCAAAAGTATGGGGTGGACAAGTTCAAACACATTGACCACCACAGTCAAAAAAAGTTTATTTATAATATGTTTAACATCTTTGGAATGAGTCAGTGTGCTTGGTTAAATGACACACCTCCTTAACTACTTAGTATGTTTAATAACTGATCATAGGCAGACAAAGTAGTGAGAAAGGCAGGATAAAATGGACTGGATGAAATGGACTGGCTAGTCTGTTGGCCAGATCCTTACCTAATTAATATTACGTGTTATATATTATATATGGCAAAAATATAATTTTGCTGTTAACTCTAAAAACAGCTAGCGAGCTATGGTATTGTATTTTATATTGAGATATATACGGTGATCATGCTTATCAGGGTATGAAACATTGTTAGAACTCTCAGCGATGATAAATAAAAATGCTAGGTGGGTGAAATATCTAATCAGTATTCTAGTTAGCAGTAGACGTAGTAGTAGTAGTAGTAGTAGTAGTAGTAGTAGTAGTAGTAGTAGTAGTAGTAGTAGTAGTAGTAGTAGTAGTAGTAGTAGTAGTAGTTGTTGTAGTCGTAGTAGTAGTAGTACCTTCATTATATAAGATCAATTATCATTTTTATTCTTTTATGGATTGCTGTTAAATTTCATAAAATATTCTGATAGTGTGTCAAACAAACTAAAAATCACTTAACAAGCAAGCACCGTTAAAGTAACGTTGCTTATTGCTAGTATCCTGATGAAACCCACAAGATTCTCTTAGATTGTTAGTGTGAGGAAAAGACAATGCTTTCAGCTTACCTTTATCTTTGTCTTTGTCATTTGATTCCTTTGATTCAACCCCTACACTCTCAGAGGCAGGTGAGCCGAGAAGATCATCAACACCCCAGCTATGGATGTATTTAGACCCTAAGAAAGATGAGATTTGGCCCTGACTCCCATCATTGTCAAGCATATTAGACAGAACATCTACAACAGGTAGAGGTGGCATGTCTGGTAACTGTTGCAGTAGATGCACTGTGTGAATGAATGTTTTGACATGCCCTCTGAAAAGTATACATAAATTTGTTTTAAGATACTTTGTAAACACAGAGCGAGACTCAATGCTGTGTATATTATATGACCTTGAAAATAAGTGACTGTAATATAAACAATAAGCAGCAATATGATGCAAAAGAAACATACCAACAAGCAGTGTACTTTGATCTTGTCATCCTATCTTAAAATGTACAACATAGTCTACTGGAGAACCAGTCACAAAATGATTATTACTTCAATTTATTATAATATAATATATATATATATATGTAATTATCTCTCACACATTAAGCCTGACATCTTGGAAGGACTACCATAGTCCAGCACATACTATCACCCTCCCTGACCCTGAACCAGCCCCTACCCACCACCCACCATTGTTCTCCCATTCATGGCAAAGGAAAGTCCCTCCGCCAGCTCATCCCAGAAAAAATCACACAGTGTGCCCAACCATGTAATTTCCTTCTACACGGATGAATACAGCATTATTATTATTAACTAAGGTGAAGTAAAGTAAGTCCCAAACTCAGAACTGAGTGGAGTGAAATCAGGAGCAGAGTCCTGATTTTTCTAGGCATACGTTGTAGCAGTTTTCCATTTCTTTCCGCACCGCCTTAGTTTTTGCTAAGCCTAAATAGACCTAGATTATACCCATTTCAACAGGAGGGCCAGAAAATTTGCCAGATTCAAAATATGATTACAACAGATTCTTGTTACTGTATATCACTGCGTACAAGACGCAGCAGTGTATAGGACGCACCCACAACTTTGTGGATGAAAATCGTGTCTCAATCATATACGCGTCAGACGCACTAACATCTTAAGTCCAAACAATTAAAGCTCCTTACTAATTATTATTTATTTACAAAATGAGTGATGATGACAGATGAGTAAAGGACGAGTGAGAGAGAGAGAGAGAGAGAGAGAGAGAGAGAGAGAGAGAGAGAGAGAGAGAGAGAGAGAGAGAGAGAGAGAGAGAGAGAGAACGAGAACGAGAACGAGAGAGAGAGAGAGAGAGAGAGAGAGAGAGAGAGCAGGGCCGAAAAAGAAAGAAACCCAACAACAGTAACACAAACCTAACCGAAAAGAACACTGACAACCCTCTCCCGTACACCCTTAGTTTCACCACCACCTCAAACCTTCACCCTCTTCCCTTGCCTCATCCCCTCTCCGATTATTTATTCATTTGTTTTAATTTCTTCTATGGTCACACACACACAGTAACACTTGATGTTTATTTTATAAATAGATAATTGCTTCGCGGAATTCAGGAATCACAGGGCAGGATTGAACCTCCGTTAATATTATTTTTTTCTTTCCCTCATTTATATAATTATAGCGTCTTAATAGTACACTACAGCGTATTGCATCATAATGCAAAGATGTGTACATAGCGGGAACATACCACTACTAGTCACCACTGTTAGTAAAAGAAAACATAAAATGGATTTATAGTCCGTATCCCTACACAAGTGCAGGCTCACCGACTATACATCATTTATCCCCCAGCAGGTCATTTCATTCAGTCTTTCTCAGCTCCCAGGGGGATCATACACTACACAAGCCTGTTTAAGCTTTTCGTACTAACACTCAGACAAGATCTTTCTCTACCAATAGCTGGGTACTCATTCACACCTGAGTCAAGTGAGGTAATTAGAGTGAAGTACCTTTCCTAAGAGTACAACGTTGTGAAAAAAACCCACCTTTGCCAGCAGTGGGACTCGAACCAGTGTCATCGTGATTACCAGCTTACAACACTATGGTTCAGCTACAACACCTCATATACACGCAATGATGTAAGGTAAAGGTAATTATAAATTTATTTTCTGATTTGGGAAGGAAACAAAAACAGGACATATTTATGTATACCATAGATAAGACGCAGCGGATCAGACTTTGCATCTATGATTTTAGTTAAAAAGTTGCGTCCTATATATAATGTGGTTTTGATTTGATTTACCCACATCCACAACTAAGGTGATCTCCGAGTTTGTGGTAGGATTTTAAATTTTGCCTAGACTGCCCTATACACAGATCTTTAACGTACACAGAGTGTTGTGATCTGCACACGGAACTTCCTAATTATCGTCCATCTCCGATGGGACTAAGTGTCGATCCACTTACCTGAACCTGGGGGATAGATTTTGCTGGGAAAAAAATCGAGAAAATTTTTCAATTATTGGCAGGGCTCGAACCCACTACCTTTTGGTTGAGAGGCCGACACCTTGCCTCTGGATTACCGAGTCCCCCTATATGCAGTGATATACAGTTAGTTATTGCAAGGTACAAACAGCATCATTTTTTAATGAAATGAGAGCTGTACTGTTATTGAAATAAAGAAAACTTTAAACAAATGCATCAAAGAGAACTGATCAGCCATATTGATTTTATAGATGTGTTGACGTTACACCATTCTAGATAATAAAAAAGAGAATACTAGATCAAATCAAGGTGGACCCATCAAGGTTGTAAATTGCTAAATCTCAATAATTCATAGAGATCTAGATCTAGTCTAGATACTAATTTAACAATATTTTAGAAATGTATCTATTTCAAGGCCACTTGTCTTTTTCGAATAAATTACAAGGATGATGAAATGGATAAAAAGCCTAAAAACATAACGAAAACTTGAACATTATAATATGAATACACCCTCAAATTGAGTTTCCAAACAGAATTTAGCTTCCTTTCTTTTTAATCATGAAAAAGACCTTTACCTGGCACAAGCAAGAGCAACCAACGCTGCTGCAGCATTTTCTTGATGTTGTTTGTCTTTTGCTACTTCAACAGATGCTTCACTACATTTCTCACCAAGCCATCCACACAACAGAGACTCCAAACCACTTAAACAGTCACTAGGCTCTTTAGCTAGACTTAAAGGTGGGCAGTCTCTGAGACATGTTAAAATTACACCTGATGTAACTGCACATAATTGTGGATCTGTCTTGCTCTGGGACTGTAATAATGGAAGAATTAATAGAAGACTTATTCGGGTTGAAAAAGATGCTTGGTCAGAATCTTTGATGATCAACCCTTGTTTCTTTAATAATGCAATTGCACTATCCTCTTGATTGCTTTCCTCCCCTCTTGAGTGTTGAAATCAAATGATCTATGAGCTCTCCAGAGACCTTTCAAAGCATTCAGTCTGTATTCTTGCAAAGTGCTAAATGCATTGTTTCTGGTGCCACATAGTTCGATAAGTCTGGCACTTAATTCTTCGGGTACTTTTGTGTCAAACGAAACAACTTCATTATCTCTTGATGAACCACAGGCTTCAACATCCTTGGGTAATTCTACCAAATCTGTCACTCGAAGCAGTCCATCATGTAAAAACAAAGTCTCTTCAGTAACTGATAACCACTGAGTGCATTCCGTTGTGTTTGAACCCGCCATGTTTTTATTGTCTAAACATCATAGTATCAGTTACGTGTGATTATTATCACTGAACCCGGGCACAAAGACATTGGTAACTTTCATCAAAGAAACATCAGATTTTCGTCATGTTATAAAGGCTGTTCGTCTTTAAGTCGGTGTAGACATTGTTGCACAAATGTTGGTTCAATAGACGCTCGAACGAGAAGTTCTTTCTTTTTCTTAATGTTTTATAGGAGGGAAAACAGAGATATACAGATTAACAGAGGGAGCCAGACACAGAGAGAAAGACTGAGGGAGAGAGAGACAGACAGAGGGATGGAGGAGGAATAGACAGATTAACAGATGTGTTATTATGTTATTGAGTTAATGTGATTAATTATTAGTGTCAACAGCTTCACAGTCCATTGTATTTTGTCAATATTTTGATGTAACATTCCAATAAAATGAGTCATGAAAATGACCATTGTAAATTGAGACAACCCAATAAAGATCAATGTTTATCATGCAAGTTTTTTAATTTACTCAGGTGTCATAATGTTTGTGCAGAGGTTTCACATGATTTCAATGTAGACATTTTGGGTCAAGACATCAAGGCAGCACCTTCCTAAGTCTGTCATTTATAATCTCATTCAAATACAGGTTGTTCAAGCTATTAATTTCATGCACATTTCTACCATAAATATCTTTGAACATTTGAGAAATTATTTCTATTGTAGTGCTATCATATCATATGATATACATGTATTACTATTAGATAATTTTTTTTGTTTTGGAGGCTTGGTAAGATTGTCAAAAATGTATACGTATACTTTTTTTCCATTTATAAATTCATTCATTGGACTGCATGTTCATAAAAAAGATTAAAACAAATATGAGAAAAATTTAACTAGAAATGTGATTTTTTAAAAAATGATCATTTATCAACTTCCATATATGTGTTTACAGAAAAGTGTAGCAAAACTGTCGGAAAGGAACCAGATTATAAAGAATTTGTTAAATTCCATCGTTTGATCTTAATAACTAACATGTATATATTTTATTACATGATGTGTTTCCAGAGGACCTTGGCAGAAGTGTTGAAAAGGATCTGAATGCTCAGGGCCCAGGACAATGTATGTTTGTTCCTTGCGATGTAAAAAATGAGGAACAAGTGAAGGTAGGTGTTTATGCAACATGCATACAAAATATGAAGTATGGCGTTGTAACTGAACAGTTTGTGTTGTGAGCTTTTAATAACAAGGACACTGATTTAAACACTATGGCTGGCAAAGCTGTTTTTTTCACTATGTTGTACTGTTAGGAAAGGTACTTCACTTTACTTTCCTCACTTGACTCATGTGTGAATGAGTACCCAGATATAGGTAGAGGAAGATCTTTGTCAGAGTGTACGTAGGAAAAACCTAACAGGCTTGTGTACTGTATGCTCCTTTGGGAGTTGAGGAGGACTTTGAATGAAATGATGCCAGTTGGTGAGCCTACACTTGTGTACAGTTGGGGATACAGATTATACATCTATCTTTATCTTTATTTACTTTCTGTTTAAGATATTTTATATGTTGTTGGAAAATTGGTTGATGGATGGATCTAGCTTTCTTTCTTTCTTTCTTTATCAGCTCCCATTTTACCTTCCGGTGTTTGGATTTAGATACCCGAAATCCAGTCTGCTGTGTCTTGACATTTTCTGTTTCCTTCCCTGAAAGTTAAATTTCTTTGCTTTAGTGCCTCTTTTATATCTTCTTCCCACTTTCTCTGAGGTCCGCCTTTTGGTCTTTTACCTTGAGGTTTACTACTGTATACTGATTTAGCTATTCTATTGTCATTCATTCTGTTTACATGCCCAAACCATCTCAGTTGATTTATTTCCATCTTAGTTTTCATGCCATCTGTTTTGGTTTGATCTCTTATTGTTATGTTTCTTATTGTGTCTCTTTTAGTTTTCCCTACTACTCTTCTTAGATATTTCATTTCAGCTGCTTGTACTCTACTGTATTCTCCACTGTTTAAGGTCCAGGTTTCACTGCCATAGAGGAGAGTAGGACGATAAACCGTGTTGTATACTGCCATTTTGGTTTTTGCTGACAGTTCTTGTTTACCTACAAATGCCTTTCCTAGATGGTTATATATTGCACTTGCCTTTTTGATTCTCTGGCTGATTTTTTCTCTTAGTTTTCCCTCTGAGTTAATTATTACTCTTAAGTAATTGTAGCTTTGAACTTCTAAATTATCACTGGTCAATTAAAGATTTTTTTGTTTTAGCTTCCCTAGTTACTAGCATTGTTTTTGTTTTCTTTGCATTTACTCTTATTCCTATTTTTATTTAATTCATTATTCATCATGTTGACTGAAGGTCCCTTTCTGATTTTTCAAACAGAACTAAATCATCAGCAAATGAAAGCATTGATACATTTACTGGTTTGAGCTTCCACATACTTGCATTCATTTTCTTCATTTTTGAGGATGCCTTTGCAATTGAATCCATAAATGTGATTTTAAACAAAAGAGGACTTAGGATACAACTCTGTCTTACTCCTATATCTACATCAAATTCTTCAGATACATTTGCAGTTTCTCTCACTGCACATGTTGGTTTATTGTAAAAACTTTTAATGGCTTCTAAATTTTGCTCTACATTGTGTTCTTTTAAGGAATGCCATAGTTCGTCCCTCCTCACAGTGTCAAATGCCTTTTCTAAGTCAATAAAACACAATGGAATGAAATTTGGCTCCACATGGCATCAAGGACTTGACAGTATGATTTATCCCCTGTCAATCCATCTTTTATCATCAAGAGTTCTACTTACACAAACACTGTCTGTAGAAGTATTTTTGAGCTCAGTATCAGCATCACATCATTGTTTTCATCATAGCTGTTTTTATCACCACTACTTCTAGCAATGTGTGGAATGATTACAAAGGATTAAATGTAAAACAAGCCATTGACTTAAATTTGATGCTCTTTGAAAATAGCATTCAGGCAATCAATCAATCAATTATTAAATCAATCAATCAATTAATCAATCAATCAATCAATTCCATGTTTGTATATGTGTATAACTATATTTATCAGAAGTCAATTACAATATTTGAATTATATCACAGGTAGAATAATTCAATTATATTATATATATATATATCCTTTTGCAGAACCTGATTGACGTAACTGTTCAGAAGTATGGGAAACTTGACTGCCTCGTCAATAATGCAGGCTATCGTGAGTTGAAGTTTTCCATTTCAATTGAGTGAAAAGGGCTGAAAAGTTGTGTCTTTGCAGAGGAAAAGTAAAACTAAAACGGAAACAAGAAACCTTTATTATTATAACAGTGTAAATCCTAATTATCTTGTTTTAAAAAATTACACAACAATGAAAGTTCTTCAATTTTGAATTTCTGTCCTTTTGCTTTTAAGGACTAAATTGAATTATGACAGTATTAGTACTAGCATCAGTATTATACTGATATCATTGTTATCATAAATTTATCAATTTCTTTATATGTTTAAATCCTTTTTATTGGCATGTTTCTTGTAATTTTTATTTCTGATTAGTTGACATCCCTCTTTTCTTTTACAGTATTTACACTGACTTTTTTCTATTTATTTCTATTTATTTCTATTTATTTCTATTTATTTCTATTTATTTCTCTTTGTTCAGATCCCTCACATATGCCCATTGTGACTTTTCTGCAGACGATATGAAATCGCTTCATGGTCTCAATGTCATGGGATTTTTCTTAACCAGCAAGGTAGAATAAACTAGAATAAATCATTCCAGACTTCAAGGTGTTAGTAAAACCAGTCGTAGATTAGGGTAGCTGTGTCTGGAAACCACACCAAGAGACCTACATACAAGACATTGAGAAAATGCAAAAGAATGCAGCCCACTTTGTAACTAATAATCACACATACATTAAAGGAAATACCAAACTCAATATGAATCATTTGCATTGAATACCTTTGGAAGAACATAGAGCCAGAAATAAAATGAATATTTTCTTTAAGGCTATAAATAACCAACTGTTAATTCCATTAGATCAGCTTAAACTTAACTCAAGAACAACCAGATCAGGCTGTCAAATATACATGGCTCCATCTCCAAACATTGATTGCCACCTGCACTCATTTTTTCCCTAGTACAGTAAGGCTGCGGAATGAACTGACAACAGAAATGAAACTCAGTAAAAGTACTGAAGACATTAAAGACAAAACTGAATACATCACTTTAAAGCGAACATTGGATTTATATTTTTGGGTTAAATTTAAATATGCGTGATTGGTAATACTCTGACAGTAATACTCAGTTATTGTATGAAGAGTTAAGATTCTTTGAAACACTTTCTGGAATCAGGAATATCTTGTAAATTTCGAATAATCTGAATTGTGATACATGTAGATGCTAGGCAAACATTTATAACACACCAGGATTTGCTTACATTTTTTTTTAGCTCTCTCAATGAGAAACAGCCTAAACACTCAAGTCATTGATTGATGCTGCGCTGTGTGTGTGTGTGTGTGTGGTGTTTTGGAGGCGAGACAGATGACTTGAAAATTGTTAACAGCCAAGCTAGGCTGTGTAGTGAGCAAATATACTAGAACAATTGTTCTACTGTAGTATCGTTGCTGTGAGTGAGTGGAAGATTGGCCTGTGGGGAAAAGTGCTAGACCGATCAAAATGATTTTAGTGACCGGGACAACATCATTAAATGCCTAAGAGTTAGGCTAATTACTAATTTTCTCTCTGTCGCTCACTTTCTTCTATGCCGTGCTAGTGTTCACATGTGTAACTCGCTGTACTGTCACTTCATTCTGATTTATCGAAATGGCATCTACCTCTACATCAAAACCCTCAAAGCGCAAAAGCATTTCCTTTGAAATTAAACAAAAAATAATTGATGCTGTTGAAAGAGGATGTTCCTTGTTGACTTCACATTCAACGAAAAGTCTCACACAACGAGGACCTAGCGTCAGTCCAGACGACCTTATTATTAGTATTAGCTATTTTAAGTGATTTGTTATTAGTGTGGGAGTTACTTTATTTACAATACTGATAAAATTGTCTCTTCTTTTACAGTATGCTTTACCTCACCTGCGCCTTACTAAAGGAAACATCATTAACAACTGCAGCCTGGTGGCTGACATAGGGCAAAAATGGGCAGTCACTTATGCTGCCACTAAGGTGATTTTTAAATTTCTTTCCTTGTGTTATTAAATGAATGTTGTTACTGTTACAATAGTATATGAAATGAAGGCTTGAGAACATTCAATAACCATCCTTAGTTTTGGGACTTGAGGAAGATTTTGATTACTGTATTTGATTTCCTTCCAGTAGCATTGGGTGCGTGAAAACGGAAGATTACAGTTCCACTATTACTGATATCATATCACATAATTTATGTGTTATTTGACTAGTGAGGCTTTTTGATTCTGTTCAATTGTCAAATGCATATGTGCAGCATAGGCCAGCCCACAAGACCTAGATCTCACTTTCACTTTCATTTTCACTCCATCACAACAATGGCGACTAGATGATCCTTTACCGCCGACTGTAAATATGCTGATTTACCCACGTCCACAGCCAAGGTGATCTCGGGGGGTTTTGTTAGGATTTTTAATTTTGCCTTGACTGCCCTCTAAACAGCCAAGTGATCTTTAACGTGCACAGAGTGTTGTGATCTGCACACAGGACTTCTTCTTTGTTGTCTGTTTCCAGTGGGACTATGTGTCTGGTGCAACTTATGCCTGATTATTGCTAGTGTAAGCGTTACACCAGAATCCTCACCAGAACTTGAAAAGCAGTAGCTGGCTGTTGCTTCTTGGCTGTAGGGCAATTGCGATTATTGTTGTCCCTCGATTCCCTATTGTTATTCCTTGATTTGTTATTGTTATTCCTTGATTTGTTATTGTTCTTCCTTGATTTCTTATTGTGATTACTTGATTTGTTATTATTATTCCTTGATTTGTTATTGTTATTCCTTGATTTGTTATTGTTGTTCCTTGATTTGTTATTATTGTTCCTTGATTTGTATTGGTCCTTGATTTGTTATTATTGTTCTTTGGTTTGTAATTGTTGTTCCTTGATTTGTTATTGTTATTCCTTGATTTGTAATTGTTATTCCTTGATTTATTATTGTTATTCCTTGATTTGTTCTTGTTGTTCCTTGATTTGTTATTGTTGTCCCTCGATTCCCTATTGTTGTTCCTTGATTGTTACTATTGTTCCTTGATTTGTTATTGTTGTTCCTTGATTTGTTATTATTGTCCCTTGATTTGGTATTGTTATTCCTTGATTTGTTATTATTGTTCCTTGGTTTGTTATTATTGTTCCTTGGTTTGTTATTATTGTTCCTTGGTTTGTTATTGTTGTTCCTTGGTTTATTATTGTTGTTTCTTGGTTTGTTATTATTGTTTCTTGGTTTGTTATTGTTATTCCTTGGTTTGTTATTGTTGTTCATTGATTCGTTATTATAATTGTTCTTGAATTAAATATATTTCTTGACTGTATTCTTACTATATCTATGTATAACATTTGCCATCATTATTGCCATCGTTACAGGGAGCAATTCTATCAATGACCAAAGCCCTTGCTGTTGATGAGGCTGCACATGAAGTCAGAGTCAACTGGTACGTATCACTTTAACTCTGTGATTAAAAAACGGACATGAAATTCATACATGATATTGAACCACAAACAATATAGAATAACCCTGATTAATAAAAGCAAATGAAACAAAAGAAAAAAAGAAAGAAAAAAACGCCCCCAAAAAACCCAAAAGAAGTTTTTGACAGCATGTGAAGTAGTTCTTTTTCCTTCACAAAGCAACTCATTGTCCTAATTTCCCATGGGTGGACAGTTTGTGAATGCCCATGACAATGACACATTTGTCCCATTACAGTACAGGTTTTCAAATTGTGTACGCTTCTATCATTTCTTTACCATTTAAAGACCAAATTCACAAAGCTTTGCTGAGTCTAGCAAGTTGCTATGGAGAAAAGTGTGCATTGAAAATAATTTGCTAATTCTTTTCTTTTCTAGGTTTATTTTAGGGGGGGGGGGAGGGAGGTCTTACAAATTTCATAATAGATGTTTAAGTTTTGTATTCTGTTGCAGGTTTTCATTCATTTTATTAGTTAATTGATTTAATTTATTGTCTGATGCGTTGTGAAAATTACTTTTGAACACTTAATTTGTCACTTAACCATAGCACCATTTTGACCAGTTTCATATGATTTTGTTAGTTGTTGGATACGATAAATTGTCTGATATGGATAATCAATGTTGCTAAATCATGTGTATGTGTGTTTTAAAAACAACATTTGAATATGTGGGCAAGTTGCACTTTTCCACTTTTTCCTGTGTAAGTGCTAGAGAATGAATTTTTGTTGCAATCTTTTAAATCAAATCTTTTAATAGTGGTGACATGATCCAAGCTTCCGCAAACAACAATTAAGGTAAAAAGGTTATCATGATTTCAACGTCATGTTGGTAACACTATCTTATCCAAAATTATAATAAACTAAATGAGTCCACTTCAACATGTACTTGTATATATATATATATATATATATATATATATATATATATGTAGGGCAAAATTAGACATCAGTAAGGTTATTGATGTATCATAATGGAATGCCATGTACATCAAATGCCACAGAAAGGAAAACATCAACTAAATGAATGAACGAAAAAGCAACAACAAGAATAACACTTAAAAAGACAGACATACACAAAACCAAATGGTTAACAAATTGATAGTGGATTAAATGGGGGAATGAACTGTCACAAAGGAAAACCATCAACTGATCGATTTATGGATTAAAAGGGTCAATGAATTGTCACAGAGGAAAACCATAAAAAAATTGATTAATGGATTCAAAGGGTCAATGAACTGTCTCAAAAGACAACCATACAGATCGATTTATGGATTAAAGTAGTTAATGAAGTGTCACAAGAGAAAACCATCAACAAATCAATTAATGGATTAAAAGGGGTAAATAAACTATCACAAAAGAAATATGTTAATGAAGCGATTAATGGATTAGATATGTTAATGAATTGAGGGCCTTTTCGCCAAAATCAGATATTTTGTTTTTATTGATGATTTCTTTTCGATGTTACTTCCTCTACAAGCACCATATCTGCAACAGCTTTTGATTTCAATTATTTAATGCACCTTGCCAACGCATGTTTAGGGAGGAAGGTTTTATTGCTTCATTCATTTGACATAATTTTCATCACAGAAAACAGTTTTCAATTCAGACCAGACTAAAAAGCAGTCAATGGGTAAGGCAACGGAAGTCAGGTTTTCTCTATTTTAAAGTTGTTGGGAATTATTACCCCAAGTAGGTCCTCTGAGTCGTTCTCTCACATGTCGGTTTCATCATAATCTTGCCTTTGCATTCACTGATAGCTAAAAATACAATCATTTTTTATCATAACTCAACTCAACTAATGAAAACAATTTCAAACCTTTATGATCTACTAAAACGCTAAAATAATTTCTAACTCTCTCTAACCCTTTCAGTAGTGCAAGAGAAATTACTGAAATGCTTACTTATAGCATAGCTTTACATTTAATGTATAGTATTTTAACACATACATACATATATATATATATATATATATATATATATATATATATATATATATATATATATATATATATATATATATATATATATATATATATATATATATATATATACATACATACATACATACATACACACACACACACACACACACACACACATACGATATACACATACGCTCATAACAATTTCTATTTTGTCTTACATAATAGGCATAGAAAACTAAAAGCTTGCTTTATCTCTCTTTCTCTGTTAACATACTAGTTTTGGTGTTTATATGATCATTATTTTGGTAGGTTATCTGTAGCACGCCACATTATTGTGCACACACTAACTAGCTGTTGGGTTTCATCATAATCATCGGTATCATCATGTGTAGCTTTTCATCCATATATATGCCTATCAAAGTACAACCTTTTGAGGTCAAAGGTCCCTGTCGTCAGAGACGTATTAGTATTATTCGTGCCCAGGTAGTTTAGTTTGTTAATGTTTTCCTAGACTAGAGTTGCATGATGTGTGTAGGCAGACCTACTTATGGTAGTAGAAGCTCTTCAATACTTTCATGGCTGGTGGTGAGACGTAAGATAAACCATAGTTATGTTTGCGCACCGGCTATGTTCCTTATTTCATGGTTGTTTTTTCTCTGCATGTCAAGAAAAAAAAACTCAAACCCACTCCCCGAAACAAAACAAAACAAAATTAAACAATACAAGCATTCAATTCATAATATTTATAATAATATTATTTGATGGGGGAAAATAAGTAAGGGACATAACAAGTGTACAAAATACATTGTCTCCCTTTTATCTTGCCTGACTTGACCTGTCACTGTCACCCAAATAGTGAAAAATAGGGCACAGTGTACCACCAGATGCTATTTGGGTGACCTGCCGCCCACATAGACCTTGCCTTCATTAAACTGCATGCTTTGTAGATGGAGCTGATATTTTTGCAACACTAATTTACCAGTTGATATAATGCATATTATAACCAGTGCAATGGATTCAAGTGCTCACTATCTTTCAATTTGATTGGTGAAATGAGCCTGTTTTTTTTTATTTTTTCAAGTGAGTTCAAATTATAGATGAATGTTCTATATCGCTCTGAAATTGTGAAATACAACAGTTTTTTTTTCTCTTTGCTACACCACATTTCTATAGTAATAATTTATCTATCTCCTCTCCTTCTCCCCCCCCCTCTCTCTCTTTTTCTATTCCTCCCACCTTCCCTTTGTTCCACCCCCTCCCTATATCTCTTTGTATCTCTGTCTCTCACTCTTTCCCTTTCCCTCTGTTACATGGCATATTTCACATTTTATTTCAAGATTATTATTGTTACTACTGTTTTGATCATCATTATCATAGCTTTGATGGTAGTATTGCTGTTAAGTAGTAGAAGTACATGTGGTAGTAGTAGCAGCAGCAGCAGCAGTAGTAGTAGTAGTAGTAGTAGTAGTAGTAGTAGTAACATCAAGTAGCAGCAGTAGTAGTAGTAGTAACATCAGCTGTAGCAAAGTAGTGGTAGTGGTTGTGGTAGTTGCTGTACAAAAGTAGTGGTAGTGGTTGTACTAGTAGTAGTAGTAGTAGTAGTAGTAGTAGTAGTAGTAGTAGTAGTAGTAGTAGTAGTAGTAGTAGTAGTAGTAGTAGTAGTAGTGGCAGCAGGAGCAGCAGCAGCAGTAGTAGTAGTAGCTAGTTTGAAGTAGTACATATAATAGAAATAGAAGTAGGTAGTTATAGTAGTAGAAATGGTAGTCATGTACTTATCATTACAGTTGGCGCGGTTGGTTATAGTTATACTCATACATACATTTCATCAGTTCAAGTAAGTGCATATTTTTTTTATTGAGGACAAGGCCGTACATGTCCATGCATTTGCATGATCTGTGCTTGGCGAAGAGAGTACTGACAAAATTGCATGCTGACAACTCTGCATACGGTTTTAAGAATTGGTGTATTTTATTAAGGGAGGGTGGAGACAAAAAGATCAAGGAAAGGTGTGTGTATGTGTGTGTGTGTGTGAGGGGGGTGACAGAAGGGTTGGGGAAGGTGTGTGTGGGGGGGGGGGGGGGAGTTGACAGAAGGGTTGGGGAAGATTCCTGGAGTAGCCGTAAGCTATCACAAAATGGGATAAACCCCCAAAAAAAAAAAAACAACCCCAAAACAAACTAAAACCAAACCCACACTGCCAATGACACGTTATGATGAACCTCATGTTTCCCCCAATGGTAAATATAAATATCGACTGTGTAGTCTTTGCTGTGTTCTTTCTAGCAGCATTGCCGAAATAACACTTGTCAGTGTCACCCACCTATTACGTATTGTGTTTGTTTGTCCTCAAGGTAATAAATACATTTAACAAGCATTACTAACGATGTGGTATGAGGGTAATAAACAACATTCTCAATGTTCTTTAATTAAACAATTTCTTTCTTTAACCATTGGTGCTCTGTCAGCTGGCTTTCCAGACTTTGATTGTTTGCCACAGTTGTCAGCTGGCTTTCCAGACTTTGATTGTTTGCCACAGTTGTCAGCTGGCTTTCCAGACTTTGATTGTTTGCCACAGTTGGCGGTTGGCGGGCTCTTCTGGTAGATTCTACTTCTTTCCTTTCACTCTGCCACGTCTCACTTCTCTTTCATCTTGCTGTTTCCTCTTAATTCATTCTGAGATCATGGCAAATGGTTGACATTTGGTGGGCTCATAATTACATTATCCTACCTACACATTTGGTGGGCTCATAATTACATTGTCCTAACTACACATTTGGTAGGCTCATAATTACATTGTCCTAACTACACATTTTGTAGGCTCATAATTACATTGTCCTAACTACACATTTGGTAGGCTCATAATTACATTGTCCCAACTACACATTTGGTGGGCTCATAATTACATTGTCCTAACTACACATTTGACAATTTTGGAGTTATAATCATCCTCAAATTCACAGTCAATGAGTCATCAATTGTCCCGTTTCACACAAAAAAAAGTTGTGTGACGTCGGTGGCCGGCTGAGTGGTTAGGCTGCCGGACTGGGGACCATGCGATCCCACTAGCTTTGAATCACAACTAAGCTACGTCTGTTCCATGGGAAAGACACTTAACTCGCATTTTCCCCACTCTACCCAGGTGCAAATGGGTACAAGCGCTAATAGCTTGGGAGTAAAAATCTGTGTAAGACTAGCGTCCTGGCCGGGAGGTGATTATTATCATCATCTGTCTGATTTCACACCAATGAAACCAGGATAAGCTACGGCTCTATAGGCCATAACGAGCTTGAAGGAACAAAAGAATTGTAACCGAAGTCAGTCTACGCTTTGTCACACATTACACGTATTTTGTTCTAACTTCAGCTTCTCTTTCCAGCCGAAACTTTGAGAGCCTTTTTCCTCAAAAAACTGATTTATGTGTAGCTAGGGCGGGCAGTTAGGAGAAGATACTGGTAGGTCCTACGTCTTTCCTTTTTACTCTTTCACCTTTCTTTTATCTTGCTGTTTCCTCTTAATTCACCCTGAGACCACCACAATGGTGGACGGGGTAAATTTTAATTAAACAAACAAAAATGTGTGGTTAGAGGACAAAATAATTCTGAGTAGTGAGTAGACGATTTAAGTCACTCCAAGGAAGGCATCTGATGTTGAATTTTTTAAAAATTGGGGGGGGGGAGGGGTATGTGTGTATTCTACAGTCATACATACATGAAATGATACATTCATACACACATATATATATATATATGTATTATACTATTAATATTTGTTTATTCTTATACTTATACTACCACAGGGAGTCAGAGCGTTTACATGAACTTAAGAGCTGATTTATTGAAGATATCGTAGAATGTAAAAAAAAAACACTTACGGTCCAGAGATATAAATACGAATAAAATTATAAAACCCTGTGCCCAAAATATACAGGGGAAGAATCCCCCCCAACTAACAAAGAGATCAAAGGAAAAGGATTGTGATTTTCGATACCGATCAAGCATATCTATGTGGGAGCAATATTTTTTCTTTTCGTCCATTTATGTTTGGCTGTCAACTTCTTTTATTCATAGTATTGTGTAACAAATTATGTCATACCAGTACAGTAATTAATGTTTGTGATGGCTGACAGTTTTTCCCCTGGAAATGTGTTTACCCCACTGTGGGAGCAAGCTGCCATTGCATCAGACGACTATGACAAGTCAATTGCCTCTGGGAAAGATGCACAGGTGAGAGGAGATTAACACAAGTCAAGTATAATAATAATAATGATAATAAAAATAATAATAATAATAATAATAATAATAATAATAATAATAATAATAATGATAATATAATAATAATAATAATAATAATAATAATAATAATAATAATAATAATAACAATAACAATAATAATAATAATAATAATGATGATAAACACTTATATAGAGCGTTTATTCTGCTAAAAAAGAGACTCTAGGCGCTTTACAATATATTATACAGTATACATGATGTCTTTAGTACATAGATTGGCATTGATAAGAATTATAGTTACAAATGAGGATGCATATTAAAATCTATGTGCATTAAAACCATAAGCTAAAATTGCACAAATCGAAAGGACTGCAATTAACAATTTGGCACATAGCTAATTAATTGATTTTAAAATTACGTAGGCTACATGACACACCAATAAGCATTGGATATCTATGGTTATATATTGACATTCAAATGGTATAATCGAACAATACTAAAAGGACATTTGTGGGGAGGGAGAGGAAGGCAATTAATGGTTAGGCTGCCAGACTGGGGATCATGAGGTCCGGGTTTGAATCCTGACAAAGCTAGGTCTGACTGTGTGTTTCTTGGGAAAGACACTTAACATGCATTTTCCCCACCCAACACAGGTGCAAATGGATACAAGCACTAGCTTGAGAGTAATAGCCTGCGTCAGACTAGCGTCCTGACCAGGAGGTGATTATTATCACCTATTCCACTTCACGCTATAGAAACTGGGATAAGCTCCGGCTCTAGGGGCCGTAATGGCCTTGAAGGAACTTTATTTGGCATCAGAGAGAGCTACAGGCTTGAAGGTCGAGTCAAAACGTCATTGTCAATGAAGTCAACAGTGTTTTGTTACACCAAGGGTCAGTCTAAACAGTTTAATGGGCTATCCGAATGCTTTGTTACACCAAGGGTCAGTCTAAACAGTTTAATGGGCTATCCGGATGCTTTCTTACACCAAGGGTCAGTCTTAACAGTTTAATGGGCTATCCGAATGCTTTGTTACACCAAGGGTCAGTCTAAACAGTTTAATGGGCTATCCGGATGCTTTCTTACACCAAGGGTCAGTCTTAACAGTTTAATGGGCTATTCGGATGCTTTGTTACACCAAGGGTCAGTGTAAACAGTTTAATGGGCTATTCGGATGCTCTGTTACACCAAGGGTCAGTCTAAACAATTTAATGGGCTATTCGGATGCTTTGTTACACCAAGGGTCAGTCTTAACAGTTTAATGGGCTATTCGGATGCTTTGTTACACCAAGGGTCAGTCTAAACAATTTAATGGGCTATTCGGATGCTTTGTTACACCAAGGGTAGTCTAAACAATTTAATGGGCTATTCGGATGCTTTGTTACACCAAGGTCAGTCTAAACAGTTTAATGGGCTATCCGGATGCTTTGTTACACAAGGGTCAGTCTAAACAGTTTAATGGGCTATCTGGAATGCTTTGTTACACCAAGGGTCAGTCTAAACAGTTTAATGGGCTATCCGAATGCTTTGTTACACCAAGGGTCAATCTAAACAGTTTAATGGGCTATTAATGGGCAAGGGTCAGTCTAAACAATTTAATGGGCTATCTGAATGCTTTGTTACACCAAGGGGTCTTAATGCTTTGTTACACCAAGGGTCAGTCTAAACAGTTTAATGGGCTATCCGAATGCTTTGTTACACCAAGGGTCAGTCTAAACAGTTTAATGGGCTATCTGAATGCTTTGTTACACCAAGGGTCAGTCTAAACAGTTTAATGGGCTATCTGAATGCTTTGTTACACCAAGGGTCAGTCTAAACAGTTTAATGGGCTATCCGGATGCTTTGTTACACCAAGGGTCAGTCTAAACAGTTTAATGGGCTATCCGGATGCTTTGTTACACAAGGGTGTCTAAACAGTTTAATGGGCTATCAGATGCTTTGTTACACCAAGGGTCAGTCTAAACAGTTTAATGGGCTATCTGGATGCTTTGTTACACCAAGGGTCAATCTAAACAGTTTAATGGGCTATCCAGATGCTTTGTTACACCAAGGGTCAATCTAAACAGTTTAATGGGCTATCCGGATGCTTTGTTACACCAAGGGTCAATCTAAACAGTTTAATGGGCTATCTGGATGCTTTGTTACACCAAGGGTCAATCTAAACAGTTTAATGGGCTATCTGGATGCTTTGTTACACCAAGGGTCAATCTAAACAGTTTAATGGGCTATCCGGATGCTTTGTTACACCAAGGGTCAATCTAAACAGTTTAATGGGCTATCCGGATGCTTTGTTACACCAAGGGTCAGTCTAAACAGTTTAATGGGCTATCGGATGCTTTGTTACACCAAGGGTCAATCTAAACAGTTTAATGGGCTATCTGGATGCTTTGTTACACCAAGGGTCATTAAACAGTTTAATGGGCTATCTGGATGCTTTGTTACACCAAGGGTCATTAAACAGTTTAATGGGCTATCTGGATGCTTTGTTACACTAAGGGTCATTAAACAGTTTAATGGGCTATCTGGATGCTTTGTTACACCAAGGGTCATTAAACAGTTTAATGGGCTATCCGGTGATATTTAAAAGTCCCTCAAAACCTATATAAAAATTTATTTTCCTTAAAAATCAAAGCCATTTTGGTCCAGAGAACCTCAGAGCTTATCCTGATTTCTATGTCATTGAATGAAACAGCTGATGATACATCACTTCCTAGACAGAACTTAAGTCTGTTGGAGGCTTTACTCCTCATCGGATGTTGGTAATGGTACCCATTTGCACTTGGGATGAGTGGAGGAAGGCATTTTATCAAGTCTTTTCCATATTGCATGGCACACAATGTCAGACCTGGCATTAGTGGCATTGTCAGGACTTGAAACCAGGACCTCACGACTCCCATGTCCAACATGCTAAACATTTGGATATCAACGCCATCTTGAACCTAGAATCATTATGGTATTTATAGGCCTACATACCCTGTGGATGAACAGAAAAAACCCCACAAATAAATAAAAATAGAACCTTTTTCGTACTTATTTTTTATCGTTATGACAGTGACTCTTTTGCAAGTAATTAATTGGGACTTAAGGTGCATTGTATTCTTTTCTTTCTTTGTGTGTGTGTGTGTGTGTTTCCAAAGCTGTTGGGCCGTTTCGGAACCATCGACGAATGCGGACTGGTGTGTTTGTTCCTGGCGGCTGATGCCACTTTCTGCACTGGAATCAACATCTATGTTACAGGCGGCGCTGAACTTAACTACGGATACAAAAACCAACGTCCTGAGCAGGATTAGTCTTGCCAGTACAAGTACAACTTAGTACAAGCTTAAATTTCACTGCCGATAAGGCAGAACTAGACTTTAATCAAAATGGCTTTGTTTTTAATATGTGAGAATAGTTCAAATAATGCAGTAGCAATAAAGAACATGCTATATTATAGAAATGTATTTTTATTTCAACTGGATTTTTTACAAATTTTGTTCAATTTTTTTCCTTTTTTCAAAATTATGATCCTTACATTTTTTATCTAATTTTTATCCTCCTTCTGTGCTTTTTTGTCTTCCTCTTCTCCTTTTTATTCTTTTCTTCTTCGTCCTCCTTCTTTTCCTTTTGACCTTGAATCACTGTAACCCTTATTTTTGTGTCTCCGGTGCGTCACTGTATATCTCAGGTCAATTGACTGGATTTTACATTATTCTAGATTTATTTGGTTTTTTTCATCATTTTCACATCTTCTACACTTCTTTTTTATGGCCCAGAATGAAGTATTTGAAATACGGCTTAAAACCTGGTTATAAAATGCAATTATGCTTGGACATGGTGTAGGCCTACTAGAGTAACGGCTTTATACGCATTTCATTTTCATGACAGTTTTTTTCCTTATGCTTGCGAATGTAATAATTTGACTGAGAAGAATGATACACATATTATTAATAAATTTTTTTCAAGATTTTTTAAATAATATGTTATAATATTATAATTAATTACAATCTAAGTGTCTTCTAAGTCCATTTTTAAAATACTTCGTAACTTTTCAATGTGATCACACCTTTTTAATATTGAATGCTTTTATATGCAAGAAAATCCTACTTACAACATAATTCATATTCATTTCACAATACAGTAGTCGCTGGATAAAAGCACACTTCATAAAAGCACACTCTGCATAAAGACACGCCTACATCTGCTGACCAAATTTTTACTATATAATAAAAGTGTTTCCCATGAACACACTGTATGCATAAAAGCACGCTTTTTCAAGCACCCAAAGGGCCTACGTTTATCCAGCGACTACTGTACGTGTATTCTTTGCATAGGCAATAGATGTAATGGTTCTTATAAATATTAAAGGTCCCAACATTTGTGCAGTTTTTAATTGATTCTATTCAAACTGTTCTCTGAACTCCCACCAATGTCAGACTCTGACCATGTGTCTGTTGTTTTAAGGCCACAAAGGGAGATGAGGAAAGAATATGCAATTCAAGACAAAAAGTTTGAATTAATGTTCATTGCCTTATGTACAACAGTTTAAGAATAAGAGCAAGTACGCCGTTTTTATTCTTATATATGAAAGCAAAGAGAGATTCTGTTGGAATATGCAATTAAAGATAAAAAATTTGAATTAAATTAATGTTGACTGCCTTATGTCGAACTGTTTAATAGCCAGTGAAACATATGCAATTATATATTCTTATACTTATATATAAAAGCAAAAGAGAGATTCTGTTGGAATATGCAATTAAAGTATTAAAAATAAAAAGTTTGAATTAAATTTATGTTGACTGCCTTATGTAGAACC
The DNA here is from genome assembly GCA_037039925.1 of Doris montereyensis. Classification (NCBI taxonomy): domain Eukaryota; kingdom Metazoa; phylum Mollusca; class Gastropoda; order Nudibranchia; family Dorididae; genus Doris; species Doris montereyensis. The sequence goes on from JAXRKP010000123.1 coordinate 234,890, forward strand.
ATTTAAGAGCAAGTGAAACATGTAATTTTTTCTTTTATGAAAGCAAAGAATGATTCTGTCGTCGAATTGTACAAATGTTCTGATTTCAGTCACTATCAAGCTGAAAGCGTCCCCCCCCCCCCCCCCAGACAAAAGGATTCAATGGCTTTTCTTATTTATTTGAAGTTGAAATTAAAAGAATAAGAAATAACTAAGTTTTTTGTATGGGAACAAGATAAACAGTGGTGCCATTTCATGAACATATTAACTCTAGTAGCGATTCCCATTTTAACCCTAATAGCGATCCCCATTTTAACCCTAATAGCGATCCCCAACTTAAGCTTACAGTTCTAATGATGCTAGACATATAATACCATACATTTTCTGAAATCTGATAAGATGAGACATTAATATTTTGATATTAGACATAAAATTAATTCATTGCTTATTTGTCTTTAGACCAAGAAAGAAAATGGGGGGGGGGGGGGGTTTCCCCCGCCTGAGTCATCATGATTTGTCAATTCAGTAATAAATGACATTATACTAGGGTCACTGTTGTCAGTTTACATCACCAACTGTTTCACAACACTCAGATCACTCAAATCAATGATCTCCATGGTGTTGACAAACAATGAAATGCTGAACAAAAGGGTGTGATTACACAGTGAATACTACTTAGTGAAGTGCATCATTTTGCCGATTGATAACAAGGCTGTAGGGGAGCTATGAGCTTAAAATAAATAAAGTTTTCATTGGCTGTTACTTTATCATATGCTTGAGCATTTACCGTTATTTTATCTTAAAAGGTGAATGGAATTTTCCATTATAGAAGGTAAGGGCCTATGCCCTTTATATAGAGCCTTGGCGCTTCCCGGTCAAACGAGATACGCCCTATATAAAGGGCTGTGGTCCTCCCGGGCCAATGAGGGCATGCCCTTTATAAAAAATATAGGGCCGTGGCCTTTAGAGGGTTAAAATAAATCTGCAATAATTAAAAGCGTAGCCAGGCTTTCTATCACTATCACTGACTCTGTCTAAATCAATCCCACCAGCCTGCTTGAAGTTGAAGAGACGAATAATTTTTATATTATACATACAGTGGTCTCTGCCCAACTAAGAGGCTGCTTTTTGTGTGTATCTGTAACAGATTTTTTTTTCTTGAGTATTACTGTCAGCATGCATATTTTATTCTAACCCAAGTGTTGATCAAATTTCGATTTTAAAGGGATGTGTTTAATTCTGTTTTTAAAGTCTTCAGTGCTTTTGCTGAGTTCTATTTCTGTTGGCAGTCCTTTCCACAGCCTTACTGTACTGAGATAAAATGAGTGCAAATGACAAACAATGTTTGAAGATGGAACCATATATGTTTCACAGCCTGATCTGGTTGTTCTTGTATTAAGTTTAAGCCGGTCACTTTAGAGTGATTATACCTCATGCAACTGCTTTCATCTCATATTGACAATTTATTCCAGTGGAACGCTAATTATCTTCTTCATAAAGGCCGGCAGTTTGGCAGATGCTGCTGGTAGGTCCTACTTCTTTCCTTTCCTGCTTTCACTTATCTTTCATCTTGCTGTTTCTCTTTAATTCACCCTGACATCACCACAATGGTGGATGGGGTAAATTTCAAAGAAACAAACCAAGAAAATCTTCATAAAGACAACTGAACACCTACGTTGATACATGTAGTTTTAGTTTTAGTGATACATTGTACATGTCCATTGAATTCAAGCTGCTTGAAGAAATTTCAATAGCTTTCCCCTTGACTGTCAGCAACCGAGTTCCATTTCATGCTGGCATCTTTCAGTTCAGTGTTTCAGTGAATTCACATTTCACAATACATTAGATAAGTATTCACCAGGTTTTCCTTTGATTTGCATCTTCTTGTGTTCCATTGAATGTATACATGTATTGCATAAAGACTATTCAACAGGTTTTGCTGCTTGCCTATTGATTTTTTTCGGTCATAGTGATAGTGATAGCTCTCAATGCTAAATTAAAATTAATATAATGCACACACACGCACACACACTGCTTCATGTGGGTGGTTGGCGGAGTGTTGCTGGTAGTGGTGGTAAGTCCTATTTCTTTCCTTTCACTCTTTCACTTGTCTTTCATTTTGCTGTTTCCTCTTACTTCACCCTGAGATCACCGCACTGGTGGACAGGATAAATTTCAATGAAACGAACAAAATAAACACAGCTTCATTGGTCCCACATAATACCATTGGTATATCTGTCCAACTTCTTTCGCTATGATGATTAGCATCCACTTTTTTCTTGTGTTATAAACAAAGATCACTTTCATAACAGATTTCCACTCATATACACGTACACATGTTTTGGCCTCTACCTTTGCATACATGAATTCTGAGTAACATTCATTGCCTATGTACCACAAGCCAACTTACTGAATCATTCAATGTATACAATGCAAATTCCTGCTACTTTCCTTTTATTCTTATACCTCTCTACTCTACAATTTTTTAATCAGACTACATCATATGTATTATTATTGTAATGTTATGCACTATTATCATATTATTATAATTATATGCATCCTATCTGTAAGTTCCCGTCCAGGAAGAAGAGAAGAGACAGCGAAGCCTTACCCGTACAGCCGTTTACTACAACCTTATGTTAATTCTAAATAATACATGTATGCATAATTTTACAGTGGTTATTTGAGAATGAGTCATTTGTCAGGATATTTCATCACATCAAGAAGTAAGGAAGGCAGAATTGGTGGTAAATTGTTATTTAGTTTTGAGGGTAAACTAAAGCAAAATGGTATAAGCCTACCTATCTGCCTAATTTTCTAATTTATTGTGATTGGCATTGAAGAGCATTGTAGTTAATGGATGCAATGTCATCATTATATTATTATCTTATTATATTATTATACTCAAAATATGAATTCATTTCGGTGCTGTAGATGATGATTGTAGTTATAGTACATGTGTACATGTAAAGTGAGGAATAGCATTTGTCTCTCTGATAACCCGAAAGTTTAAAAAGGGGAAATTGGGTTTCATGGGTTTTGCATGGGTGTTCATATTTATAAAGTATTTCACTGGACAATCTAAGGTGTAAAAGTAGATCTACCACTCCCTTACTTTAACTTTAGATCAGATGTACCTTGGGCATATTTTTCACACACTTGTTTTTGTTACTGTTAGTTCCATCTTTAGCTTCCTTTTGTCGTAATGGTCATGTTCAAGAATGGAGATTATGATAGTTGTGTATGAGGCATTAATTTAAATGTAGTTTATCTGAAAATGCTCAAGGTCAAAGCACTCTATTATTTTGTACAGATGGCATAATTATCACGTGCAGTAATTCTTTCTTAGATTGATGTAAATCATTTGATATTCTCTATACTATATTTAATTTGCTCTTCAAGTTCAAGCTTCATTTGCTCAATTAGTGTCAAAGTCATGTTTTTACATCATAACTTTATACAGTAACAGCATTATATTATATACTACTCAACCAGTTAAAGTATCAAATTCCTTTGAAAATCAGTTCCTGTGCATTATCATTTGAGTGATTGTAATAGGGGTCAGTTTTTGATTGCTTTTATAAACTCATACAGTATTTATGATAATACATGTATTATTTAATATGTTGATTCTATTTTTATGATTTTAAAAAATTCAACTCTGCTTATAATGTACATTGATAGTGATGCTTGTAAGGGATAAATGAGAACAGAGCAGGTTTCCAAATTCTATGTAAGCATTTATACAGCTAGGTAAAAAATACTTAGCATAATCATAATCAAATCATAATAATAATAACTTTTTAAAATTAAAAGCAAGTTTTTCTCGTTTTTTTTTAAATTTAATTGATGCTTTCCCTGTACATGTATTTCTCTGAGATTTTGCCTTCTCTCTTCCCCACTAAGATAATTTACTGTCCAAGAATGAAAAAATTGGGAAAATGTACTTTATTGCTTTTACTCTGGTGAAGGCTGTCCGTATGTAGGAGCATTCAAATTGATCTTTATGAAATCCATAACTGAGGATACACATGTATTGTTATATTTTGAAAGACAAAACAGAAACAAGATAACTTATATACAATAAATTGTCCAATATCTATTATTATTATTATTCAAAATTGATTTCTGTTTGTGAAAACGTTGAATGTTGTAAAAATGTCTACACATCACTGGCGTATTCAATTAATTTTCCTTCTGCCTTGTTTTGTCTAGCTTGCCGGCTTTGTAAAAGTAAAAAACTCCTTCAAGGTCATTTTGGCCCACAGAGCGGGAGCTTATTCCTGTATCTATTATACTAATTAACTAATTATAGCATAGCATGATGTGGAAGAGGTGATAACAAATCGCCTCATGGGAAGGACACTGGTTTAACGCCTATACTCCACAGCTGTTGCTGGTACTGGTACCCTACAGGGGCAAAATGCTAAATCTACATAACAAAAATCTAGTGCTCAATGAAAACTATATTGATTACAAGCTTGTTACATCCCGGATGACACCAAGTTCGATTATTAGGATTGAGTCAGTGTTCGATACTGAGGTTACACAGGTAGGCTTGAATGGTACTTGTTCAAAATTGCTTAGGTAAAGAAAATTCTTCTCAAAGACGGGGAAAACAATAAAATTTTCATTAATTAAATATCAATTCTGGTAGAGAAGTTCCTCATGCTTCATATGAAAACCATCTTGGGATCCTTTAGAACCTACATGCAAAACATAATTACTCTTAGTCTTAGGGGCCTGGCAACAGAGTCTTTGGTGAACAAAGAACGACCTTCTCAGAATTATATATATAGATAGAGTAACTTAAAGCGAAGGAAAGTTAATGACTACACCATGAAAAAATTTCATCAATCTTCTTTACTCTCGTAGAAAAATTCATGTAGAATACAGGGCGTTTCCAGTAACAAATTTTCAATTTTAATCCCTTCGCGGAAAAAAAGATGGAATTTTATTGGACATACAAAACAGTTCACAGCAAAGGCGCAAATTAAAATACAAAACTAGAATTTTCGCAAAAAATCCTTAAACAGTGCTCAATCTCAGACTTGACAGTGATAAGGTGAATAAAAGCATTAGATGTGACGTAATAAACACTTAAAGTGAGAGAAGCATTTGATTTTCCTTACCACCATAACCGATTAACCCGTAGTTGACGTTGTGGCAGGTTACTCATTGCACATGCTGGATCCCTGCTGACTAAGAGTGTAAGAGGCCAGATTTTTGGCCAAAATGTGACGATGTGGTGCAGCTGGGTTGTGGGAAAAGTGTGTTACGTGTCTTTCTCTAGCAACACAATGTCAGACATAGCATCGTCAGGATTCAAACTCAGGACATCACAATCCTAAACTGGGAAGCTCAATTGCCATGTTACCAACCATCAAAAACAATTTTGTACCCGTTGGTGTTTTTTTATCCTCGCCTCTGTAAGACCCGTAAAAAAAAATAGAGTTGCATTAGTCTGTTCGGGACAGAACCAAGGACACAATAAACATTTTTATAGATTCTTGTGAGAGCAGAGATTATAAGTGTGAAATCTTGCGCAGCTCAATGTATATCATTTTAACAGTATGCTCAATTTGGTAGTTAATTGAAAGTGTGTTGTCGAGAGAGACTCCAAGATTTTTGGCCAAATTTGAGGATATGCTTACGTCAGCAATATTAATGGATTTAAGGTCTGCCTTTTTAATTTTGAGTCAGTGGAACATAAAAGAACCTCAATTTTTCTCTTGTTCAGCTTCAGTTTATTTTTTGTTATTCATGATTTGATAGATAGACTGCACCTTTCAATTAATTGAATGTCCACTTTGAATGAGTCAAGATGTTCTAGAGACACATCTTTGTGAAGCTGGATATCATCTGCATACATGTCATAATGGATGTTGTGCTTTCTAATAACCTGACTCAGAGGCAGAGTATACAAAGCATATAAAATTGGGCTAAGAACAAAACCTCGACGGACACCATACTGTGAATGGAAGTGTTTACAAAATGCCCAATATTCACAAACAGCATTGATTCAATACGTACAATGAAGACATCAAGACATCTAAAAGATTGTTTTTCTCTTTCAATTTAATCTTTTCTCTCAGCACGGTCATGATCATGAAATATGTTCAGAAGTTTAAAAACATGACTAAATTTAAATCAATCCCATCTCTATCAATCACAAAAAGCATTTTCTTTTCATACAGAAGTTTACCATGAAAACCATATCACACTAATACATGTAACAGATTTTCTGGACAGAAATTTCATCATTTGGAAATAGAGCAGATGAGCTACAGCCAGCATATCCACACAGCCACAATCATATGCACCGTAGGGCTTGGTGGGATCCCATGAAAGCAAATGGTTACTTGAATTATTTGTTTCACTGAAATTTACCATGTTCACCTTATAACAGGGTGAAGTCAGAGGAAACGGCAATAAAAAAAAAAGATGTGTGAAAGAGTTAAAGGAAAGAAGTGAGATAAGGAGAAAAGATAATTAGGGCCTACCAGCTACCCCTGTCTAGTGTCTATCACCCACTGGTCACTCCAGACCAAGGGAAGATCCTGTAAAGTATGGGACTAAAGTTTGTTTTTGTTTGCTTCATTGAAATCAACCCCATCCACTATATCATGTGATGATCTCAGGGTGAATCGAGAGGAAACGGCAAGATGAAAGTTGTGTGAGTGTGATAGTCCGTGAAAGGAAAGAAGAAGAACCTACCACCAGTAGCACCCACCAACCACGACTAAGTAGACAGGACTGGAATATCCTTAAAGTCCCGTCCCGTTAGAAGACTATATCAATGGAGATGAAATGGATAAGAGGAACCAAACAGGACAGAACAAAACTAACGGTACTGAGATGTGATCACTGGCGTGACGACTCCCCATGCAATTTCTGTTAACAGAGAAATTTGCACATTGGCCGGTGAGGCCCCTGTTCCACATGAAATCTGCCATGATGCCAAGTGCAACAACACTGGCAGACAGCAGTGACAGGGGTGTGGTCAAAGGAATCGTTTACAACCAAAAATCAAGAGAGAGAGAGGGAGAGGCAGGGGGCCTAGTGACAACAGCTCACGTCTTTGACACGTTGATGTCTCACATGAGTTGTCTCTACCAACTGCCCAACCTTGTCTAGATAGATAGAGAGACGTAGAAGGGGAACAAGGTGCTGACTGAACATTACGAGATGGATTATGGCAAAGGGCAGGAAACTCAACGCAAAGGCATGGGAAAGATCAAGAGGTATTTTATTTGATTTACCCACATCCACAACAAAGGTGATCTCAGGGTTTTTTTGGTAGATTTTTTATTTTGCTCAGGCTGGCTTGTAAACACTGGCCCTGAGAGTTGTGATATGCACACAGGACCTCCTTTTTGTTGTACGTCTCCAATGGGACTAGGTGTTGATCTACCTACCTGGGCCAAAGGGGTAGATTTTACTAAAAAATATCAGATGGAGAAAATTTTTCAATCATCGATGGGGCTTGAACCCACAATCTTCGGATTGAGAGGCAGACACCTTGCCTTTGGACTCACGGCTCCCTCAGATTGACAGGAATGGTTGTTTTGGTAAAGAGAGATTTCCGATCAGTTTATAATTCAAAGTTTGAAAAGTAGGTAAGTGTTTTTTTGTGTGCCTAAGTCTAAATGAAAAGAAAAGCCTAGCTTCTAGCTTTTCACCTTTTCCCCGCAGCAATTATTCTTATGGTGTCTCATGGAGGGACAGCATCTCGCAATATTCTCTGGTAAGCAAACATACCAGGGTTGAGCTTTTTTTTACTCTCGGATCAAGTCACTTCATTTACCTTCGCATTGCATTTCACTCACACCTATATATCATAAATGACGTAAGTTGTGATTCTTGGATCACAGCAGAGCTGCCAACCCTGCTGCAAATGAAACTGTATTGATTCACCCATAAACTTGTATTTTCCAAAGCAAAACCTGTACTAAATATTGCAGTTGGGTCATTCCTATCTCTATAGGCCTATTTAAATTAAATACATGTACATATATACACTTATTGAAAAGTGAAACCATTAGTTCAAATTTAACACATATTACAGTATAATCATATATTATGATCTACATGCGGTCCGTAAAAATCTTTGCATCGTTTCTATCGCTAACGTAAGTAGTTTCCCCCCATATATTCATCCCCCCCCCCCCCCAACCAAATCATATTCAAGGTTTGAAAATCGGATGACCGTATTTTCAGCTGAAAACGGCACAAAAATACAAGAAACTATCATACAGGTTAGCAGTTGTCACAGATATCCTATTTGGGGCACGCTGACAAACCATCTTATTTCCCTGACATTTATCATCGATCAAACCTTTCCATAATTTTCAATGCTTCATTGGCTTTTAAAAAAAAAATTTGATTTTTTATCTCAAGATGCCAAGGCGAATCGTTGATTACAATAGGATGTCTGAATCTTATCACAATGCCTTCATTGTTAGACTTGACCATTTATAAAACCTGATAGCAGCATCACATACAATGTATAAAGCTAGCATTGCGTGGTAAAGGTCCCCGATTTAATAGATAGCATCCAGGTGAGGTCTCCTACAACCTTTCAACTATGCCAGGGAATGAACTTTGGGTCGGTGGCTCAACAGGCGGTGAGTAGCAGGTGAAAACTGACGGAAATGTAAGCAGCTCACTGATCCTCTTCCTCAATTGCTTCATCAGGGGCACACTGAAAAATAACACCAAACACAACTCATTTGAATATATACACAATTGCTTCATCAGGGGCACACTGAAAAATAACAATAAACACAACTCATTTGAATATGTATATATATATATATATATATATATATATATATATATATATATATATACAGTGGAACACGTTTAAACCGAAAGTGACGGGACCGGTCAATGTATTTCGGTTTAGAGGTTTTCGGTTTAGCGCTAGTCCCTCGGAAATGACGTTCGGTAAAGGGAAGTAATAATGTACAAAAACATTTCTAGAGTTGTCTCCCTTGACATTATGCACACGACGTGGCCTGCCGTGGACCCTATGATGCATGTTTGTCTTCATTTGTGTTTAGTTGTTTTTTTTGTTTTTTCAATTTTATTTCAGAAAAACAAACAGAATTCGAATTCCAAGTTTCCAGCATATCTCACTTTTACTCTGTTCCCCCCGTCAACCTCTTTAATCAACTGTTAGTGTTACTTTATCGCATTGTGCTTTCTTTTCGACATGATTTTCATAATTACGGATGGAATTTATAGTCACAGGTTGTAGTGCTACCGAAGAGCAAAGCAAGAAACATCCCGTGGCTGAAGATTCGATTGTGGAAAGGAAGAAATTCATTCAACACGCACGGTGTACAGACGGTAGTCACACTCAAGAGCATAGCAAGAAACATCCCGCTTGAAGACATTCGTGAAGAAATACACATCGGTTCGTGATGGAATGCCGTCGCGTGTGGCCGTAATCAGTGACACTGACAGTGCAGTGAACCAGCCTATGACGATCACTGATCGGTGCCACGCTGATAATTTGCCTCTCGCACTCTCGCGCACTGTGCAGCAGCCATTGACCGTAGCATCACGCCACCCATCTCCCCCCCACTTCTCTCTCTTGCGTGTGATTGTACACATGTATAGTGTATAGCCTAGTAATTGTAGCCTTCTTGAATGTCTTGAACTAGCAGTAGCACGGCAAAGATGTAGGTTGACTTTTTGGACCGCAACTCTGTGAATTTTTATTTCGGTTTAGCGGTAGGGCCATTTCGGTTTATCGCTATTTATTTAACAAAGACAAAGAGAAGACAAGATCGGGATTCCAAATCCTTTTGGTTTATCGATCTTTTTTGGTTTAACCGTTTTCGGTTTAAACGTGTTCCACTGTATATACAGATAAATGAGGCATTGTACCTAAACCCTAGTACTGTGAGCTTGTAATCACGACGACACTGTTTCAAGACCCAAGGCTGGCACAGGGGTGTTTCTTGTTGTTGACAACTTTGTACTCTTATGAAAAGTACTTTACTCTACCCTCCTCACTTGACTCAGGTATGAATGAGTATCCAGCTATATGTAGAGATAGATTTTGTCAGTGTTAAAACAAAAAGTCTAACAGGCTTATGTACTGTACGCTCCCCCAGAGTTTGGAGGGACTTTGGATGAAATGGCCTTCTAGGGGATAAATGATGTACAGTCGGTGAGCCTGCACTCATGCAAGGATACGGACTACGAATCCATCTTTATAGGACTCACGAAAAATACAAAACAGACCAGAGACAGGATCCTGGCTGAAATATAAGTTCAAAAGTATTGCAAAGATAATGATGAAAATAGTATTGTCGAATCTCAGATAAAAAAAAACATTCATTGACAAGTGATGAATATTGTCGGAGTCCACAAATAAATTCCAAAATCAAATAATTAACTCTTTAGTTGCTACCCATTTTGGCACTGATATAAATCCCAGTTGCTAAGCCTTTTGAGGAAAATCAGTTACAAACAGGTGGTTTTTTTTATTATTTAAAACTAAAACGCTTGACGCACCTTTATGAAATGTACACACATGTGTGTGTTAGTGTTAGCACATAGTCTGACCAACAATTCGGCAGGAAAATGTTTTCAAATTATGTCATGTGACCTTGGTGGCCATCTTGGAAAGCTTAATTAATATGCAAATTTTGTGTGTTTTCTACATTTTGACCCATATTCCCACCCAAAATGAAAATAAAAATTGTTTCAATGCTGGAAATTATTGATAAGTGTATGTTAATAAACTACAAAATATATGTGGTGTTTGCTGTTCATATATATGGGTGTTTTTCACTTTGTGTTGGTCAGTAAAAATATTGAAAAATATACAAAAACATGAACAAACAACGAGATGACAAGGAGGCCTATAATTCACTTACACACAGGATTCATCTTTTCCTCTTCACTCAACTCAATATTCTTTAGGCCTGTCGTTTCAGTGAAATTCATAAGCCATTCAAAAGGATTTCCAGTTTCCTCATCAACTAAAAAACATTCCAAAGCCATTCATTGTCACCACTATCACCAATACCACGCCCCTTTCTGCCACGCCTTATTTCAACGGCCTCTGATAAATATGCATTAAAAAAACCCAACCCATCTACATGTAGTATAAATGCAGACTGGAGGCCTATTATTATTATTATAGATTTTGTTAGAGTACTCAATAATGTCCCACTCCCATTTTACTCAAAAAGCACTCAGAAGCCCTGGCAGTGGCAGGGTGAACAGTGAAGGGCCAGGAGCTCGGGGCTCATAAAGGTAAAAAAAGAAGCCTTTTAAATTTGAGATCCACACGTCTAGATATCCAATAGGCAAAAATGCCTATATGTCCAGAATCGGTCTGAGGAGAGGACAAAATACACGCACACACACACAGGTTTGTTTGTTTGTTTGTTTAATTGAAATTTACCACGTCCACCAGAGAAATTGAAATACTAACAACTAAAAAAAGATTCACATCTGTGGACTAGTAGCAATCCAATATCTCTTTATAATTAAGGGCTATGATACTCACATAATACTCAACAAAGCAAATCTGACCATCCTCAACCTGAATCATGTACTGTAAGGATAAAAATCCCCTCTTGTCCGTACGGATGGATATCCGCGTTGACAAAGTCAGGGCTTTGACTGATGGTTTTAATAGATCCACTTTGTACCTGTCACACATAAAAGGTTAACTGATGTAAAGAAAGGGAAAGTGGATACACACAAAATTTCAAAGCTTAAATAAAACAAGTTCTGAGCACAATGTTAAGTAACAAGAGGCTCTGTGTATTTTCTGTATACGTCCCAAAAAATTCTCACTGTTAAGTCAATAAGTGTGTGTTTTCAATGTCAACCGAAGGGAAAGCCTGGGATATATTATAATCTTAAACAAATGTAAGGATTTTTTATTATTATTTCACTTCCCTTCTTAATGTTATCATGAGAAAAATGAAATGAAAATTTACCCAAACTATATGCACCTATGAGTGCACTTTTGTTTTTAGGTAAAAAAAGAAAGAAGTTTTCAATGATAATAAGACATTCTTCAAATTCAGTACATTGCAGTGTAACATTTTTTAATATTTAACTAAAGACAGTCATACTCATAGACAGCAGCCTGATTGAGGAGATAGTAAAGTAAAAAACGAAAGTTCCTTCAAGGCCGTTATGGCCCGTAGAGCCAGAGTTCATCCCAGTTTCAGTAGCGTGAAGCGGAACAGGGAATAATAATCACCTCTTGGACAGGACCCTAGTCTGACGCAGGTTTTTACTCCCAAGCTAGTGCTTGTACCCATTTGCACCTGGGTTGAGTGGGGAGAACTGCGCGTTAAGTGTCTTTCCCAAGGAATACAACATCAGACCTAGCTTTGCTGGGATTTAAACCGGGTCTCATGATCCCCAGTCCGGCACCCTAACCACTCAGCCACTGAGGAGAAAGTAGTAATTTTCTTTTATCATTAAAAAGTAAACTCTGAATAAAAGCTTTAGAGTCTATGAAAAAGGCTGTTAACCTGAAAGAAAATCAAGCGATAAATCAATATGTGCTCTTCTCACAGTCAACTCAAATTCTCTTCTCACCTGTTTGTCTGTGTCTGGGAACACTGAAAGGATTCCATCATCTCAGAGTCTTTGGGGAAAGATGACTGAAAACAATTTGAAATGAATATTGCTTATATACATGCAAATGTACATATATATATATATATATATATATATATATATCACAAATATAAAAATATACAAACATAAAATATATCAAAATTACAACATAAAATTTCAAATCATTCATAGATGGTTCGTTGCTTACATACAGTACAAACACTTGATATGACAGGACTGCTGTGGTTCTTCTTCTTCTCCCTCATCATAATGGCTGACTAACTCAGTTCTTGACTATTACTGCCCGTGCACATAATTTCAATTCATCTCAAACCATTAATCAGTTTAAATCGAATTTTAATTTTAAAGTGATGTGTTTAATTCTGTTTTAAAGTCTTCAGTGCTAAGTGCTATTGCTGAGTTTTATTTCTGTTGGCAGTCTATTCCATAGTTTTACTGTACTGAGGTAAAGCGAGTGCAGGTGACAATCAACATTTGAAGATGGAAATACGTATGTTTGACAGCCTGGTCTGGTTGCTGTTATATCAAATTTATAATAATAATAATAATAATAGCCATTTATATAGCGCTCAATCCAGAGGCAGGCTCTGAGCAATATTTACCAAAAAACATACAATAAAATACATATCATCAGTCAAAATACACAATTTACACAATATCAATATGACTGTGACAAACAATTCCAAGCATACACTGATCACTCAATCACTGATTTACAACAAGACAGAATATTGGTTGATGCAATATAATATTCCATGCAACAGCTATTGAATACGGGTGTATAATATATCCGATCAAGATTATCAAAAATCTAATTTTTTTTAATGGAAAGGGCGAATGCCTAGCTATCAAACTTACATGAATGCTGCCACCGTCACCAAATGTGGAAAATTGTAAGTAGGGCTTGTCAGGTGACATCAAAATTTGCAAAATGGCACTGGTGGAGTCTAATTCTCCAAAGACTTCTTTCAAACATTCACTCTGAAATGTAATTAAGAAAAATGGTAAATTTACAACATTAAAATGATAGTGTCAGTTCAGTAAACCTAGTGTTTAGGTGCTAGAGTTGGCATCGTGAGGTCCTGTGTTCAAATTCTCGCCATACTAGGTCTGGCATTATGTACCTTGGGAAAGACACCTAACATGCATTGTCACAATCAATCCAAGTGCAAATGGGTATCAGCATTAGTTAATAATGTATGGCATAGCGTCCTGTCGAAGACAACATATTATCAACTGTTCTGACTCAGCCGAAAGAAACCAAGATAAGCTTCAGCTCTATAAGCTTGAAATAACTTTAGTTTGTTTTGCTTGAATTTACATTGAATTTCTTATTGCTATTACTATTACCAAGCCGCCTAAGGAAGATCAATGTAATATAACAAATTTAAGAAAGAGAGGGAGGGAGGGAGGGAGGGAGGGAGAAAGAGAGACACACAAAACACACACACATGGACAGAGTAATGAAAATATGAGGGATGGGGCAATGGAGATAATATGGGAATGAATGCAATAACTTATTTTCTTAATGAATTATTATGCTCTCTCCATACCTTCATGATAATTTTGTTGACAACACTGGTGCTACAAAAGTCGAAGTCAAGGACTTCATCTGGTTCCAGAGTTTTTATATTGCAATCAGTCAACACACCATCCTCTTCTAGCCTTTTGTGGAGGATATCATTTTAGTCAAAAGGAAAATGAATTTTGGTAAAAGGAAGCTTTTGAACTTTTGAGATATGAATAAAGATGTTATATAATAAGAGTAAGAGTTGAAACATGCCTGTTAAATTCTTGGAATGCTTGGATCCAAAGAAAGAAAAAAGAGACTTTGTGTAAAGCTTGCTTAAAATACCAACAGAAGATTTAATAAAAAAAAAAAAGGCATTTGACAAAGACAATGTACAGAAAATAAAAAAATGAAACTGAAATCAGCTAAAATCCACTATTAGATGAATTAACCTATAACGCGAAATATGAAATGAAGACGAATACGTAATCAAAAAAAAGAAAAAAGATTAAGGGCCAGAGAGAGCAACAATAGATCAATAAACACAGACCAATAAAAGGAATTTGTATGCATGTCACTTTCACACAAACAAGTAATATAAAGCAAGACAACGGTAAACCACAAAGAATAGAAACATAATAGAAAATGTAGTGGTGTAAAATCAAATATGTGACTAAATTGGGAAATGAATAAAAATTAAAAGCCAAAGTTTTTCTCACAAAAGTCATCTAAGTATCCCTAAACACAAACTTTGTCAATTCAGATTATCTCTCTCTCTCTCTCTCATCGTGCAGTTTCATGACAACAGAATAAAAGTGCCAAAATGTATCTTTTATAGGAAAGGCGACAAATGATTTTAATATTTTGATGGTCACCATACTAAAACCATGTGTCATAACTTAATCAATTGATACATTATAAGTAGGTGCTAAATGAATGATATGATATTGTCTGATCACGGAAATCGGAATCGTGCATAATATGGAAAAATTACCATTTATGCATGTTTGTCTTTCTGTTATAAAAATACCCACGTCTAATGGTCGCTTGGAGGTTTGTTTTAATTGAAATTTACCACTTCCACCATATGCAGTGATCTCAGGGTGAAATAAGAGGAAACAGCTAGGTGACAGACTGGAAGAGGGAAATAAGAGAAGTAAGACCTACCAGTAGCCCCTGCCAATCATCCATTTAGTTTGAGGACGTTCATCGATTTATCATAAAAACCTGTCATTAGGCTAACACATTCCATTTATAGATTAAATTTTTTTCAATGGACAAAGTATGCATTATTTTGACAGAAGGGCAAAGATGGGTGAATTCTTCCTCTTGTCAGAAAATGTTTACTGTAGGTAAATGCGTTTTTAAATGCGGTAAACATACACGAAACCTATATCAAAACGTGCGCATTGCTGAGCCAATCATGAATCTATAAATAACTCAACTTGACCTATTTTGGCGCTTTCAGCAATTTGTGTACAGTCCACAAAAAGTAAAGCATATCATATCTCAAAAACTAATGGTACACAAAAAGGTACAAATATCACGAAAATGAAATCTTTATACCTTGCTTTATTGACTGCATCAGAATAAGAGTAAAAAAAATTGGGTTGAAAGGAACTCATACACAATAACAAAACACTCATAAAAATGAGTGCTAAATCATAGAAAGGATTTTTAAATCCCATAAGACTTAAGATGAGTTACTTTTTGTGGACAGTATAGTAAAACTACAGCATTGTAACCAGGAACTTACATGAGAATTAAAGGACAACCATAGCCAGCATAACACATCTTCAGGCTAGTGTTGCCATTGCAGACATACCAGACCCAAATATGGTCAAACATTCCTGTTGAAATCCATTTAAAAAAGAAGAAGAAAATACGTAGTTACGAATGATAACAGCATTACAAGTAGAAAAAAAGTTATCACATGTTTGGAGTATTCCATTATCTATACGGATAAGGAAACTACGGAAAAGCACACAGTTCACTTCTATTTTTCGCTTCTTCTCTAATAAATTTTGGTTCTGCTATTCTTTACAGCAGCAGAAAGTCTATTATGTTGCACACACAGAAAAAGCTTATGTATCTTTGTGTATGTAGTTTTGGTGAGGGCAGGTTTGTATGTGTTTATGGAGCATACTCTAATACACATAAAGTCTTTTCCTACTAGTCACTTTATTGCATTGTTAGATACATCTACTCAACACTAGCCTGGTTGGCGAAGGTGCTTTGTCATGATATTGCACTCTGAGGAAGTTACTTCACTCTGTTTTCCTCACTTGACTTGGGTGTGAACATCTACTGGTAGAGAAAGATCTTGTCAGTGTTAGTATGAAGCACCTAACAGGCTTCTGTACTATTTGCTCCCAAAGGAGTTGAGAAAGACTGAATGAAACGGCATGCTGGGGGATAAATGATATACAGTCCGTGAGCCTGCACTTGTACAGGGATACGGACTACAAATCCATCTTTATCATATATAAATGATGTGATGAAAGCACTTTTCACTTATAATAGACAAATAGAGATTTTACTAATAGAAAAAAAGTGGCAATTGTATAAAGAAACACTCCTCAGCTGTACTGAAGAGGTCTGTGGAAGGAATCAAAATAAAGGAGATAGGAAAAGAACAGCATGGTGGAATGAGAATGTCAAGACTAAGATCAAAGAAAGGATGCCTGGAAAAAATACACATGTACTTGCAAACAAAGAGACCAGAGGATAGGATAGATTACGTGAGTAAAAGAACTATTGCCAAAGAGGAAGTTAGGAAAGCAAAACAGGAACAGGGGGAAGAATTTGGACAAAGACTTCAAGAAAGCTATCAAGGAAATCAAAAGCTGTTCTGGGGAGCAATGAAGAGCATGAGAAAGACCAAAGCATGCCCAATACAACAAATTAAGAACGCCAAAGGAGAAATAATGAAAGGAGACAGCAAAATCATGGAAACGTGGAGAAAGTATTTTTAACAATTACATAATCCCTCCAGAACATATGAAACAAGGAGTAAAGATCCATTAGTAAGAGTAACAAGTAATGCAGAGGAGACAGCTGAAGGTGTAGATATCTCAACGGAGGGAGAACTCCAAACAGCTATAAGAAAAGTGAAATTAGGAAAGGCTCCAGGAGCAGATCAAGTTTATCCAGAAATGATTAAAAACAAGGGAGAGGCAGACAAACTACTTCATGCAATATATCAACAAGCATGGAATGGGAGCTGATGAAGAATGAAAGAAAGAGATTTTACTAATACTAAGTGCAGTTCCTTCGTGGCCCTTAGGATCCATAGATCTGAAGCTTATGCCAGCTTCTAAAGCATAAAGAAGTGATGATAATACATTACTTACTTACTGAGTGTTACTAAGGCATTCATTTCTAGCACAGGTTCCAATAATCCTATTCGCTGGACTCCAATTCTCAGTTATCTTTCTCATGGCGTCTGATGATCGTGGTTTTATAGTTATAAACTATTTCCTTCCAGAACTTATCAAGCTTATTCTTAAATGAATTTAGAGTCACAACGCATACAATTTTATCTAGTAAACTTTTCCAAAGTTGTGCCGCTCTCACATTTAAGCTGTATTTCCGAAAGGTCTAATACTGGACAGGACCCTAATCTGTATCAGGTTTTACTCCCCAGCTGGTGCTGATACTTATTCACACCTGGGTCAAGTGGAGAAATGTGTGTTACATGTCTTTCCCAAAAAACATCTAGAATTGCCATCATTCAAACCTCAGACCTCCCAAACACTCCTAACTTTGACCATCTCACCTTTTCTTTTGTTTATAATACCTTTTACATAAAACAGATGCAAAAAAAAAGTTTAACTATAACAAACACATACCAAGAGAACTGTGAGGTTAATTTTGAAAGCTAGCTGGTCTCCTTTGATGGCGTTGGTGAAAGATGGTCTCCTGGATGAAGGCATTGGCTTGCACACATTTTGGAATCTTCCACTGTCACTTTGAGGCCCATGCTGCTGGCAAACACAGTGGCTGTCTGAGAAACCATAAAAAAAAACCCAATAAAGATTATTATCTGATGAAATTGTAAGTAATACTTTTAAACAAGTGATAATAAGTTGCATTCATCAGGCACAGCCTCTTTCGATTTAAATCTACCTAAACTTACTAGAAATCCTATTATTGAATTATGTTTGTAGTCATCTCAAAGCAACCAACAAGATGGATTGTAATCAGCACACTCTTTTGACAGAGATTTGTTATCAAACTTTTCTTCTTCTTTCCACAACAAAAATATTACATTTTTATAAAATAATAATATATATATTATATTATTTGAATAAAGTATCTGATATTCTTTATATGTCTCTAGGACTAGGAGGTGGATAGATGTGTAACAGAGCATTCCTTCCAACATCTTAAGCTGTATGTATGGTCTTGCCAGCATATGTATGTGAGGGAACATCAATTTAAATAACTACAAAAATTGAAACAAATTTATATGGTGTTATATATTAAATCTACATATTCTAATACTTTTGCGTTCAGTTTGATAAGAAGAAAATGGTGTTCAAGTATTTTTCTGTTTTGAAATATGTTTACAGTACTTTCAGTTTCGTAAGTGACAGAATATCACTTTATTAACGCGGTCATGGCAAAATGAATTTTTACATTTAGAAAATTGCTCTTTTGATCTTTTCAGAATATTCACATATATATATAAATAACGCACCTCTTTGAAATTGATTGCCTTAAGCATGGTAGACACGTTTCGAGCATTGTCCAACTTGGCAACCAGAAGGTACTGGCTGTCATCATTTTCATCTCTTTGAGTTGACAGCATCACCACTTTCAACAAGTTTGCCAATAGTCTGGGAGGGGGAAAAGAAAGACTTTTAAAGACAATTCCTTGGATTTGCAAGGTAGTACTATTTCCAGATTTGTTTTGATGGAGAAAAGGGGCCCTCGATAGTCCAGGGGCAAGGTGTCGGCCTCTCAACCAAAAGGTTGTGGGTTTGAGCCCCGCCAGCAGTTGAAATATTTTTCTCGTTTTTTTTTATATAGCAAAATCTACCGCTCTGCTTGAGGTAGGTGGATCAACACTAGCTCCATCGGAGAGGGAAGATAAAAAGAAGGTCCCGTATACATATCACAACACTCTATGCACGTTAAAGACCGCATTTGGCTGTTTACAGGGCAGTTCGGGCAAAATTAAAATTCCTACCAAAAAAAACCCAGAGATCACCTTAGGTAAATCAAATCAAATTGAGATGGAGAAAAACTTATTTTTGGTTTAATTTACTGCTAGAACATTTGAATATGAAAATATATATATTTATATATATATATATATATATATATATATATATATATATATATATATATATATATATATATATATGATCTCCGCACTCTGTGCTGTAACCTAAAAAGCATATAGATCTATAACCCAATAAGCAAGTGTAGGTCACATGACTCACACTAATTCGACCAGCCTAACATCTATTCAACCATCCTGGAGAAAGATCATCTCAGGTATCTGAACCCATACACCGAAAGGTAGAATGGGAACTGATAAAGAGAAAGCTCCTGAGCACACTAAATTCCCTGGCTGGTTTATGATGCATTGCAACCCCATCCAACATGATCCTACTCAATTTTTCATTTCTAAGCTTAGCTTCTAAAAAAAAAAGTAAGTCTTTTCATAAGTTCGTAACCTTGATCTTGATTCTCAATAGATTTAAAGATATCTGGGATACAATCACATAATTCAGGATCTCTCAGAGGATCCCTTCTTTTTACTTTTCATCAACCGCGCGGCTGAATGATAACAAAAAAACATCAACACCGGCACTGGGTAATTTTACGGTTTAGCGGCGTAAAAGAATGTAGGTCAAATTTGTACTCAAAGTGACTAGTATTTATTCGTAATCGCACTACCGCCAAATTATTTCAT
>JAXRKP010000123.1:257431-259931 GCA_037039925.1 Doris montereyensis
CCCCCCCCCCCCCCCCCCAGGTTGGAGGTTGGGACGTGGGGTTGGCAGCTCTTCTCCGGAGAAAAAAACAAACATGAAACGCTACAAAAACAACAACAAAGAGTAACGTCAGTTTGCTTACTTTAAAGGAGAGATGATCTGTCTCAGAGAATGATGAAGGTCCCTGGGGAAAGCCCCGAAGGTGAACCTAGAGAGCGGATGAACCTCCGAATTCTGAGGAAGGTCTCCAGACTAGATACCAAACGGGCAAGACAGAGGAAGTGACAAGAGAATTCAAGAATTATAAGTTTAACATCTTAGGACTCTCCAAAACAAGGTAGATTGGCGTAGGACAGTGACATCTAAGAACTGGAGAGACATTTTTTCTTCTTCATAATAATAGCTGACACTTCTTTATCCTGGGCATGAATAAAAAAAAAAACATGCCATACGGAAGGAGTGCGAATAATGCTCTCAGCCAAAGCATACAAGTTAAGGCTCTCGCTCATCTCACGAGAACCAGTGGGACCTGAGATCATCACAGCTTCCTTTACAACGAACAAGACAAGCATAAACATGAATACATGTATTATCAACTGCTATGCACCAACAAACAACAGTGAAGATACATGCAAAGAAAGAATTTTATACTAGTCTCCAAAGAGCAATAGATAAAGTGAGACAGAATGACATCATCATCCTGAGTGGTGATTTCAACGCACAGATGGGAAGCGACAACGCTGGTTATGATGAAAAATGATGGGAAACATGGGATCGGACTTTGACTGAAAATGGAGAGCGTTTCATGGAATGTTATGCCAACAACCAACTGAGCATAGGCGGAAGTTTCTTCTCACATGAGAGAATCCACAAGGTAACCTAGATATCACTTTGTTACAATACTGTAGCAGAAAACCAGATGGATTATAATTTATATGCATCAGCCGCTAGTTCGGGAAATCTTCACAAGACGTGAACGTTTACCGAGGTACAGATGTTGAGTCAACCCATCATTTAGTACTAGCAAAGATCAAGCTCATACTAAAGAAGGGAAAATTCACAAGGCCCAATAGACTTGGTAAGTTCAATGTACCATTGCTGTCAAATAAAGAAAGTAGAGAAGAATATGCAGTTGAAGTGACCAACAAGTTTCAAACACTCGAGATCTTGACTGATTCAAACAGCATTGAGGAATCATGTAAGGAAGTCTTTGGAAGGAGAAAGAGGCAAAACAAGGAATGGATTACCGAGTATACTCTCTCTAGGACAGCTAAACGAAAGAATGTGAAAACAATACTCAGTAGAAGCAAGACATGAGCGTCAAAGGCAGCAGCTCAAGAGAAATGTGCAGAGGTTGAAAGAGCAGTCAAAAAACGTTTTAGAGACGACAAGAGGAGAGATCTAGACAGCATGGCTCAATAGGCAGAGGAAGCAGCTGGACGAGGTAATTAAGAGAAGTGTTCAGTATCACCAAGAAATTGTCTAGCAAGTTCCAAGCCATGGACAGACTTATAAAGAACAAGGATGAAAAACCTCTGACAAGTCAAGAAGAACATAGGGCTGGATGGAAAGAGCACTTTCAGGAATTGCTTAATCGACCACCGTCTGATGACTCACTACAAATAGATCTAGCAACTGAAGAATGAAATAAAAGAAGCTATAAAGAAAACCGAAAACAATAAGGCAGCTGACCCAGATGACAAACTAGGAGAAGCAATCAAAGGAAGGCTGGAAAGCTCAACAGAGGTGTTACGGTCTCTGGTTCAGAGGGTCCAGGAGACAGACGGATTTCACAAGATTGGAGAAAGGATCAAACATTTAAAAAAAGGGAAGTTTAAAAAATAGTGTAGAAATTACAGAGGAATTATGCTCCAGTCAGTGCCGGGGTACGTATTCAACAAGATTTTATTGGAAAGGCTAAAACATAGTAAATACAGCAGATCCAAAGCTTGAAGAGGAACAAACAGGATTTCGCAAAGAGAGAGCATGCACTGACCAGATTTCTGCGCTGCGCATTATCGTCGAACAGTCACTCTTGAGTGGAATTCATCCCTATATGTCAACTTCATTGATTATGAAAAGAGTCATTGACAAGGTGCATAGAAAAAGTCTTTGGAAACTATTGCGACACTTTAGAGTCCCTCAAAAGATTGCAAGTCTCATTCAATGCATGTACATGGAAATGCAGGGGAGAATTATTTCTGCTGGCGAGCTATCAGACCCTTTTGAAGTCAAGACGGGGGTCCACCAGGGACGTTTATTATCTCCATTCTTGTTCTTGCTAGCCATTGATTACATAATGAGGAAATCAACTTAAGGCAACAGAAAAGGAACACAATGGACTTCAGCATCTCAGTTCGATGGCCTGTATTTTTCAGACGACATAACACTACTATCTCATAGTCACAGAAAGATGCAAGAAAAGACAGACCCAATAGAGGTAACATCTAGCGGTTTAGTACTCAAAATCAACAAGACAAAAACTAAAATCCTTAGAGTAAAAGCCAACAGTAATAACCCC
>JAXRKP010000123.1:264931-279931 GCA_037039925.1 Doris montereyensis
TGGGTTTGACAATCTCTGCAGCTATTTGTAAATCATTTTTGAGGATATCTTTTTCTTCTTTGGTGGCATCTTCGTTCGGTCCATAAGCTTTTAATAATTTAATTTCTCTTCCATTTTGTTTAATATTTACCTCTTATAGCCGTGACCTTATAAATTTCCAGCTTTCTAGTAGCATTTCTTGCCTTTTATGCATTAGGAGGCCTACTCCTGCTCTAGCTCTGTCTTTGACATCTACTCCTGAGGAGATTAAAGTATGATTTGGTCCTACATTTTCTATTCCTTGTCCTTTTTTCTTTGTTTCTGTAATAACCAAAATGTCTACTTTGAATTTTTCCATTTCTTCAGCTAATTCTAACTCTTTTCCATTAATTGCCCTAACATTCCATGTTCCAAAAATCACAGTCCATGTTCTTTTCCAGAGTTGTCTTCGAAAGTTCAAGCCGGGTATGTCATTATATGTCTTTCTTTGAATCAGTTTGGTTTTGGATAAGCAGGTGAAATGCCCACTGTACCCTAGGTAGATGGTGGGGCTGCCACCTTGAGGCCCCCTACCAAACCTTGTTATTTTCTGTCAGGGTTAACTCCCTCAGCCTTTGGTTGCTCAAAACCAGCCTGCAAGGCAGCAGGTTGTTATTTTCTGTCAGGGTTAACTCCCTTAGCCTTTGGCAACCAATACCTGCCTGCAAGGCAGTAGGAGACTTGTGGAGGGCGTGACCGACTAATCCCCATTACAGGTGCTTACCTGTCCATTGCCCCCTATTATTATTATTATTATTATTATTATTATAATTATAATTATTATTATTATTATTATTGTTAATGTTATTATTATTATTATTCATATTATTATTCATATTATTATTATTATTCATATTATTATTATTCATTATTATTATTCATATTATTCATATTATTCATATTATTATTATTATTATTATTATTATTATTATTATTCTTATTGTTAATGTTCTTGTTCTTCTCATTATTAATTATTAATATTACTATTTTTATTATCATTGTTATTAATATTATTATTATTATTATTATTTTGTACCAAAATAAAGACCAAGCAAGATTTTAAAAGTGCTCAGTTTCTTCTGATTGAAATTCAGACATAACAAGTATATAACATAATATAATTATCCCAGTTAGCTAAAACTGCAGAACACAATTCACTCACCATGCTAACCGATAGTGCTGCAAACCTCACGCTTTTCGTTTGCTTCACCATCGTTAGCCAATTTTCTTCTTCTTCTGGAAACGTGACAAAAAATGTAAAAAACCCACCCCAAAATACAACCCAAAGCTCAGACAAAACAGATAGTATTCTCCTGATCACAGCATTTATTTATTCAAGGAAAAAACAATGTGTGGATGTTCCCACGTTAGTCTTACATTACATCTGACTAAAGTCACTGTGATGAATTTTAGACTTACCTCATATATGCTAATAATATCTTAACAATACACATTATTATCATCATCATTATTATTATTATTATTATTATTATTATTATGATTATTATTATTAATATTATTATTATTATCATTAGTATATCTCTACTCGTGCATGATAATGGGAATAATTATTGAGGTAAAATTAATCACTACAGAAGATAATCTGATGACAATGATGATGATGATGATGATGATGGTGATGATAATGATGATGATTTTGATAAAGTCAGATGACGAACATGGTTATATTGAACATTATGATAGACAGATAGGTAGATCAATAATTGAAATTAATCCTCTTTTAAATCAGAGCAACATTTTCTCATTTGATTTTTCAATTGAAAAATTAATGACAAAAACAAACAAAACCAAAACAAAGAAGTTGCAGTAATCTCAAGGTGGATTATTTTGTTTGGCTGTTTCATTGAAACTTACCGCATCCACCATTGCGGTGATCTCAGGGTGAATTAAGAGGAAACAGCAAGAAGAAAGATAAGTGAAAGAAGGGATGGAAAGAAATAGGATCCCCCGCCAACCGCCCGCCAAAGTGGATAAAGAAGGATAGATGTAAAAATAAGATTGTTTCATTGAACTTTACCCCTTCCACCCTTGTGGGATCTCAGAGTAAAATTAAGAAGAAACAGCAAGATAAGTGAAAGAAGGGAAGGAAAGGAAAGAAGTAGGACCTACCAGAAGCGCCTGCCAACCGCCCACATAAATGTAAGAAGGAAAGAAAAGAAGAAATGCTTTCCAGTAGCATCTATCGACCACACACTTTCCAGAGTACAAAAGAGGATCCCGGAGTAAAAAAATAGAAGAAGAAAGAAATATCAAATGAAAGCAAGAGGCCGACACCTTGCCTCTGGACAACCGAGTCCCCCTAGCTCTACTGACAGCAATGCACAAACTATGTAAGCGTTTCTTTTACCGAGATTGAAGAGAAAATAGAAAAGAACAAAACAAAACTAGAAAAAAAGAAACCAAAAGAAAACGGTGAGGGTACCAGGGCATATATCAATTAAGGAAAAGACAGGAATGTTAAACGTCATTATTTGTCATTTTATCAACAAACAAAAAAAAAGAACAAAAAAAAAGAACAAGGCCATTCCCGATTCTTTAATTTGTTTCATTTGCATAAAACCCGTCCATAAGAATGTGTGGTGACATCAGGGTGAAATCAGAGGAAATAGCAAGATGAAAGAAAAGTGAAAAGGTGAAGAGGAAAGAAGTAGGACCTACCAGCAACACCCACCATCCGCCTTTAAGAATAATAATAATAATAATAATAATAATAATAATAATACACTGGAGTAATAATAATAACATAAATAACAGGAACAATAATAATAATAATAATAATAATAATAATAATAATAATAATAACAATAATAATAATAATAATAATAATAATAATAATAATACCTGGTAATAAAAGTAGTAATTATGTTTGTTTCATTGAAATTCAGCCCATCCACCACATGCAGTGATTTCGGGGTGAATAAGAGGAAACAGCAAAATGAAAGATAGCTGAAAGAGTAAAGGAAAGGAGTAGACCCTACCAGTCGCATCCGCCAACAACAATAAAAATAACAATAATTATAATAATAATATGAAGAAGAAGGAGGAGAAAGATGAAGATGATGAGGATGATGATGATCATAATAATAATAACAACAACAGTAAGAGACCTTTAAGCAAATACATTTTCACATGCCATGATCTTGATCCACTTTCAAGGATGTTTGTAAATATATATAACATTAACGTAATTAATGCTTAATTTTTTGAGACATTTAGAAAAATGCACCAATTCAGAATAAAACCAACAACAATGATGAAACACCCTTTTTGCTATCTTCTTCATTGGTCCATCAGAAATCATATTTCACATAAGTTTGCATGACAACATTGGTTTATAGCGTTATTAGTGTTAACGAATTTTGACAGTTTGATGTTTCAATAGGATTGGCAAACGTGTTTTACATAACATAAGATTGAAATCACTTTGTGTAACATTAATTTGTTTCATTGAACTTTACCCCGTCCACCATTGCGGTGATCTCAGAGGTGAATTAAGAGGAAACAGCAAGATGAAAGACAAGTGAAAGAAGGAAAGGAAAGAAATAAGACCTACCAGCAGCGCCCGCCAACTACCTGCCTTTGTGCAACAGGATCAAAAGTTGCGTCGATCTTCCTATTCAGGAGTAACCACCATCCCCCCTTCCCCCAATCCCCAAATTTACAAACAATCTTAACGCGAAGAGCACCACCACTCATAAAAATCCCGCCAATAACTAAAAATTTAAAAAAGTAAAAAAAACAAAACAGTTACTACAACATTGTGAAGTGAGTATAGTATATGGCAATATCTTTGATCTCATACAGCATCCTTCACAAGAAGTTTTGTTTCAATGAAATTCACCTCCATGCCGTAACCCCAGGCCACTCAGGGCAAATGAAGTTTTTGATTTGATCTGATTTACCCACATCCACAGCTAGGTGATCTCGGGGTTTTTGGTAGGATTCTTAATTGTCTCTGGACTGCCCTGTAAACAGCCAAGGGATCTTTAACGTGCACATAGTGTTGTGTGACATTGATTTGTTTCATTGAAGTTTTCCCCCGTCCACCATTGCGGTGATCTCAGGGTGAATTAAGAGGCTTATCTTTCATCTTGCTGCTTCCTCTTAATTCACCCTGAGATCACCGCAATGGTGGACGGGGTAAACTTCAATGAAACAAATTAATGTTACACAAAGTGATTTCAATCTTATGTTATGTAAAACACGTTTGCCAATCCTATTGAAACATCAAACTGTCAAAATGCGTTAACACTAATAACGCTATAAACCAATGTTGTCATGCAAACTTATGTGCACATGGGACCTCATTTTGATCGTCCGTCTCCGATGGGACTAGGTGTTGATCCACCAACCTGGATCAGGAGGGTAGATTTTGCTAGAAAAACTTGAGAATTTTTTTTTAACCGTTAAGGGTTCAAACTCACTACCTTTTGGTTGAGAGGCCGACACCTTGCCTCTGACTATCGAGTCCCAGGTAAATGAAGAGGAAGCGACAATATGAAAGACATGTGAAAGTAGAAGGAACGAAGTAGGACCTACCTGCAACACTTGCCAAACGCACACATGACTAACCCATATGTTCATCTTTGGCCTTATGACGGAAAAC
Organism: Doris montereyensis; assembly: GCA_037039925.1. Classification (NCBI taxonomy): domain Eukaryota; kingdom Metazoa; phylum Mollusca; class Gastropoda; order Nudibranchia; family Dorididae; genus Doris; species Doris montereyensis. The sequence continues at coordinate 269,577 of JAXRKP010000123.1, forward strand.
TAAGCAATTGATTTTCCTGATTGTTCTTAAACAACCCTCCAAACAAAAGATAACGAGAGGATGAAAAACAAAGCTGAAATTTGTCAAATGAATGGCTAACATACATGTCTTGAATTTATAAGTTACGTTCTGTTGAAAGATAATTTACCTGTGGAATGACGTAAGTCATAAGTCTCCCATTTATTTACATCATAATACAAAAGCAAAATGAGTAAATATCAACAAAGACAATCTCTTGAAAAGCCGGTGAGGAAAGAAGAATATGTCATTATAAGAGAATTAAAATATCCCTCATCAGAATTCAGGACGACATGATATACAAAGTATAAACAAGAGATGTTTTGAAACAAAAATTAAAAAATTATAAAAAGTTAAATACATTGCAGACAAAAATATTGTAAACTGAAAATAATGTAATAAAATCGCCATTTTCATGATTGTGAGTAATGCATCACAAATATGTAATGTGCAAATTTGTCATAATATAGAAATCATTTCACTTTTTAAAAGTATTCACAAGGACATATCGAGGTTTGTAGTTTTTCATCATGTTCTTTTGCTTTTACACATAATATTTTAAAATGAATTTAACAAAACATAATTGTTCTTTACTCTGAGAATGACAGTCAGAGGCATGCATACTAAAAAGTATGAATATCAAATTGCAATCATTTTTGAAAACTGAAAACAAATTAGCTCTATTGATATGGACACAATACAAAGTTTGTGCATATGACATTGGTGTGTGCACATTTCTATTTGGGATAGCTGAGACGATGAGGTTACATATCTAACAATGGTGTAAATATGTGTTGGGGAAAAGCCCTTATGGTGGAGAGAGTGTGTAAAACCATGATCTTAAAATATGTACGTCTTTCTTGTGCTGTCTTATTAAATGACTATAAAATATGTCTTAAAGCTTTGATGATGAGACAATGCCCCAATTTCTCTGGCAAAATACAGGTTCTGGCTAAAGCCATGAAAAAGAACAGAAAGACGTATATACGTTTTCAGCAGTACATTATTTTTTCTTCTCTTATTTTTCCTTTGGTTTGATTTCTGTCACATTCCATCATCTAAACAATCCCGAAACATTCAGAAATCAAACACAAAATGTCTTTGAAAAACTTCATTACCAGAATGAAGTACGAAAGTCTCATGGTGACTCTATCAAATCTGTAGAGAAAGATTTTGTCAATGATCAGTTTACATTGTACATGTTGTCTCTTACCTACATTTTGTGAGGTCAGTGTAATTACTCTCTATCTACCTTTGTCTAGTTTGAGAAAAGAATTCACGAATGTTAAGTAAGTTCCATACTCAAGAGTTGGGCGTAAGTTGTTTTTTTTTAATATTATTATCAGGATTAAAGTCCTGATTTTTCTAGGCATACGCCACAATGTAGTAGCCTGCCTGCCATCGTTTTTCCCGCCACCTTTACTTTTACCGAGTCTGAATAGATCTGGCTACCCCAAATTTGCTGTTGGGTCGACAGGAGCGCTAGAAAACTTTTGCCATGACTGGGAATTGAACTCGGACCCTTCTGGGGTGGCAATCAGACGCCCTACCGACCAAGTTACCGTCATCTCTATGTGTCATTAAAACAGAAATTTATAACTCGTCTGACACAAGGTAACTATATCTACAAAAAAAGAGCGTTGGAGACAGGACAAGGTATCACAAAAAACAAAAACATGATAGGTTCTGGATTTAACTAAACAATAACATCTACATAATGACACACAAATAACATAATAACACACAAACAGTGTTCTTCAAATGACACACACTTATAATATAAGCCTTTAGGATTTTACAAAAAACATCTACAAAACTGAAGACACGTTTAAATTGTGTATATACGTTTATAATAATGTGGCAAGAAAAGCAAGAAAAAAGTCCCTCCACTTTGAACCTCAGAGGTTGCATATGGCAATCTAAATCCCAAATAAATCAAAAAAAAATTACAAATGCACAAATGTTTTAAAAGAGGCCAAAATCAGATGCAAAAGAATCGGTGACATAAAGAAAAGAAGTAAATTCATCTATATTATATACATGATTACAATATTGATCTTACCATATTAAAAAAAAAATCATCCAATATTCAACAACAAATGAAAATCCTGCACAGTTCCATTTCGTCAAATTTCTTAGGATGGTTATTCATTCTTAGCTGACATTCCAATGACAGGAATAAGTTGTGATGAGTGTTGTCGAAGGAACGCAAGTTCTGTGACATTACACTTTAACACTGCTTAGTTTTAACTTGTATTGACATTTCCAGTATAGGGGCTGGATGCAGCCTTTGAAATATGTTGAGTATTTAATACCACCAAGAAAAAAGATTTTTCAACCAGACAAATTCACTTGACTTGTGGAGTGATTTCCCCTTTGGCCTCCTGACTTGCTCCACGAAGGTATTCAGTCATTTACACCTTTTTTCCCTCCAACGGCGTAGTCCTAGTAACGGCCTTTAGTTTTTATATATAAAACAAAGGACCCACAATCTTAAAGAAGTATATGGTGACTATTGCACTTTGCGGCATGAGTATGTTAATAGGCATAGCATTGACAAAGCCAATTGGAGAGTTGTCACTTATTGTCCTATTTCGCCTTTGACTTCACTCCACTGTGGCTCCTTCATAATATATAAGAGAGTAGTTATTGCAATGGCAAAAAATGAAGAAAAATGACAATACTTGAATAAATCATAAAAAACAGACCCTTGATTTAAACGTTTTAAATTCACATGCAATAACATACATATATAATGTCATGAAGGTGAAGGCTGACTTAAAAAAAAGAATAAAGAAATAGATCATCAACATTTCTGCATTCTTTTCTCAATATTATCGAAAGGAAGCAAGTGGAAGTTAAAAGAAGTTTAGTGGGAGTCAAACAAAAGCAGAAAAACCCCAGGTAGAGAGACCATTCAATCATAAAATGGCAAGTGAAGTTACAGATGTTTCATCATCAGATTAATCTCGTACAAATTCATGTATAAAGAAAAAAACAGAATCAACTTTAACAGAAAAGTGGTCATACCTTGAAATGATTCATGAGGATGTATCTATTTTTATCTTATCTATGACGATGATGACAATAACTCCTTGCCATCTTTGGTGCCCCTTGTTTTACCGGTGCTATTCAAAGTATGGTACGCGTATCGGTAGCGGTATGCGAGCCATCATCTGCCGGTAGGCGGAGATTAAAAGATATGGCCGATGTTTACTAGAGTGCTATGCTTGTTTTCCTCACGGTCTGTGGCACATTGTGAAATAGAATTGCTGGTCTGCCAGAGCAGGTAGTTTGAGAAGCACTGATTTATACAACTTAAGTTTGTGGCAATAGAAGTATATTGTTTATTATGATGATAAAAATGACTATACAAGCTATAACTGTGGCAACATGAGTTGATCATTTATCATGATGATAACATACAACTATTGATATGGATAATATATTTTTATCTTCTATCATGACGGTAACATACAACTCATAATGTGGGTAATATATTTTTATCTTCTATCATGACGGTAACATACAACTAATAATGTGGGTAATATATTTTATCTTCTATCATGACGGTAACATACAACTAATAATGTGGGTAATATATTTCTATCTTCTATCATGACGGTAACATACAACTAATAATGTGGGTAATATATTTTTATCTTCTATCATGACGGTAACATACAACTAATAATGTGGGTAATATATTTCTATCTTCTATCATGACAGTAACACTCATAATACAACATACGATATGATGGCAATATATTTCTACCATTTATGGTGATAATTTTTATGTCTTTCATCTTTGATAGATGGTGATCACAGAATATTTTAATCAATACGACAAATAATATATCTTTATATCGTGTATAATGGTACTTAAATATTTACAACATTCATGAAAGTGAGACAGGAAAGACATATTTATACAATTCATAAAAATGATAATGTATTTATCACACATGCCTTAAAGCATTTTTTACCTCCAAAAATTTCACCTGAGACTGGTAAATAAAGGCATCGCAGCAACAAACAATTTCAAGGGGCATATTGGTAAACAACCTTTAATTCATGAAAACAGCAGCACGCTAGACAGCCCGATTTGTTTAGCCAAGCCGCCCGCTAACTGCTTCCCATTGTTTAAGCCGGCCGAACCCCGGCCGTGGGTAACACCTTTCTTTCAACAATCAAAAAGCTGATTGGTCCCTGTAAGTCGCTTTCTAAAGGTCATGATCCTAATGTAATAGCGTCACTTTCCACGAAGCCCGTCATTGATCATACTTTTTAGCTACTGTATTGCTTTTGTTTAACACACAGATTTCATCATTTTGCTTCAATTGTCTACGTTTTCTCTGTTTTCTGCTTTTGTTTTTATTTTTATCATCAATTTTGTCGCAATGGACTGTTACAATAATGATACAGAGAGATGAATCCTTTTCTTACGCCCACCATCTTCCGGTCGGGGAACCTACACACTAAAGAGTTAATTCTTCTATTTGTTTTTGACATAAACTTAAAGCTGCTTTGATCTTGTGGCATATGAAGTACAGAACAACATAGAAAAATTTGGCACAAAATTTTTTAAAATTTGCTATCTATTTAATCTGATTTACTTTTGGTCATTCAAAAATATCTTAACCACGTTTGAACAGTACCATGGTTGAGTAACCAAACCATGGCTTGTTTTTACATAATTCTGATTTGATCGTACTTTGTTTGCCAAAGGTTTCGTTGTCAGTTCACTAAGAGTAACCATATTTTGCATGTAGGTTCTAAATGATCCCAAGATCGTTTTCATTAGAGGAATGTTTCTACCAGAAGGGACATTTAATTATTGAAAATTTCATTGTTTCCCCATCTTTGAATTAGAATTTTCATTCGTTTTAGCTGCCATTTTGAAAAGTTTTTTTATTAAAAGTTAGAATAGTACCGTTGACGCCTACCTGCACAAACTATGAATCGAAAAACTAATCCGATCTACTAATCGTACTTGATATCAACAGGGGTGAAATATGCTTGTATTTAGTAATCGTACTTGATATCAACAGGGGTGAAATATGCTTGTATTTAATAATCGTACTTGTAATATACTTGTATTTAAGAATAGAAATACCATTTTTTACAAAACAACGTCAATTTTTACTTTTTCCATTATATGATCATAAACAATGATGTTGGCTAGGGAAGATATGTTCCCACTGTTTTTGGCTCTAGCCATTGAAAACTTCACCATTGAAATTTAGTTGATTAAATGTCAAGGTCGATTCAATCCCTCCAAGTAAGCATATTTGAAAAAGAAAATACAACCCAGATTATACAAGCACCAAATTATAACTAAGATTTAATTTCTTTTTCAAAGTTTTAAATTTTGTTTTTATTTGTTTATTTTTTGTTTTCTTATCGTTTTCCTTGTCAGGACATTAAATGTGAAAAGAGATACAAGCACTTCATATCAGCTGCAAGACACAATATATTATTTCATAACTTCACAGAGAATCGTAAATATCCTTTGATAACACTTCAATGAAAGCTTAAAGCTCATATTGTGCTCACTTGAGTTGTGCATGGAAAACAGTGTTGAATAATGGCAAACAGGTAATGATATACACATAGTATCAACACATCAAAAATTGTAAAAAAAAAAACAAATTGCACTCAGGTAAGACTTATATATTCTTTATGCTCTGAAGAGTATTTCATTGAGTGAATAAATTGTTTTAAAAAATCTGTAAAGCAAGAAACATCGCTTAAAACAAAATCTCACATTAAAATTTCATCTCTCTTTTGTAATTATCAAAACTATTAATCAAAGTTGGTATTAATACTTTGTAAAATCTGCATAAATCTAGCCTATTTGTGTAGTGCAGATTTAACAATAAGGCTTACCTAGATTTCTAGATGTCAACAGTTTTATTGTTCTACATCTAAATGAAATGGAAACGTGTGCAATAAGCTGAAAAAGAAAGAAACCAAAGATAAACTCTAGACAGCATTTCAAGATAGAAAAGATAGACTGAACGATGTTAGGTATGATGCCATAACAAAGAAGAAATCAATCTTTACATTATTTAATAATGTAAGGAAATAATTGATCCTCTTTGGAAAGAAAAAGCACCTCTATGCATTCCTGTTTTAAAGACTTTTGAACATGAACTGATACCCTCATACAATAAATCAAGCAAACGATTCAAAACAACCCGTAGCCTTTGCAGCATGAAAATAAAAAGCATACAAAGATGAGCAATGAGAAATAAATAGCCAGAAGCAATTTTCAGGCGGCTTGGCCGACTGTCCTGCCATAAATACTGCGTCCAGATTTTCTTAAATAGACATGACATGTGTAGCTTTGCTTGAATTTCCTCTGGAGTCTAATTAAAAATAATTTTAGGCACTTAATTTGAGTACATAGCACAAATTTAACATTTAGAAAAAGGAAGGAACTTGCTTATGCAAATTTAGCTTCAATACAATCCATCTAGAGGTTCATATCTTTTAATGAAAAGTGCAGAATTATGCGTGCTTGAAGTTTGTCATTCCTCAATTGACAAAGAGCACCATTTAATACATAGCGGGCCTAGTTGAAAGACAAGAAAAATCTTTAGCACCATGGTAAATAAAAACTTGACCTATTGAACCCTCCATCAACTGCCACTGTCAACTCCCAATTTCATTTAAATTACAGCTACAGCTGCATTCCGCTTAAATACTACTTGTGTAAAATCTATCTGAACGTAGTGTTCCTGCTTTGTGACATATTCCTCAACAAGACTTGATTTTCCTTAAAGAAAGCTACTGTGATAACATGAAGAAATAAAACAAATCTCAGCCATTTATCTTAAAATCAAATATTGTTGGGTGATAAAGCAACGTCTGATAACGTGATTTTGTGGGCAGGTGAAAGATAATATGAAAGAAATTTCAAGGATCGCATCCAATTTGGAATTGGCACTGCATAGGAGCCAGGAAAATTTAATTCCAAGACCAAAATCTAAATCTAGAAGCAGATCTCATTCTGATGTGGATCTACAAAAAAGAACTTGGTCAAACATTTCTCCTTATTTAACGTGAGATAATTTAACAGACTGCAAATGGAAACTTAAAAAAAACGTTAATTCTTATAATGCATGAGTAAATCATCATTTTGTTTGTTCAAAGTCTTCAATTGTATTCATATCTCATGTGATACTATTCAATTTTACTTTAGCTCAGGAATGTATTTGAGTACCTTCGCTTTATAATTTGGGATCGTGAATCTTTAGTAGTGAATGGTTTAATCATGAAGAAATAGCAAGAAATATGTCAATATATAAGCTGTTATCAGTATCTACCATCGGAAGTTGGTTTACAATTCATTATTTTACAATGGAATTTCATAATGGTAAATACAAGCCTTAGCATTATCACAAGACACCAACTTTCGACATAAAAAAAATGTATTTACTTTTTTCCATGCAAGCACTAGGTTACAAAACATATAGAAAATTGGAATCATATAAACAATGAAAGTAAAATTAATGATTAACTTTTTCCAAATGTTTATGTCACAACTAGCAGTAAGGATTAAGTTACAAATGAAGAATAAATAAGACAAAATAATTATTGGCTCTCGCACAATTTTTTTCACAAATTATTTCATTGGAGAATATACATGGTAGAATGACAATATATGATACAATGTTAATACTACAGTGAATGGATAGCACCTGTCTGTCTGTCTGTGTCAGTGTGTGTGTGTCTCTCTCTCCCTCCCTCCCTCCCCCCCCTCCCCTCCCCTCTCTCTCTCTCCCTCTCTCTCCTCTCTCTCTCTCTCTCTCTCTCTCTCTCTCTCTCTCTCTCTCTCTCTCTCTCTCTCTCTTTTCTCTCTCTCTCTCAATAACCACTTTTATCTTAAAGTTTATAAATATTTTCAAACAGCTTGAGTCCTAAAAGCACCACAAAACATAACAAGCCAATGATTGGAAAGAAGAGAAGCATACCCGCTACCAAAGATAAAAGATACAAGATGCAAAATCTCTGATTATGACTGGTAAATTCAGTCAAAACTCTGTTCAAATCAGGCTCCTAAAAAAAATAGGTGATCATTACTTTATTAGAAGTATTACAACAGACTTTTTGTTTTAGAATCCTCGGGTATTTCAAAACATTTTTCAAGAAAACTTCACAGAAAAACATCCTGCTGTTTGAAATAGAAAACTGACTTAAAAAGGGAGGTTTTTTTTGGGGGAAAAAATGACAACCAAAAATTTAAAAAAATTAAAAACAAACAAAAACAAAAAGAAGCAATGATGGAATGTTGCACTTGAAAGTTTAGGAATACTTTGGCTGTTTCATAACAGTGTATGATTGAGTTACCAACCATAAGAGAATGCCCTGTATTTCACATAATAGTTAACATTTGTTTAGAAAAAAAATTAATAAAAATAAAGCCAACAACTCCAACACCATAAAAACAGTCACATAACATGCCACAACAAAACAAATCCAAGAATATCATCATTAAAGTTAAACAAACATGAGCAAAACTAGATGAGGCTCGATGTAATAACAATGTAACAATAGCATATATTCCTGCCTTGAAATTCCTTCAGAGCTGGCGACTTGTTCAGGCTATGGAAAAGGAACCGTTCAATCCCTCAGACTGGTGGTCGATTTGGAAGCTCGTCCTGTCTCGAGTCGAGTTTGGTCGACTTCTGTTGCGAAGTTTTTTCCATTGTATCGATGATCTCTTGCCGGTTGAATGAAATTCATCTGCCCAGCTCTTGATGACAGAAAAAAAAAGAAGAAAAAAAAAGTGAATAAGAAAATGTGAATCATTCCGATTATCCAACACATTCAGCACCTGAGTTAAAATCCAGTAGTCTCCACCAAATTGCACACCGTCTCCACCAAATTGCACACCACACCGTCTCCACCAAATTGCACACCGTTTGTACACCGCCTCCACCAAATTGCACACCAAATTGCACACCGTTTGTACACCGCCTCCACCAAATTGCACACCGTCTCCACCAAATTGCACACCGTTTCCACCAAATTGCACACCGTCTCCACCAAATTGCACACCGTCTCCACCAAATTGCACACGTTTCCACCAAATTGTACACCGTTTCCACCAAATTGCACACCGTCTCCACCAAATTGCACACCGTTTCCACGTCTCCACCAAATTGCACACCGTCTCCACCAAATTGCACACCGCTTCCACCAAATTGCACACCGTCTCCACCAAATTGCACACCGTCTCCACCAAATTGCAATAATCGCTTCCACCGTTTCCACCAAATTGCACACCGTCTCCACCAAATTGCACCGTTTCCACCAAATTGCACCGTCTCCACCAAATTGCACACCGTCTCCACCAAATTGCACACTGCAATGTCTTGGTTGTCTCAACTCTGGTCACCCTTGCCCACCCCTTCTCGATAGGTCTGCCAGAACAGACTGTCCGATCTTCCCCTCTTCTCTCTCTGATCAGAGTGAGAAAATGTTAGAGAGGTCTTGTGTCACTTTTACCCAATGGGATCATACTCTCTATGACACGTATGATATCCAATAAAAAACGTTGTTGTTTAATGTAATGACTTGTAGCCTTGGACTCAGTCAAATGCACCCTTGCTCAAATTTGTTTTTAATTTAAATGCATTCATGTAATGCATTATTATTCAAACAGAAATTATGATAACACAAATATAATTTCCTTTTTAAAGGCTTAATAAATATGATTGAATTGAATTGAATTGAAATGCACAATTTTTTTGTCACTCATGGACCATGCATTTTGGCAGAGACTTTTATATGAATAATAATAATATGTTAAGGGGGAGGGGGGAGTGGTGGGTCCTGATGAAGGCATCAAAGCCATAAATTTTGTCCTAAGTACAGCAAGTTGGTCCTCATTTTAATCATCACAAAATACTCTATTGTGTAATTCTATTTTTGACGAACTAATATGAATATTGACTTAGATATGCTGGAAATCACAAGACATATTCCACGCACATGTTATCGACAAAGTGCCATCCGACATGAGTATGAGGGACCCGGAGCAGTTGAAACAGGGTCGACAAGATTTGAAAGCCTCTCAAGATTGTGTGACTTCCAAGTATTATACTATTCTTTTCTAGGTTTATGTGTGAAAAAACGTTTAAATAACAGAAAAAATAGTTTTAAATGCGATTTCCTCAAAATGTTACTATTTGACAAATTTCACCCAAAAGACTTTTTGTGATTAAATTTGCCAATAAATGGAAAAGTTGCTATGTGCATTTTCAAAGAATTCATAAAATCAAAACCATTCAATTTATGAAAAATCACTAGCAGTAGCTAGATATTAA
>JAXRKP010000123.1:284931-299931 GCA_037039925.1 Doris montereyensis
AAAGTAACGCACATTATTTCTATGTGACATACAATCCTTTCTACGACTTATTGCTCATATTTCATAAGAGTGTTTTGTTTTGTTATTGTGAGTGAGTTCTTTTCAACTCATTTTTACTCTGTTTCTGTTGCGGTTTATAAATCAAAGTGTGAAGATTTCATTTCCGTGTTTTCGTCCTTTTTGTATCCTTAGATTTTGAGATGTAATAAACGTTTCTTTCTGGTAACAGTGTATAGTTTTACCAATTTGGATACAATGCAAGGTTTTATACATACTGAATATGTCTGTGAAAGAATGTGTGTGTGTGTGCTTGTATGTGCATGCATATATACGTGTGATGGCAGATAGAAGGCCAAAACACTATTGCCAATCTGGCTATGATAGAAAACTTCTGACCCCTTGATATGCTTGACATGCTATGACTATGAGTCTGATTCACATCGACTTTCCAAAGACTTTAAAATAAAAAGACCAATCCTAAAGGCCATGTCCTGCATTTGTGGTGTTGGTGGCCCGAGCGTTTGGGCTGCCGGACTTGGGATCATGAGGTCTTAAGCTTCAAATCTAGCAAAGCTAGGTCCGGCGTTGTGTTCCTTGGGAAAGACACTTTACACAGCACTAGCTAGATAGTAAAATCCTGTGTTAGACTTATGTCCTGTTCAGTAGGTGATTATTATTATTACATTATAGAAACCAGCTCTCTTGGCTGTAATGTCATTGAAAGAACATTACTTTTACTTGAGATGAAGGAAGTCATAAAATGTACTGTATTACTTTAAATTAGCATCATCGAGATGAAGAAACTCATAAAGCACTCTATTACTTTGACTGACCAACATTGAGATGAAGAAACTCATAAAGTAAACTCTATTACTTTGACTTGCCAACATTGAGATGAAAAAAACTCATAAAGTAAACTCTATTACTTTGACTTACCAACATTGAGATGAAGAAACTCATAAAGTAAACTCTATTACTTTGACTTACCATCATCGAGATGAAGAAACTCATAAAGTAGACTCTATTTTCACTTACCATCATCGAGATGAAGAAACTCATAAAGTAGACTCTATTTTCACTTACCATCATCGAGATGAAGAAACTCATAAAGTAGACTCTGGTCCACTGACTAACATGGATGGCATATCCCTCCTGTAAAAAGAAAAGGGAATGAAAAACAATAATAATAATTTTAAAAAACCAAGAAAGTCTATATATTTCTCTATATTGAAAAATTATGTTTTCATATGTTTTCACTGTCACTATCAACACACACACAGTGCTCAAGGTCATGATAATGGTCAGTCATTTTCATCATGATTTTTGTTTTGTTTTGTTCTGTTTAATTGATACAGAGTCAGGACTGCAAAGGAAGAAATTTTCAGCTATGTACAACCTTCACAGCCAACATGCTTAGTTCATTTCGTTAAAATCTCCCCCATCCACCATATGCAGTGATTTCAGGGCGAATTAAGAGAAACAGCAAAATGAAAGATAAGTAAAAGAGTCAAAGGAAAGAGGTAAGACCTACCAGCAGTACCCGCCAACTGCCTTCACCAACAAAAAAACAAAACAACCTTAAAAAGATCAATAATAAAAGAGATCGTAAATTTTAAACAAAACTGGCAAAGTGGCTGTGATAGAAGATCGCAAATCTAGTATGGCACTTCATAAATTCCGTAATTAGAACCTACTCCATCCACCAGTTGTGGTAATCTTGGGGTAAAATAAAGAGGAAACAGCAAGATGAAAGGATAAAGTAAAAGGGTAAAAGAAGTAGGACCTACCAGCAGTCCAGCAAACCGCCAAGTTCCCTGTATGCAAAACATGATATAGTGGACTGGAAATAGCGGAAATGGTTGTGCAAACCATTTCTATGTACAATAAGAGTCAGTGTATCAGAATTTGAAACAAAGAGCAAAGAACACCCAGACTGAGTGTATCAGGAATTTGAAACAAAGAGCAAAGAACACCCAGACTGAGTTAGTGTATCAGGAATTTGAAACAAAGAGCAAAGAACACCCAGACTGAGTTAGTGTATCAGGAATTTGAAACAAAGAGCAAAGAACATGCAGACTGAGTTAGTGTATCAGGAATTTGAAACAAAGAGCAAAGAACACCCAGACTGAGTTAGTGTAACAGGAATTTGAAACAAAGAGCAAAGAACACCCAGACAGAGTTAGTGTATCAGGAATTTGAAACAAAGAGCAAAGAACACCCAGACTGACTTACCATTATAATAAACCAGTTATTAACAACTGTCAGTTGAACAAGGTCACTGAGGAAGACAAATACAAATATATACATTGATAAACTATTGCAAGATATTTACATATTTCATGACATATTTTATTAAAAATCTTCACATGCCAATTTGTAGAGAAGTAATTTAATGTGAGATGAAAATTCCTTCTTTTCTTTTCTTTTTTCCCCCAGAGCAACATCTTAAAGTAGATTTCCTTGATTTCACAGTCAATCCAGAAGCAACACCTCCCTCCGTAATTTTTGATTGCAGCCTAACCTCTATTTGAACATGGAATTTTTTCCTTTTTCCCGTTGGAAATTATTCAGTCCACCATATACAGGGTGGCATTGGTGACCTAGTGGTTAGGCTGTCGGATTCGGGATCATGAAGTCCCGGTTCAAATCCCAGTAATACTAGGTCTAATGTTGTTCCTTGGGAAAGTCATAAGCATATTTCTCCCCTCGACCCAGGTGCAAATGGGTACAAGTCCTATCGAGGAGATGATTATAATCACCTGTTCTCCTTTACCCTACAGAAACCGGGATAAGCTCTGGCTCTATGGGTGGTAATGGCCTTGAAGGAATCTTACTTTTCTTCTTTCTTTTTTTACCATAGATCTCAGGGTGAATTAAGAAGAAACGGCAAGATGAAAGAAACGTAAAAGAGTGAAAGAAAAAGAAGTAAGACCTACCAGCAACACCTAGCAAACTCCCATATCCATAGACTCAACAACAGTCTAAATTAAACTCCCATATCCATAAACTCAACAACAGTCTAAATTAAACACCCATATCCATAGACTCAACAACAGTCTAAATTAAACACCCATATCCATAGACTCAACAGCAGTCTAAATTAAACACCCATATCCATAGACTCAACAGCAGTCTAAATTAAACACCCATATCCATAGACTCCAACAACAGTCTTAATTAAACACCCATATCCATAGACTCAACAACAGTCTAAATTAAACACCCATATCCATAGACTCAACAACAGTCTAAATTAAACTCCCATATCCATAGACTCAACAACAGTCTTAATTAAACACCCATATCCATAAACTCAACAACAGTCTAAATTAAACACGAATGACAAGACAGATGATGTAGCATTCAGCCAATCAGCCGTGTGATACTTTATGGTACGACTCACCACCAGATATAAACAGGTTGTCAAAGTTGTTCAAGTAGTAAAAGCCAGTCTCCGTGTTGTTAGGGTGAGCATAGTAATAGGCCACAGTGGTATTTCTGTACAAAATATGAAAAACGGTAAGGTAGTCTATACAACAAAAAAGACAAAAAGAAATTATGATCTGTCTCACTAGTAAAAGTAAGATCCGTACCCAGGGTTGAGCGTATGGTAATCAGGAGTGGAGTCCTGATTTCTCTTGGCATACGGCATAGTGCGGTAGTTTGCCATTGATTTCCACACCGCTTTTACTTTCGCCTAGTCTAAACAGATCTAGCTAGCCATTTTGCTGCTGGGTCGACAGGAGAACCAGAAAAATTTGCCTGGACGGGAATCAAACTCCTGCCTCCTGTGTGGTAGTCAGGCGAGCTACTGACTGGAGCTACGGGCACTTTTGTCTCATTAGCTTAACTCAAAAACACAACTCTTATTCTGGTATCACAGATTCCGGTTTATGAGAAAACTAAGAAGTTTTCCCCTCCATCAAGTAGATCCAATTGTTGTCCCATAATTTTATACAAAAAAAACCCCTACATCAACGTACATCTTACTAAGCTCATCAAATAAATATTCAAAGCAAGTGCGTAACACTAACTATTTGACAATATCAAAAAATGTATCTAACACTTTATAACACTTGAAGGGGTCATTTCAATAGTTTGGCTATGTCCACTTTCGTGAAAAACGAGATAGAGAGATAATCCTAGGGATTTTGAGAAGGTGATTGCCAAGTTTCATTCCGATTGGTTGATATCTACTACTGCCTTCAAAACATAAACCTTTTATGTTCACATTGAGCAACGGCCATCTTGGTCTGTACGCTCAACTTCCTCTCCGCTGTGGTAACCCGGGATTCGTTACGTTTTTCTGACTTCCTTCTAGCTGATCTTCACAAAAAAGAATCCGATCGGTCTGCACTTTCGCGTCACTAACCTCAGTTGGCCACTTCAAGCTGCCCTAACCTTTAATCTTGTATTCTATTATAAATTTACAACAGTAGCATCATTTGTGTGACCAATTAGAGCTAACAAAAAAGGTGTGTCACTTGTCGGTTTCTGTCGGCGTCATTTTGATCAATGTGGGTCTGTATTGGCAGGTGTTGGTTTCTGTCGGCTTGATCAATGTGGGTCTGTATTGGCAGGTGTTGGTTTCTGTCGGCTTGATCAATGTGGGTCTGTATTGGCAGGTGTTGGTTTCTGTCGGCTTGATCAATGTGGGTCTGTATTGGCAGGTGTTGGTTTCTGTCGGCTTGATCAATGTGGGTCTGTATTGGCAGGTGTTGGTTTCTGTCGACTTGATCAATGTGGGTCTGTATTGGCAGGTGTTGGTTTCTGTCAGGGCTTGATCAATGTGGGTCTGTATTGGCAGGTGTTGGTTTCTGTCAGCTTGATCAATGTGGGTCTGTATTGGCAGGTGTTGGTTTCTGTCAACTTTTCAGCAGGGTTTTTGTGCTGTATTGCAGTGTTGGTTTCTGTTTTTGAACTTTCGATTTTAACGCTGAAGGGTTAATAGCCCACAAATGCCAGGCATTGCCCTTCCATCGCTTGAGCAGTGCTAAGGTGTATAGGCTTCTAAAAACTCCACTGCCTCAGCGATGTTATGGTCTCTTCTCATCGTAGGCTTCAGTGAAACTAGAGATCAGAGTATGCCAATCTTTTCACTGAAGGCTAGCTGTTGATGGTAAATTTAATAACCTTGGTAACTGCAGGGATGTGATGAAGTGGAGGAGGGGATATTATAGTGAAGATGGTGTAGGTGCTGCTGCAACTGCTGCTGTTAAGAGGTTGGATTAGAGAATTGTGTGAATCTCGGTGGCGATGGAAACAAATGATGATGATAGCAACAGAGTTGGCGATGTTTATGATGTTCAAGAAGATGGGATGACGATAATGTTAATCAAGATTTGGTGATAAGGAAGGTGAGGATGATAATGATGGTGAGGATGATGATGGTGAGGATGATAATGTTGATAATGATGGTGAGGATGATAATGTTGATAATGATGGTGAGGATGATAATGTTGATAATGATGGTGAAGATGATAAAATGTTGATAATGATGGTGAGGATGATAATGTTGATAATGATGGTGAGGATGATAATGTTGATAATGATGGTGAAGATGATAATGTTGATAATGATGGTGAGGATGATTATGGTGAGGATGATGATGTTGATAATGATGGTGAGGATGATGATGATGATGATGATGGTGAGGATGATGATGATGTTGATAATGATGGTGAGGATGATGATGTTGATAATGATGGTGAGGATGATGATGATGATGTTGTAACTCTTACTTGCAGCAGTTTCTAAGGTCTGTTTTCAGAAATATCTCCATTGCAATAATGGCATAAAAATAGTAGACGATGATGATGCAGATAGCCAAACTGGGAGAAAAGAAAAGAGATTTGATGAGCATAGAGAGATGGCGCAGACAGACAATGCGCACCAAAAAGGTTAACTGAATTTTAATGTGTGATATGCACATATTATTACTGTTTCAAATCGTTCTATCCCCCCCGGCTCGGCTCACCATCTCCTACTATTAAAGTAAAGTTCCTCCTAAGTCGTTACAGTAAATAGAGCTGGAGATTGTTCCAGTTTGTTGGAACAGGCGATAAAAGACCACCTCCTAGATGAGACACTAGCCTGTTGCAGGTTTAACTCCCAGCTGATGCTAGTACTAATCTGCCTATGCCTCTCAAAAAGCCAAATGCGGGGTGTCCATTTTTTACATATGTCAAAGTGCAAAAGCCCATGTATAATCAATCACTCTCAAATTTTTTATTTCTAGTTAATACCAAATATCACCTTGGTGATAGCTTTTCTGTACCCCTTCTCTTGACACATAATAAATATCAGGGTACTGGTACTTGTGAAATTGACATGCAAAAAAAAAACCCAACTAAAAAACTTACCTGATCAGCTTGTTAAACAGCACAAAGAGAGTTCCCAGCACATCCCGGTATCTCTTCTTAACTTTGAACAACCTGGTCAAAAGAAAGTGGAGGAATTTAAGAGAATCAAATCCCTAAAAAATTTATAATGCACAAACAGGCGAATTTGAATCAATTGTGTAAATAAAGAACAAGTTTCAAAATAAATTTCTAGAAAACGACAGGATGAAAACTAAGAGACATATTTTGAAAAAATAAAACAAGTTAAAGAGAACACCAATCAAAGTAAAATAATAAATTGTTGTACAAGTCATGGTCCCAGAGCAATATACTTCTCACTAATCTAAACTTTTGAGAAAACTCAGGTCAAAGATTTCACTTTCATAAATCTCATAATAAAACTTCAAGAATCCCATCTTTTTATGTGATATTGACTCCAACTTTTCTATAAGTGCTTGTGAGGAAAGAAACATGTTGATACCGTAACCTGGATGGAACTCTAGCCATCCAAAATTTCGTATAACAACCGCATTAATCTGATCTGGGGTCACCATAAATAGATGGTTGGTGCATGGATATTCTAAGACAACAGAATGTACTCTTCATATCTTTGGAGTAATGGCCTAGATATAACTCTACTTCCATTTCTTATGACGTTAATTTTTAACAACAAATCATTATAGTGTCCTTATCGTCATGTTCAATTACTTCATCGCCAAGTTTTCAGATTCATTTCAGAAAGCATACTCACTTAAGAGTAAAAAATATCGGTTTCATCAGTGACGTTTTATTACGTCTCTTGGAAATCAATATTTTTACAATTTAAACTGTACTACTTTTACGGAAAATAATCAATATAATAACACGTGCTGTCAACTTTAAACTGTCCATCTTGTTATCATTATTATCAATTATTATTCTTATTATTATTATCATCATTATCATCATCATTATTATTATTATTATTATTATTATTATTATTATTATTATTATTATTATTATTATTATTATTATTATTATTATTATTATCATTTTTATTATTATTATTATTATTATTATTATTATTATTATTATTATTATTATTATTATTATTATTATTATTATTATTATTATTATTATTATCATTATTATTATTATTATTAGTAGTAGTAGTAGTATCATTATTATTACTATTGTTATATTATATCATGGTCATAATTATCATCATCATTATCTATTAAAATATATCATTATTTTTATTATTATTATTATTATTATTAAATTATTATTTTCGTAAGGATTTGTTGCATTCAAAGAGTCAAGTTCTGTGAAAAATAAACTTAATAACCTCTTCTTGCCTCACTCCAGTGATACAATATGTCACGCAGGTGTGTGTATGTGTGTGTGTGTGTGTGTATGTGTGACATCTAGATCTCAACCAACTTGTCTTGGCTGTCTCGGCTCTGGTCTACCTTATCCTCTCCTTCCCTCCCTCATTATCAAAAAGACAGTTCGATCATCTCTCTCTCTCTCTCTCTCTCTTTGATCATGGTGAGAAAATCTGAGAAAGGTCTTGTGTCACTTTTACCCATGGAGATCGTACTCTGTATGACATGCATGTCAACCAAGTGAAAATTTTTTTGTTGCTGAACGTCTTCACCATCACCACCCCTGGTTGTAATCTTCAGTAACAGAAGAATGTAACAGATCTATGAGAATCCCTATTGAGTCTTGTCCCCAAACTAACGAATAACAAACAACAACAACAACGAAAAAAAGAGAGTTTACATATATTTTCAAACAAGAATGGCAAGGTCAACACACAATAATGAGTCATGGCTCCTGAAGTGATTTTTTTTTGCTTTTGAGTTTGGATTTTTTCTTTTAGTATGTACATGAGTAACTGTCAAAATACAGTCATCCTACATCATTGAAGTTTGTAGCATCCTTGGTTGCCATAGAAACGGCCTCCATCTTCGATTTTGAGCCAATTTTCAAAATATATCAAGTTCCTTAGTTACGAATAAAATCACTCAAAACCTTTGCAGTATTGGCAGAAGCCAGGTGATCTTGGTGTTGCCACATTTGGCCGCTAATACACGGGTCTTTACTGCCATCTTCTCAGTCAGTGTGAGGGTAATTTACGTCAAAGTTTTGACTGTTTTTACCTACCCTCGCCTACAAAACATTTTGTAAACAAAAATTATACGTCATATGAACATTTTTCTCCCATAAATTTGTAGATAAATGATCGTTCTACCCGAATATGCAAAGAATAGAGTATCAACTTTTGGTCGCAAACTCGCTAGTCCAGGTGGCGCCCCCATGAAGAGGAAACAGCAAGATAACAGAAAGAAATAGGAGCTACCAGCACAGCAGCACCCCGCTAACCGCCCGCCATTACCTGAGAAGTCTGAAAGGCCGTAGCACCATGACGTAGTAGAACGAATCTTCAAATATTTCACCAAAAACTCCAACCACACTGATCACAGTTACCAAGAAGTCAAACCTGAAAAGAAAGAAACAAAACAAAAAGCAAATCCGGATCAGAGTCTTGTCAACTACTTGTTTCTAACTCTTGTGTAATTCTAAAACTGCTAGCACAAAGGGTCTCAAACTTTTTTATGGTCCATGCAGGGGAACAATAGTCCAGAGGCAAGGTGTCAGCCTCTCATCTACAAGGGAGCGGGTTCAAGCCCCGCCAGTGGTTGATAAATTTTCGTCTGTTTACTACAATGGTTTGTCTACCAGCACAGTTACTACTATGGTTTGTCTACCAGCACAGTTACTACTATGGTTTGCCTACCAGCACAGTTACTACTATGGTTTGTCTACCAGCACAGTTACTACTATGGTTTGTCTACCAGCACAGTTACTACTATGGTTTGTCTACCAGCACAGTTACTACTATGATTTGTCTACCAGCACAGTTACTACTATGGTTTGTCTACCAGCACAGTTACTACTATGGTTTGTCTACCAGTACAGTTACTACTATGGTTTGCCTATCAGCACAGTTACTACTATGGTTTGTCTACCAGCACAGTTACTACTATGGTTTGCCTATCAGCACAATTTTCAGTCTCTTAAGGGGCGTGTACTTCGATCATAAATATGGATGTTTAAAATACGAACATAGTTTCTACCCTTCATGGAAATGTACTGTTAGACTAGAGGACTCTGTAGGCAAGGTATCGGCCTCTCAACTCAAAGGTCGTGGGTTTGACGGTTAAACACTTTTCTTGAGTTTTTCCCTCCAAAATCTAACACCCCCCCCCCCTCCCAGGTAGGTGGATTGACACCTAGTTCCATCAGAGACGGACGATATAAAAGTGGTCCCGTGTGCAGATCACAACACTCTGTGTGCACGTTAAAGATCCCTTGGTTCCTGATTATACGGCAGTCCGGGCAAAAAAAGAAATCTACCAAAATTCCAAACCCCTAAGATCACCTTAGTTAAAGATGTGGATAAACCAAATCAAATCAAATTAAAAAAACCCAACAACCTTAAGACTTGAAATGAAACACACTTACAGATCCCATCCTTTTGTGAAATAATCCTTGGGGCCTCTGCCCAGAATCTTGATCACAGCTTCTACTGAATAGACTGAGAGAAGAAAGAAGGCACGCAACTGATTTTGGTGGCAAGCGAGTAAAAATTAAAATTTTGATGTTGAATTGAATTGAACGCTATTATCGTCAGTGTGCTAATATTATATCGGCTTAAGTCAGACGTAGGCTAAAATGAAACTAATTGCAATTTACACACCTTGATACATTTATCTCATATATTTACATGGAATTTTTAAACTCTATTTTAAAGAATACTATTTTAAAGAATACTCACTATATTTATTTGAACGTTTACCTTTTAAAAGCATAAAAAAATTCTTTCTCATTGCTAATGTGCATTGATTCTTGATGTTTAAATGCTATATATTGTATTTAGTACGTACTTGTTATATTTTAGTATTTTAAGCACGTCTGTAAAAGAATTTCCCAAAAGGGATTAAGTATTATTATTATTATTATTATATTATTATTATTATTATTATTATTATTATTATTATTGTTCAAAACCGTTCTTTTTAAAACTGTTCTCAAAACCACTGAAAATGAGTTAGGCCAAAAGAATTTGTTTTCACTTTTCAAAATATCACCGAAAATGACTTCGGCGAAAATGTTAGCACACTGAGGTTATTTAGTTTGAAGGATGGTTTTGTTTATTTATTTCTCTTTTTTCTTTTTTTTTCCAAAGAAGGAAGAGAGATTGGAGAAAAAAACAAGCATCAAATAATAAAACTAACATCAATGGTCCTGGCTTCGCTTCTATGGCTGTAAAAAATAATATGTACATACAGTAGTCTCTGTCAAATTGCATGCCAGCAAAATGCATGATTCGTCCCAATGCCCGATTTTTTCATGCAACCAAATTTTACTAACTACCCCCTCAAAATGCAAAAACGGCTGGCTTGACTTCGCCAAAATGCAACATGTTTTTGTATGTACGTCTTCCATTTGTTGCATTTAAAGAGTCAATTCATGTGAAAAATAAACTTGATAACAATAACATCCTTGTGCCTCGTCCCAGTAACAAAATGTATCACGCATGTGTGTGTGTGTGTGTGCGTGTGTGTGGAATCTATGTTAACGATGTGCACACATGCACATGACAATGCAATGTCTTAGCTGTGTGGGCTCTTGACACCCTTATCTGCCCGTCCCCTCCCCGACTCAGCCGTCGACGATGGTCTGTCAGACAGACACTCTGATCGACTCTCTCTTTGATCATGGTGTGAAAATTTGAGAAAGATCTTGTGTCCCTTTTTTATCCATGGAGATCGTACTCCGTATAACATGCGTGTCATTAGTGTCAACAATTTGAAAAAAAATATTCCTAGTTGTCGAATGTCTCCACCATCCCATCCCTTCTTGTAGGCTTGAGTGAGAGAAGAATGAACAATCTATGACAAGGGGTTAGGCCTATAATTGGGATTACCTCTCAAACTAAGAAACAACTAACAAAACAAAAAGAGTTTATGTCCAAACAAGAATGGCAATGTAAAATACATTTAGTGGGTTGTGGCCCTTGACTCCGTCAAAATGCACCTTCACCAAAATGCTAATTTTTTGTCACCCATAGACCGTGCATTTTGGCGGAGACTACTGTACAATAATTTTGCCAAAGAACAAAATGTAGTGAGGAAGTCAAAAGATATTGTGAAAGTAAAACTATACTCAAAGAGCAAGTGCCTGACGATAATCGTAGTCAAATGTTAGATTTTGTAAACAAGTTAAAGAAAGCTGTCTTTATCATATCAAGTGCTAATTTGTGAGAAACTCGAAACAGACTATTTCTGAGGGATTGACTAAAAGGCCTTTTGCAAATTAATGAACAGAACGGAACCAGATTTTCTTTCGAGAAAATCAAGAAAAAGACGTTCTTTTCTGTTGAAAAAAAATACCGTTATGAGAATCAATAAATCAGCGCAGCATTCCTTTACAGTTTGCGATATAATAAATAAACAACCCCTTCCTCTGTAATACACAAAACAAACTTAACAGCAACTTCAACAATAATAACAATTAAAAAATGCTGCCCTTACGCGCTCAACCCCCCCAAAAAAAACCCCAAAAAACCAAACAACCCCAAAGCAAACAACCATTCCCCCCAACCCACCCCTTTTCCCTAAAACTGCTACCCCCTTTCCCCAAAAACTCACTTTAATTACTGTAAATAGATTAAAAGTGAACACTAGAGTCGAAAGGACTATATTGTGTTGTTTTTTTCCTGGTAAAAACCAATATAAACCATGCTAATCTGGTAACAGAAAAATTGCAATTGAACATAGTACTTACTACAAACAAATATGACAGAAACCCAGCTGGCGTTGAAGTTGTAGTTGGCGACACTTACAGACTCAGCTGTTGACAAGAAGAACACATGTGGTATGTATGACAAATTACTGTTTTTAACTTTCTGACTGATAGGTCAGCTTTTTTTTTGTTGTTGTCTACAACAAGCAGCGATTTCAGGGTAATTTTGTTTGTTTCTTTAAAATTTACCCTGTTCACCATTGCGGTGATCTCAGGGTGAATTGATTAATAAGAGGAAACAGCAAGATGAAAGATAAGTGAAAGAAGGAAAGGAAAGAAGTAGGATCTACCAGCAGCGGCCGCCAACCGCCCGCTTTCAGGGTGAACTTTGAGGAGACAGTAAAATGAAAGACATATGAAGGAGGAAAGAGGGAGAGAAAAGAGGGAGAGGAAAGAGGGAGAGGAAAGAGGGAGAGGAAAGAGGAAGAGGAAAGAGGGAGAGGAAAGAGGGAGAGGAAAGAGGGAGAGGAAAGAGGAAGAGGAAAGAGGGAGAGGAAAGAGGGAGAGGAAAGAGGGAGAGCAAAGAGGGAGAGGAAAGAGGGAGAGGAAAGAGGGAGAGGAAAGAGTGAGAGGAAAGAGGGAGAGGAATGAGGTAGGCATGACCTGGCAGTAATACCCAGCAAATGGCCCAGTTGATAAGTCAGCAGCTCTTGTATTCAATAAAAAAAAATAAAAAAATGTGATTGAGCACGTTATGACCCATTTCTGTAGATGACTACTAAATACAAATGACAGAATCAAAGTAATCTAAGGTGATCTCAAGGGGTTTTTGGTAGAATTTTTAATTCTTCCCGAACTACCCTGTAAACAGCCAAGGGATCTTTATCAAGTACAGAGTGTTGTGATCTGCACACTGGACCTCCTTTTTATCATCCGTCTCCGACGGGACTAGGCGGCGACCTACCTGCCTGGAATGGGGTGGCGGGGGGGGGGGGGGGGGGGGGGGGAGTTTTTATACGAAAAATCTCAAGAACCGTCGCTGGGGCTTGAACACACGATCTATTGGTTGAGAGGTCGACACCTTGCCTCTGGACTAACGAGTGCCCCGAAATCAAATACAGTTATATGGAGCAGGTACATTTGCATTATTGAGTACAATAATGGATCCTCCTTTCTTGAACAGGTACTGCGTTAAAGATAGAGATGAATGCCGTGCGTATTCTCATTTGAAACACCTGAGTGACCAATGCTCCCAGCAAGTCTTCCACAGTCAGTTGGAAAAGGTTGGAGACTGGGGATTATGACCTTCTTGAGTCTACAGGGAGATTTATCCCATTGAATCAGAGAGCCTGTACAGTGAAATCATGTATGCTGAAATCAATACTCAAGAATTGAGTTGGTCAGTTATTATAAAGAAAAAAAGGAAGGAGAAGAAGTGCAGGAAGAGCAAAATCAGGCAATGCTCATTCTTCAAGCATATAAGGTAGGCTCCCCACCGTTAGATCAGAGTCCTACCCCCCACACCACCCCCCCCCACCTTTTCCAGCCCCTAACATAGGATACAGAAAAAAGAGCAAAGAAACAAAACAACATTCCTCACAAAACAATAACATTCCTCACAAAACAATAACATCCCTCACAAAACAATAACATCCCTCACAAAACAATAACATTCCTCACAAAACAATAACATTCCTCACAAAACAATAACATCCCTCACAAAACAATAACATTCCTCACAAAACAATAACATTCCTCACAAAACAATAACATCCCTCACAAAAGAATAACATTCCTCACAAAACAATAACATTCCTCACAAAACAATCCCCAAGAAAAGTAAAGTTCCTTCAAGGCTGGCGCTTATGGCCCATAGAGCTGAGATTTATCCTGGTTTGTATAGCGTGAAGTGGAACGGATGATAACAGTTAGTCCTGGACAGGATGCTAGTCTGTTGTAGAGTTTTTGCTACCAAGCTGGTGCTAATACCCATCTGCACCTGGGTTGATTAGAGAAAATTCATGTTAAGAGTCATTCCCAAGGAACACAACAATCGGATCTAGTATTGCTATGATTTGAACCCTGAATCTCATGATGCCAAATCCAGCACCCTGACCATTAGATCACTGATGACACACACAAAACAATCCTCCGCCCCCCCCCCCCAAATTAAAAAATAATAATCCAAAAATCAAACCAAGTCCGAATCAAACCAAAACACTTACATGAAATCTTAATGGCTTCTATGAGAATCCAGAGAAAATTCCCAGCAATAACAAAATCTGCAAAAATAGAGTAGAACATGGCAGTGAATAGAGTAGAACATGGCAGTGAATAGAATAGGAATATAAAACATGAAAATGACTAGTGGTACTGCAGTTTGCTGTTAAAAGGAATTAAACTGCAGCAGGCCGATAGCTAGTGAAGAGGAATGTAAAGCAGCATTGAAAGGCCTAATAGAAAGAACACGGGACAGAGCAGAATTTTTTTTCGAGTGGCCCACTCTTCATCAGCAACACACACAAAAAATTAGAAACAATAACTAGGAAACAATGTTGAACAGAACTGATGTTGCCAAGAGGTGGACAGTGGTGCAATGACCCATTACGCAGTTTCCATTAACAGAGCAAGCCTCATAATAATAACAATAATAATAGAGAATAATAAATGAGAAAGAGAAATAGTCATAAGAGAGATGGAGAGAGAGAGAGAAATGTCTTAGACATCTCTGTCACTGCTGTCCACCAATGTTATGGCACCTGGCATGACCGATTTCAGGTGGAACAGGGCCTCATCGGCCAATGTGGTACTTGCCATCCTCATGGCCTTAATCATTTGATGTCTTACAGGAGATGGTAACATA
>JAXRKP010000123.1:304931-362431 GCA_037039925.1 Doris montereyensis
CTCTGTCTGTCTCTCTTTTAAGTATATCCATATACATTTTCCAAACACTCAGATAGCTGAAAGCTACATATTATCAGTATAAGGGGAAGGTTGATTTTTCCATTATTTGGCTTCTCTTTGGTCATACTTTTATCACAATGGATACTAATCTATTTAGTGCAAGATTTTATATATATTGAGGCATTGTAGCTGAACCCTAGTCTGTGAGCTTGTAATCACAATGACCCTGGTTCTTGCCCCACAGATTTCACAGGTGGTTTTTATAACGTTGTACTCTTAAGAAAGGTACTTCACTCTTCTTGTCTCCCTTGAATGAGGTGTGTCTGTCCAAGCTATCTGAAAGATCTTATCTCCCAAGTGTTTGTTGTAGCCTAACAGGCTTTTGTCCTGAATGCCCCCGCCCCGCCGGGAATTGAGAAGAATTTTGAATGAAATGGCCTGCTGGGGGATAAATGATGTACAGTCAGTGAGCCTGCAAATTGTGTGGGGATAAGGAGTATAAATCCATCTTTTAAATAGATTTGTTCCAATGAGATAAAAACCCTGAGGTCAACATGGGACATAGCTACTTAAAAAAAACCCAAACAGAATTGTGATAAAATTATGATCAAAAGGGACAGAAGCCAAAAAATTGAGAAAAGTTAGCTTCTCCATTTTCTTGGATTTATGCGGGTAGCCTTGCCTTGACGATGTTTTCACACACACTCATGAAAAACACTCAACAGAACAGATAGCTTTGATACATTTATAAACATTTTAAGTGTTTTCACACACCCATGAAAAACACTCAACAGAACAGATACTGACAGATACATTTATAAACATTTTAAGTGCATTGAAAAACACTCAACAGAACAGATAGCTGACAGATACATTTATATACATTTTAAGTGTTTTCACACACACTCATGTAAAACACTCAACAGAACAGATAGCTGACAGATACATTTATATACATTTTAAGTGTTTTCACACACCCTTAAGAAAAACACTCAACAGAACAGATAGCTTTCAGATACATTTATATATGAGTGTTGTGAATGATGAAAACACTCAACAGAACAGATAGCTGACAGAGTGTTTTACATGTAAAACACTTATGACAGATACATTTTAAGTGTTTTCACACACACCCATGAAAAACACTCAACAGAACAGATAGCTGACAGATACATTTATATACATTTTAAGTGTTTTCACACACACCCATGGAAACACTCAACAGAACAGATAGCTGACAGATACATTTATATAAATGATGTTTTCACACACACCCATAAAAAACACTCAACAGAACAGATAGCTGACAGATACATTTATAACATTTTAAGTGTTTTCACACACACCCAGAAAAACACTCAACAGAACAGATCTGACAGATACATTTAAATACATTTTTGTTTTCACACACAGATAAAACACTCAACAGAACAGATAGCTGACAGATACATTTATATAATTTTAAGTGTTTTCACACCCATGAAAAACACTCAACAGAACAGATAGCTGACAGATACATTTATAAACATTTTAAGTGTTTCACACACACCCATGTAAAACACTCAGCAGAACAGATATTGACAGATACATTTTATACATTTTAAGTGTTTTCTTGGATTTAAAACACTCAACAGAACAGATAGCTGACAGATACATTTATAAACATTTTAAGTGTTTTCACACACACCCATGAAAAACACTCAACAGAACAGATAGCTGACAGACACATTTATAAACATTTTAGTGTTTTATGAAAAACATTAAAGTAGAGGACACATTTGGATGATGAATCAAACAGAAAAAAGAAACATTGATCAAATTTCTACTACATTTCAAACCAAAAGGTGTTGTGCCTGGCATTCCAATTTCTTTAGAGGAAGAAGGGAACATAAGCTATCATCAAATGGAGCAGGAGTCACCCATGTTGTCCAAGTGAGCAAATAGGATCAATTTTCTTGCCCAAGGAATAATCGAAAAATGCCTGAAGTGGGATTCGAACTCAGTACCTCTGGGTCACAGCGCAATGCCTTTTTGATGATTCGGCCATCTCGTCTCCCAAAGGAAATAGTACTAACATAGAAGTGCCTCTGGCATCAATCATCCTTACACATAATAAGTTTTACCGTTTTACAATAGATAACAGATTTTTTCTTTTTTGTTTAAATTTAAAAAGTAAATTATATTTTAAAAAACAACAAAACTTTCATTTGATAACAGCTATTTTTTCTATAACTTCAAATGCATATATCTTTGTCTAAATCAATGTTTTCAACAAAATTTTTAAAATATATTAAAAAAAACAAAAAACAACTTTCATTTGATAACAGCTATTTCTTTCTAAAACACCAAATGCATATCTTGTTTAAATCAATATCTTCAATAACACTTGAGAATTTTCACATACAAAAATTACAACTGTAAAAAGTACAAACTCTTAAATAACACTTGAGAATTTTCACATACAAAAATTACAGCTGTAAAAAGTAAAATTATTATTGGTCCCTTCACAGCAATTGATTTCCCTTTCAAATACAGATAGCTTTTCATAAATGAACATTACATAGAAACAACTTTCAAGAATAACAGGGCAAAAACCCAAAAAAAAAATTCAATAAGTATTTGCAGGCAGATGAAAAAATGCAACAACAAATAAAAATTTGACTTACTTTCCATTGAAGTTTAGCTGCACTGTAAATGTTGAAAAATTCTTCCAGAGAAAGCATTCCAGATTCACTCGTGTTCAACGACTTGAACATAAGGTAGTAATCACGACGTGCTGCGATGAAAAAAAATCAATGCAGATAAGATGAGAGAAAAATTGGAACAAACCCATCATACATTTATTTAAAATATATTAAACTCTTTATGGCCGCACATGAATTCCCCCAATGGGCAGAGCCGTTTTACATAACCTGATAAAACTGCTCACCTGCATTTTGAAAGGCTAATTTATAAGTAAAATTTCTTACAAAACCCTTACACGATGTACCCCATTCTGTTTGGCAATGAATGCATTTTGTGTTGTCAGTGAAAATGTTTTTTTTTTTTCAAACTATGAGAAGATCTGCATGTAAACAAATATTCAAAACAAATTTAAAACAAGACTGAAAAAATAACATGTAAAAATTTACACTTACCTTGCTGAAAAAAATTTATAACGGACGAAAAATCTTGTATTTCCATATTTATTCATAGAGTCAAATATGTTATCCAGTGAAATGCAGTGAAGAAAAGTATGCGTATCCATCATGTTAAACAGATTTGACACTTTGTACAACGACGGTGAGAAGAAATCACGTCTTTATTGTCTCATTTACTGAAAGAGCTTGAAATAAACCCTCAAACATGTAAACGCCTCATTCTTACCTTTCGAACATAGAAAATATTTGTTATTGACCATAATTACCTTTTAGGATATGAGTATTTTCTTTTTGCAAATGACAATAAGGCGTAATCATCAGATTTGAACTATTAAATTCATGTTTTTATATCACTAGATCTAGGAGCCGTTGGGAGCGGTTTCATGTCCTCAAGGCAAATTCTAAAAGCCACTTACAGCCGCTTAGTGGAGGCAAAGAGTTAAAAGGCATGTATACTACCGCCAAAGTATACAACAAGATACCAATTGAGAACACACATTCAACTAAAGAGCCAATTTGGAAGACAAATGGTACAATTTTCAAATGTGTTTTTTTTTAAAGATCAAATGACTAATTACTTGTAAGAAATGTAATTCGGTAGCATTGGTGGTCTAGTAACAAAGAAAATGTCATATTCCTTCAAGGCTGTTGTGACTCATAGAGCTGAATCTTATCCTAGTTTCTATAACGCTAAGCAAACCAGGTGATTGTATATTGCCTGCTAGACGGGATGCTCTCATAGGTTTTTTATCATCCTGCTGATGTTGGTACCCTGGTGGGTCCAGTGGGAAGCTGTGTGCTGAATGTCTTTCCAAGTGACCTAGCATTCCTAGGATTCAAAGCCAGGACCTCATGATCCTATGTCATCAATTGTCATGGTCTAGTAATAGATATCCTTCCTTGACAAAACATTATTTTTTTTATTACACTGAAAACAGTGTTGTTTATTTCACTTTAAGCCCGTCTTTATTTGTAGTCAGCATCGCACAAGTGCGAACTCATTACCTTTGCCTCATTTATCCCCCAGCAAACCCAATCACTAAGCCACAGACCAAAGTGAATCATTAACATATATGAAAACACACGTGAAAGAATACATAAGAACAATCTCTGCAATCACTATTGTTAACAAAGATATGAGCTTATGTCCATGATATCTCATGAAAGTATTATACCGTACCATGTACCTACTGCCCAATTTCTCATTACCAAAAGATAGATGGAGATTCTAATGATTTAAAAACTCTGTTTGCAGCCTCAGAAATAATTTGTTTAAAAATATCATTGAAAGTTTCTAACATGGGTGCCGGCACCCAAGGTCACTGAAACCTGAACTTAAATTTTTAATTTTGCCGAACCTGAAAATGCTCTCAATCGCGCAACATAGACATACATCGCACCTATTGTACAATGTATTGTAATCGTATTAATGTCTATGAAAAGAGAAGGAAAAGAAAAGATTTCGACTAATTGAGAACATCGCCAAACTGGAGATTTTTTGGACAGAATCTGTCAAAACGGAATTCGGTTTGAACCGGAATAGCGGCACTCATGGTTTCTAAACTCGAAAGTCCACCACTTCTTCACACGCTTTTCGTTGTCCAAAAATCTGTTAGGGATTGCGGGCTCTTTCTATAAATATCTTAAAGTTTTGACCAACACAAATATGTCATTTTTAGCCATATGATCTCAAATCATATGCCATTTTAAACGTATGAATGTAAACTAGTCTCTGGTCTCTTTAGATGAATTTTATTTGACAGACTTACGAGTTAAGAGGCGTTCACACTCAATATACAATGACATGATGTCTCTTCAACATAGTAATGCAAATCAAGCACAAGGAAATTGAGTCTATGAACTTACTTTTGGTTGGTACAAAGAACTCCATCATTCCAATAAAATGCTTCACTGTCAAATGAGAACGGTTCTGTAGAAGAAGATGAAAAAATTTTTTTGGGAACAACTGAGACATCTGAAACATTTTCCACATGAAAAGAACTTGTACCAAATTAATTCTGGAAATATAGCATCTATAGAGATTAGGGTAACTGAAGATAAGAGGTTAATATTACTGATTGAAGCATTACAGGTAAAACATTGGATAGCCTTTTATATTTCATCTCAAAATCTCATAGTAAAATCTCTAATACTATAAAGTTCTTGCTGTTCATAAATTCCATTCCCAACTATTGTTGCACGTACAGCCGGAGCTTTTCCTAGCTTTAAATACCCAGAAGCGGAAACAGGTAACCCACTTCCTGGACAAGATGCTAGCTCTTAAAGGCTTTACTCTGTGATTTGAGTGGAGAAATATATGCGAGTTACATGTTTTCTCCAAAGAACACAATGTCAGACCTAGCAATGCTGGGATTCAAAACTCAAGAGCTCACCATCCCAGTCCACCAGCCTAATCGCTTGGACACCAACCTCATATATTGTTGTTAATAAGACTATATTCAATTCAACAAGACTAATCAGGCTTAGGATTTGAACAATTACATACAGTTGAATATTGAAATTTCAAATCTATGAATGTTTTAGGCTGTTAATTTTCAATTGTTAAATATAGGGACTGTCTACGGTGATCAAGTTTATTTTTTTTATAGTTGCAAAAAGCCCAAACTTACAGACTGGGTGACAAGGAGTCGGAAGGCGTGGATGCAGCCCTCATGTTTGTGGAAGTAGAGGGCTCGGACTTTGGCTTTTTCTAGATTGGAAAATGTGTCATATACAACAGCCAGCAACTAAATAGGAAAAAACGAAATTCAAACGGTCTAAAATCTCATGATGAAAGATGAGTAAAAAACGTTTTTTTGCAGTTGTTGCTAATTATAAATTCATTGCAACATGTCCATCAAAAACTAATTTTAAAGCACACAAACTTAAAACAAATGGGTTCTCTTTCCTCTTTTGGTGTTGGTAACACTTCAAGAACTTTTTTTTGAGTACTTGATTGTTGTTGTCACTTTGAATGTAGATCTAATTCTTAGTTTATATTCTAGATGTTTTCAATATAAAGTACGTCACTATTCCCTTTATTAACCATGCTTATTTAAATAATGAAAATTGCATGGGATGAAGTATAGTAAATAAGAAATCAAAGTAAAGACAGAAAAGGATTAATGAGAGAACCAAAATGAGTGATAATTTTATATTTCTTCAAGAAAACCCCCCAACTCCTAACACATTTTCCTTTTCCCCCTCTTTTCCCCTTTTTCACCACCCATCCCCAAAAACAAAACAAAAAAACAAAAAATCCAACATAGACAAATACAAACCCCCAAAAACACTTACAACAAAGCCCTTAAACTAAAACACAAAGCAAATCATTCAAAACATTATCATTTATTGGGTTTTGTTTGTTTGTTTCTTGAAAGGGTTGTTGCCTTTTCTTTTTTACTTACTGGTAATACCCATAATACTTTAGACGGACGGTACAAGGACAGAATAAGTAAGTAAGTTATACAGTTATACTCCAGTAGACGAAGTCCAGGAGTAAAAAATGTCACAATCACAAGTCTGTCTAAGATCCGAAAGATGAGATAGCGACAAAAGCTTACCAAATTCATGAGAAAGTACAACTCTAGCGACAAGTAGATGATAAAGAAAACGCTGTACAGGCGTGACACTGCGTAGGCTGGCATCATCACGTCGGGGTAACTGGTTGGGTGGGTGATAGAAATGATTTTTTAAAATTAATGAACAAGAGAAGAAAAGAAAGAGAGAAAGACAGAAAGGAGAAAGTAAACCAAAGAGAGAAAGAAAGAGAGAAAGGGAAAATATGAATGTAAACCAAACGACTTTGTTTTGAGCCACCCAGGGTTGGCTTATGCTCTCTAGAAAAAATCCCTGAAAAACCCAATCTTTCCCCAGAATATTCCTCCTCCCCGCTAAAAAAAAATTAAAAAAATTAGAAGACCAATGTTGAACCTTTTACTGGAAACTCAAGAACCCATATTGCATAACTATAAATAGAATGTATTTGAGCATATACCCTTCTAAATTGAAAAATCTTACGTCCAGTTGAAATTTTGAGATCTACAATACTTGTAATACCATCATGACAGTTGAAGTCGACAGTTTTAGAAAAATGCCGTCGTAATCACCATAACATCAATTAGGCCATAATGCCTCCACAACTTTTGAACTGTATGCCATTTTTGCATGAATAGCACAAGAGTTAATTTGAACACAACACTGATATAGCACTCACTTGGCAGTTGTGAGAAGAACGAACAAGCTCACAAAACTGTTCTCAATGCTTTGGAAATTCTGAAACAAAATAAGCTCATGATAAACAGACAAACAAAATTGCAACTCAGTAAAAGAGAAGTCTTGGAATTAGATATATGACAATTTGATTCTCTTTCATCTCTGAGAGCGGGAGAGATAGGGAGGGAGGGAGGGAGAGAGAGAGAGAGAGAGAGAGAGAGAGAGAGAGAGAGAGAGAGAGAGAGAGAAGAGAGAGAGAGAGAGAGAGAGAGAGAGAGAGAGAGAGAGAGAGAGAGAGAGAGAGAGAGAGAGAGAGAGAGAGAGAGAGAGAGAGAGAGAGAGAGAGAGAGAAGAGAGAGAGAGAGAAAGAGAGAGAGAGAGAGAGAGAGAGAGAGAGAAAGAGAGAGAGAGAAAAAGAGAGAAAGAGAGAGAGAGAGTGAGAGAGATAAACAGATAGACAGACGCAGATAGACAGATAGAAATAAGAAGAAATAAGAAAAAAAAAAAAATGAAAGAAATTGGTCCACAATAATACAATTATGCAATCAGAGAGCCAGGAAAAGGAAATACCAAACTTGTGATGTATTTGGAGCAAAGGAATTTAAGTCTCTTATATTCATATCTCTATAACTCTTCTTAGTAACCATGTAATTAATTTAACAAAATCAGCTTTGTTCCCGTTCTAAATGATGTCATTGATGATTTGTTTGCTGACTGTAAGGATCCTACATCGTGATTGGAAAAGAGTAACCAAGTGTACACATTTTGCAATATTAGCTGTGAGTATGATTTTATTCTTCTTAGATCTATGTAGATCTATCTGCAGTACGTTAAGATCACATTCACTTTAGATGCCGATATATACGTTACCTATCAAAAGTCTTAATCTACAACTAGATATCCAACTCTGGCTTGACACATGGGAATCGTATGAAGAGAAAATAGTAATTCCGTTTATGATATTTACAAACAGATTACAAACAAACTCACCGTCACAAAACACACATTAAGATCTAGATGCCACAATCAAAAGCAGCAGACACAGCCAGATATAGATCTAGAATTCTTAGAAGAGCGCCCACAATCTTTCTTTTGTTCTCTGAAGTATTATCTTACCCAAAGCATCGCAGGAACTCCACTAGTAATAGTAAAAAAAATAAAACCAGCAACATTTCACAAGGTACAGTGGTGTACGCCAAAGAACCCAGTTCTCCGGAGACAGATCCAACAGGCTTTTAGGAGGATCAGCGCCTAAGGCAAACTCCGACATGCCTTGTGTTTTTGCTTTATTATTAATGCATTTTATGTTGTGTGATTCAATCGGTGTCTGACGTACGCGTCTGATGTGTTTTAAACACCTACTAGTGTATGGACAAGGCAATAGACATCCCACACCAGTCTTTCTATGATTCATTTCAATTGCAATGTGTCACTCAGTAAATGTTAGTGTCAAATTGAGAGTGGGTTGCTGTTTTCATGACTCTCACCTCACAATCAAACCGAGTTCTAAGACAGAAAGGGTTTTAACTCGCGGGATCTTAAGGGTGTAGTTTTATACGGGGCAAATTCCATTCCCTGAAATAGTGGGTTAGTAGACGACCCCCGTTAGTAGACCCGTTAGTAGACGGCCCGTTAGTAGACGACCCGTTAGTAGACGACCCGTTAGTAGACGACCCGTTAGTAGACAGCCCGGCTTCTTAGACCGACACCACTGTACTTGCATACGGTAGAAATTACTCAATAATTTCTGAATAAGCATTTGGCCCAGAAGGGTACGAAAAAAAGAAAGAAAAACATGTTAAGCCTGCTGTAACAGAATTCTCTTAAGAACCCACCTTGTCTCCTGGGATTCCAGAAAATATGTAAAATCCTGGAAGGGGGAAAAAAAATGTTGTGAAATTTAAATATAAAAATATCTACTGAAGGAAAGGATATGATTTAAGACAAGAAATTCAGATGCATTCATTTCTTTTCTTTTGATACATTAAGCAAAAAATTTTGTGACGATGAAATGTTTTGTTTTTTTTAAGGCAAAAGATTACCTCCAAAACAAACAAACAAAAAAACCTTAAAAAAGATAAGTTTAGAGAATTTTATGTCAAAAGGTGTCTGCTTACTCCTTCTAATATTGTCACGAAAGACAAAAACATCTTTCAGAAATGCATGAAGATATAAATTGAATGTAAGGAAAGTTGAAGTGTCCATTTATGTAACAGGTGCTGGAGTTTTCATACTCACCAAGTATTGAGAATATGAGCATAAAAAACAAGAGGAGTATTATCATGTCTATGATGGGTGGCAAGGACTGCATGATCTGCCGGACTATTCTGTAGAAAGGAAAGCCGACAAATTGGTCAGGTGAATGAAAACAGTGATAATCATAAAGCTAACGAAATAATGATAATTGCCTTGATGAGAAGTCAAAGATTTGCTATGGGTGGGGGTGGCGGGGGGAGGGGGGTCGGCGCCGGAAAGGGATTTTAATGTTTTAATGCATAGTTAGCCTTTGTTACTGATCCAGCAGCACTCGGACGTAATTTGGCCTTCAGCCCAATGCCATGTAATGGTATCTGCAGGGGTTTTCCATCTGTTGTAGGGTTCCACAAATAGTGTTCCAAGTATCAAACCCATGGGCTTTGGCACTGTTGGATTTGGGAATTCCAAGTTTCAAACGGCTGTAAACTTGATTTATTTTCAGCATGTCACGCTCACACTTTTCAGAAAGCCTGATTTCCTTTTATAGTGTTCCAAGTATCAGGTTTCTCAGGAAGTAGTTTCGTCGATAGTAAGCCTTTAAAAACACAAAACTTTGGTCGACAGCTTTAGATAACTAGGCACCAACCATAACATCAAATGAAAGAAGCAACATAGAGATAAAGGCAAGAATAAATTAAACACAAATTCAACTTTAAAAGATGAAGCACTTTTGGACAAATATAAATTCATCTATACAAACGAGGAAGAGAGTGCTTCAGTGTTACATATCGAGCCCATCAACACGTATGGATGTGAAGCATGGATTCTAAACAAAAAGATACAAGAGAGAATCCAAGCTACTGAGATGTTGTTCTTCACAAGAATGCTACGTGTCTCGGGGACAAAGAAAGAAAGAAAGAAAAATATTCTCAAACAGGCAGATGTACGTAGAACTCTCCTCACCAAAATAAAGAAAACGCAGGCAACTTTTTTGGGACATGTAACGAAGAGGGAAAAAAATGGAACATCATGTCATCACGGAAAACAATGGGACAATTTTTAGAGGGCGACCAATTGTCTCTGTTTAACCAAAACGAATCGCGAGAATAGTGCTATTTTGTCCTATTTCCAGTTCTGTACTTTTGTTGATATTTTTCTAATAAAATTTCTGATTTAATGACACACTTTTTCCTTCTTTACCCACTAAATCCATCTGGACACCCCCAGCAGGTCAATCCACTGCGCTTGACCTTTTTATTCAAAAGATTACTCAAGATTTTGACAAGACCACTTTTAAACCCCTCCACCACTCCAACCTTTCTGCCACTGAAAGACAAGCCTTATTGGATTTACGCCACCGCACGGACATTGTTATAAAACTGGCAGACAAAGGCGGTGCTGTGGTCGTATGAAACAAGCAACTATATATCCAAGAACCTGAAGGTCAACTGACTGGCACAGACAACAAGTTCTACATCTCCCGTCCCTCCGATAACACGTTTGCTAACAATGATAAAGTAGCTCTTACTATTAACCAACTAATTACTTCCAAAGCTCTACCACCTAAAGCGAAAATTCTACACCTCAATAACAGCCAACTCGGTAAACCGTGCTTTTATCTCCTCCCAAAAATCCACAAAGCTCACATCCCTGGTAGACCTATTGTATCAGCCTGCTCCTGCCCCACTGAACGCATCTCTGCCTTCTTGGACTCAGTATTCCAGCCTCTTGTCCAAGCTCTTCCCTCATTCATCAAGGATACCAACCAAGCTCTCACTTTCTTCGGTAGTATTTCATTTACAGACACAACCCCTAAACGCCTCTTCCTCATGGATGTTGTCTCCCTCTACACATCCACACCCCATTCCATGGGCTTTCAAGCCCTTAAATTCTTCTCAGACCAGCGATCTGACCAGACAATCAGCACTACCACCCTTCTCTGTTTGGCAGAACTCGTGCTAAATCTTAATTCTTTTAAATTTAATGGACAGTTTTTCGAGCAAATCAGTGGAGTTGCCATGGGCACTAAGATGGAACCCTCATATGCTTGCCTATTCATGGGTTATCTTGAGCATAGATTATTCCAGGCGTACCCTGGTCCTCTGCCCATCACCTATAAACGGTATATCGATGATGGGTTTGGTATCACGGCGATGTCTGTGACTGATTTAGACCGTTTCTTCGATTTTGCAAACAACTTTTGCAAACCTATCAAGTTCACTTTTACCCAGTCTACATCCACTGTTAACTTCTTAGACATCACCGTTTCTCTCTCCGAACATGGGCTTATAACTATCATATTCTACAAAGACACAGATAGTCATAGCTATCTCCACTACACATCCTCTGATCCACCACGTTGCAAAGATGGTATTCCGTATTCTCAATTCCTCTGCCTCAGACGCATCTGTTCTGCTGAGCACCTATTCACAGAGGAAGCGCCTAAGATGTTTGATTTCTTCCTATGCAGAGGCTACCCTAGGGCAATCATTTGTCAAACCTTTCAGAGAGCTAAAATTGTACCCCGTAAAGACGCCTTCAACATCGTAGGAAGAAAAAAGACCAAACACAAACCTCTTATCCTTCCGTACCATCCGCACACATACCGTGTCATCAATATAGTCCACAAGAACCTGCCTATTCTACACGCTAGTGACGAGACTAGACGTGTTTTCCCTTCCTTTCCATTAATTGCCTTCAAGAGACACACTAGCCTCTCTACTGACTCCTCGCCGTCAGGCACCATCCAATGTGGACGCACTAACTGCAAGACATGCCCCTTTGTGGACGGCTCCACAACCATTCAGGTCCCTAGACAGACCTGGACAGTGAATGGGCAATTCTCCTGCGCCTCTCGCAATGTAATTTATGCTCTTCGCTGCAGTCATTGTGGAATGGCCTGTATCGGAGAAACTGGCTTGCAACTCTCCAACAGATTTGGCCATCACAGGAGAGATATCGAATACTGTGAAAGCAAGCCGGTGCCTTTACATTTTAATGGACCAGGACATTGAGGAACCCATGACCTGAAAGTATGCATTCTCAGGTCATGTACCGGCGGTGCTGAGTCTAGGAAGTATATAGAGAACCGGCTTATAGTAAGATTGGGCACAATCAACCCTGATGGCATGAACGTCTTACACGAATTTGTATAATTTTCTCTGGAGTAATTCCCATAGTCGGGCACATGCTATTACTATCCTAACCCTTCACCATCCTCTACCCTACCCCATCCCCCCACCACCACCACCACCACCACCCCCACGAAATTATCACACCCTCACCCTGCCCCCCACCCCTTCCTATGCCGGGCAAAGTTGGGTCCCTCTGGCAGTTCACACCCCGTGTGCCCATCCATGGTAGCATACTCAATGGTAGGCACCTCTGCCCACACTTTTTCTTCTTCTTTTTTCTTTTTCTTTTTTTTTCTACGTTCACCATTTACCGGAAGCAACTTTGCGCATGGTTTCTTACCATTACGGAATACACCTATTTCATCACCAAGGAGAAAATACTTAAGACTTTGATAACTTGGAAAGCATTAGCTAGTGCTAACTGGCATTTTTGATATTCAGATAAGTTATTTACTCTGTTCCCTTATTGCATCAATACATTTGTAATTTATATACATTTCACACCTTTAGTGTAAATTTTTGCATTGATTGATACTTCCTGTCATTCATTCTCTATCATTTCTTCTTTCTAGACCCAGTGAGATGTAGATCTAGTCTTATATTTATCCTATTTTTTCGTTCTTGTTTCCCATACTCACACGTCTCTCTCTCTCTTTCTTTCTTCCCTGCCTTTTTTTCTTCCTTTTTCTCTCTCTCTCTCCATTTCTCTCCTTCTCTCTTTCTCCTTCTCACCTTTTATTACTTACTTATTTTCATATTTTTATTTCATTCTAGATCTGAACCTTCCACTCTCGCTCATTCTTCACACCCCCCTCTACTACGTTTCTTATCATCACTGTCTTTTTCTTTCTTTCTTCCTCCTTCCTGTTTTTCTTCTGACATCACATTGTGTGATGCCTGAGGTAATACATAGATCTAGATTCTAAATCTTTCTCGTTTTGCTGTCTGATGAAGGTTGTCACGTGTTTGTTCTGTCTTTATGAAGTTGTCACTTATTGTCCTTATCAAACAATTTCTCATCTTTTTGAACATTAAAATGGAAAAAAACAAAACAAACAACAATATTTTCAAAGAAATGTATATCAAGCTACAAATTGAAAAAATTCTGATACGTTAGGGTTTTCATGCAGCATCCATTTTACAACCTTTCATTTGTTGGTTTTTAACTTTTGTCATATTATGTTCCCTTTTAATGTTTCGTCATGCATTTAAAGCATTTCAAATGTCTTTATCCTTGTGTTAACATCAAAATTGACTTTCACAGCTCAGAATACGATCACGTCTAATACATATTTTGGTGAGCCTCTCCTCCATAATCAGGTGTCAGTAAGGCACATTTCCTTATGACTGTTGTGGTCGGCGGTCGAGTGGTTAGACCGCCGGACTGGGGATCATGAGGTCCTGGGTTTAAATCCTAGCAAAGCTAGGGCCGATGTTGTGTTCCTTTCAGAAGACACTTAACACGCAGTATTCCCCCTCTCTACCCAGGTGCAAATGGGTACAAGCACTAGCTTGGGAGTAAAAAATCTGCGTCAGACTAGCGTCCTGGCCAGGAGGTAATTATTATCACTGTTCCGCTTCACATTATTGAAACCAGGATAAGCTCCAGCTCTATGGGCCATAACGGTCTTGAAGGAACCTTTTTCTACGGCTGTACTCACCTGCGCACTCCTTCACAATACTGAGTATGGATGAGAAAGATGGGACGGAGAGCTCTCGTGACACGGAAGTGATTGGTCTGCCGTACAATGACTATGATGGCCTCTAAAAGCATCAGTATGATGACAATGCCCTGTTGTTGTTGTTGTTGTTGTTGTTGTTGTTGTTGTTGTTACATGAAATGC
Source organism: Doris montereyensis (assembly GCA_037039925.1). NCBI lineage: Eukaryota > Metazoa > Mollusca > Gastropoda > Nudibranchia > Dorididae > Doris > Doris montereyensis. The sequence continues at coordinate 319,461 of JAXRKP010000123.1, forward strand.
AAGGGGAAAATAGGTGAACGGGGATGAATAGAGTGGATCATATTCATTGAAATTTAGCCCATCCACCACAAGCGGTGATCTCAGGGTGAATAAGAGGAAACAGGAGGACGAAAGGTAAGTGAAAGAGTGAAGGGAAAAGAAGTAGGACCTACCAGAAGCAATGCTGTCCACCAACCACCCACAAGGCTAAGTCAGCCATGATACAATAGTTGTTAATCGTCAGTGTTATGTTGCTGTAAGCCGGTGTTAAAGAAAGTGAATCAGACATAACATCACTATGTCAGTAATTCAATAAACTAATATAGAAGACCTAACGTGTGATAACAGCAGCAAACAAGTTCAAAGAGTATCGGTAATCGACTGAGAAATGTACGGTCTACAGGAGTCAAATGTAGTTACGTTCTGGTGAATACTTTTTTGTGTGGACAAATTCAAAACTGACATAAGAATTGTTAAAACTCAAATATGTGTACAGTTTTTAACATTTCTCTCAGGTATGTAATGTTTATACATCGAATGTATTGGCACTTTGTTCAATGTTATATATGTGTGTTTTGTATTAGCTTGTGTTATTTGTTTAGGGTCTTTTCCCTTGTAAAAGAATGTTCAAGTTTAATCCGCAGATCGATGTTGTTAGGCATCCACTATCAATTTGGCTTCGTAAAAAAAATCCCAACACGTTATAAGCAGAAACTATAACATCCAGAAAAATTAAACCACATACAGAGTGATATAACGTCAGTATGGCTACCTAAAGACCGGAAGTAGAGGTCATGTAATAATGGAACCTATTTGTGTAATTAAATCATCCTACGGTGCTGGAAGACATCTAAAAATAGTCCATCTTGTAATAAATATGACCCATTTGTATAAACTGTGAGTTTTGATTGGTCAATGCCAAGAAATATCCCAATTTTCCCTCATAACATTGATACGGCTACTGTAACATCAGTTTAGCTACATTTAACAGCTAAACAACCACCCACTATTTATAAGATAAAATACAATTACAACAGATTCTTATTAGTTATTGTATGGAACAAACAACATTTTTTTTTATTGAAATGAGAGCGTTTTTTGTTTTTGTAATAAAGACAAATTTTAATGAATAAACAAAACTGACTAGCTGTGCTGATGTTATTGCCGTGTTGAAGTTACACAACTCTAGATGTAAATAATCCTGCAACTTTGTGTGGACACATTTTCTCTGTGTGCTCAAATAGACATATTATGCTCAACCTATGTTGTACATTGTATAATTTTCATCACATTATATTCATTCTTTGAAACAAACCCAATGGCAATTTTCATCCTTTTATGAATCTATGCCACCTCAGGTAGGCACTATCATGATGATGACAGACAGCTTCTTGCCCATGCCGTGAGATAAACACAATTTCACTTTTACGCACTCATTAGATTTAGAGCTAACTTGATTCCATCCAAATAATAAAAGACTTTTTTTAAAGCTAATTTGATTCCATCCAAATAAAAGACTTTTTTTTAAAGCTAATTTGATTCCATCCAAATATAAGACTTTTTTTAAAGCTAACTTGATTCCATCCAAATATAAGACTTTTTTTAGAGCTAGCTTGATTCCATCCAAATATAAGACTTTTTTTTTAGAGCTAACTTGATTCCATCCAAATATAAGATTTTTTTTTAGAGCTAACTAAATTCCACCCAAATAAAAGACTTTTTTAGAGCTAACTAAATTCCATCCAAATAAAAGACTTTTTTTAGAGCTAACTTGATTCCATCCAAATCAGACTTACCTTGAACATGGTTCTCTTATGCTGCAAGAAATCTCTCCAACCAACCCACTTGAATCGAATTCCCAGATCTACGCTTAGTATCAACAAACACAGCAGTTCAACAGAGCCATGGACCTGGTGACAGGGTGTAAAATGACAAATCAGATAATTCACACAAACAAGTTTATGATATTCATATTATTCTTATCACTATCATTATTATCATAATTTTTTTCATGACGTTGTACTCTTAGGAAAGGTACTTCACTTTACTTTCCTCACTTGATTCAGGTGTGAATGAGTACCCAGCTATAGGTAGAGAAAGATCTTGTCAGAACGTTAATACGAAAAGCCTTACAGACTTGTGTACTGTATGCTCCCTGGGAGTTGAGAAGGAATTTGAATGAAATGGCCTGCTGGGGGATAAATGATGTAAAGTCGGTGAGCCTGCACTTGTGCGGGGATACAGACTTCAAATTCATCTTAACCTTTATCTTTATAATTATTATTATTATTATTATTATTATTATTATTATTATTATTATTATTTATTTTTTTTATCTTTATTATTATTATTATTATTATCATTAATATTTTTGTTGTTGTTATTATTACTAGCTGTGTACATCGACGATGCCTGAGTTAAATGGTTATCATCTAAATAAAAGTTTTTGTTAAATATTTTCTGCTCCCTTGGATTGAAGAATAAATATATTACATGTACAATGGAATTTCTCCTGTAATTTCATTCTAGAAAACTTTATGTTCTAGCTTCAACATATTTTGTTTTCAAAAAACTTTTTTTTATAAAAGTGAAAAAGAAAACCATAGCTCTACGCAGTTATGATAAATAAAAAACAAAAAAAAGTAAATAAGACATTTAAAAATATCAAGAACAGAAAAAAAACCTTTCTTCCGATTTTCATCATTTCAGCTGCAGCGTTTTAACCACTACACCACTATAACTACTTGTCAGTTGGCCTTCACGGTGACTTTTTAAAATAAATTTGACCTTTTGGTTAGTAGCGTCGATCTAAACTGAATTTACCATAATATGTCACATAGCTACTTGTACTTTTTTTACAGGATTTCTTTTAGTAGATGAGTTTATGACGAAATCAATTTTAGTGTGTGTAACAAAAACCTATTGAGCTTGTGACGTCATCGTTTTGATATGCCCTAGTATCGATTCGTTTATATATGGAAAGTGATAGAATACTGTCCAAACGATTGGAATGTTGTGGAAATTTCCGATTCTGGAAATGTCTTGGTTTTGATTATAAATAGCTATGCTTGCCCATGATAGGGACATAAGAAAAAGGTAGTGGTAGATTCCACCTCGGTTATACCAGCTCAACATTGGATATATTTGTGCTTCACCATTGATTGATTGTCGACTGTGAGTATAATAAATAGCCTTGTTATAATTATTAATTCAGCCTAGATTGTCTACTTCAACTTCTAGATCTAAAAGTGCACTGCCTACTTCATTTATCCATTCATAACATTCATAGAGTGGACTGCCTACTTCATTTATCCCTTCACAACATTAACATTAGAGTGCACTGCCTACTTCATTTATCCCTTCATAACATTCATAGAGTGCACTGCCTACTTCATTTATCCCTTCAAAACATTCATAGAGTGCACTACCTACTTCATTTATCACTTCATAACATTCATAGAGTGCACTGCCTACTTCATTTATCACTTCATAACATTCATAGAGTGCACTGCCTACTTCATTTATCACTTCATAACATTCATAGAGTGCACTGCCTGCTCCATTCATACCTTTATAACATTCATAAGTGCACTGCCTGCTCCATTCATCCCTTTATAACATTCATAGAGTGCACTGCCTGCTCCATTCATACCTTTATAACATTCATAGAGTGCACTGCCTGCTCCATTCTCCATTCATAGAGTGTACTGCCTGCTCCATTCATACCTTTATAACATTCATAGAGTGCACTGCCTGCTCCATTCATACCTTCATAACATTCATAGAGTGCACTGCCTGCTCCATTCATACCTTCATAACATTCATAACTGCCTGCTCCATTCATACCTTTATAACATTCAGTGCACTGCCTGCTCCATTCATAACACCTTTATAACATTCATAGAGTGCACTGCCTGCTCCATTCATACCTTTATAACATTCATAGAGTGCACTGCCTGCTCCATTCATACCTTTATAACATTCATAGAGTGCACTGCCTGCTCCATTCATACCTTTATAACATTCATAGAGTGCACTGCCTGCTCCATTCATACCTTTATAACATTCATAGAGTGCACTGCCTGCTCCATTCATACCTTTATAACATTCATAGAGTGCACTGCCTGCTCCATTCATACCTTCATAACATTCATGCCTGCTCCATTCATACCTTTATAACATGCACTGCCTGCTCCATTCATACCTTTATAACATTCATAAAGTGCACTGCCTGCTCCATTCATACCTTCATAACATTCATAGAGTGCACTGCCTGCTCCATTCATACCTTTATAACATTCATAAAGTGCACTGCCTGCTCCATTCATACCTTCATAACATTCATAAAGTGCACTGCCTGCTCCATTCATACCTTAATAACATTCATATTCATACCTTCATAAGATTCACTGCCTGCTCCATTCATACCTTCGTAACACCATAGGTCAGGTTTAACTGTGTGGATTTAGAGCTACATAAAATAATAGGTAGATCTTTTGTTCGATATTGTAACATGTAAATCTGTAGCATTAGACTGATGTTGTTGATGAAAATGTTGCTTTATTCATATACGTAGAAGTGCAAGCATAATGCTATTAGAATTGAAGATGATTGAGGTCAGTGAAAGCAAAGGTACACTACTGGACAGTAAACCTCGAAAATGGAAAATAAATAACCCAACAACCTGCCCCCACCCATCCCCCTCCAAATAAAATCCCTTCTTCATCGTCTTTCTCTGTTAGGGATCGCCACAGCAGATCATCTTTCTCAACCTTGGCATATCCTCTTGCATCAACGATCTTCATGTCATCCTGAATCGTATACCTCTGATTTCGTCATACAAACTGACCATAAGACAACAATAGACATCCCCATAATACGACAACAAACCTCCCATATGACAACAATAGACATCCCCACAAGACAACAATAAACATCCCCATAAGACAACAATAGACCTCCCATAAGACAACAATAAACCTCCCCATAAGACAACACTAGACATCCCCATAAGACAACAATAAACATCCCCATAAGACAACAATAAACATCCCAAAAGACATCCCCATAAAGACAACAAACCTCTCCATAAGACAACAAATCTCCCCATATGACAACAATAGACATCCCCATAAAACGACAACAAACATCCCCATATGACAACAATAGACATCCCCATAAGACAACAACAAACCTCTCCATATGACAACAATAGACATCCCCATAAAACGACAACAAACCTCCCCATGTGACAACAATAGACATCCCCATAAAACGACAACAAACCTCCCCATATGACAACAATAGACATCCCCATAAGACAACAATAAAATCTCCCCATAAGACAACAATAAACCTCCCCATATGACAACAATAGACATCCCCATAAAAGACAACAAACTTCCCCAATAAACATCCCCATAAGACAACAACAAACCTCTCTATAAGACAACAACAAACCTCACCATAAGACAACAATAAACATCCATAAGACCAATAAATAAGACAACAATAAACATCCCCATAAGACAACAATAAACATCCCCATAAGACAACAATAAATATCCCATAAGACAACAATAAACATCCCCATAAGACAACAACAAACCTCACTATAAGACAACAATAAACTCACCATAAGACAACAATAAACATCCCCATAAGACAACAATAAACATCCCCATAAGACAACAACAAACCTCACTATAAGACAACAATAAACATCCCCATAAGACAACAATAAACATCCCCATAAGACAACAACAAACCTCACTATAAGACAACAACAAACCTCACTATAAGACAACAATAAACATCCTATAAGACAACAATAAACATCCCCATAAGACAACAATAAACCTCACTATAAGACAACAATAAACATCCCCATAAGACAACAACAAACCTCACCATAAGACAACAATAAACATTCCATAAGACAACAATAAAGATCTCCATACGACAACAATAAACATCCCATAAGACAACAATAAAGATCTCCATAAGACAACAATAAACATCCCATAAGACAACAATAAACATCCCATAAGACAACAATAAAGATCTCCATAAGACAACAATAAACATCCCATAAGACAACAATAAACATCCCATAAGACAACAATAAAGATCTCCATAAGACAACAATAAACATCCCATAAAACAACAATAAACATCATAAGACAACATAAGACATAAACAATAAAGATCTCCATAAGACAACAATAAAGATCCCCATAAGACAACAATAAACATTCCATAAGACAACAATAAACATCCACATAAGACAACAATAAACATCCACATAAGGCAACAATAAACATCCCCATAAGACAACAATAAACATCCCCATAAGGCAACAATAAACATCCCCATAAGACAACAATAAACATCCCCATAAGACAACAATAAACATCCCCATAAGACAACAATAAACATCCCCATAAGACAACAATAAACATCCCCATAAGACAACAATAAACATCCCCATAAGAGAACAATAAACATCCCCATAAGAGAACAATAAACATCCCATAAGACAACAATAAACATCACCATAAGACAACAATAAACATCCACATAAGACAACAATAAACATCCACATAAGGCAACAATAAACATCCCCATAAGACAACTATAAACATCATTAAAACATAAAACCATGTGGATAACACACCCCAACCGGAAGCTCCAAAGCCCGGATGGCTGGTCTCTCGAAAGCCGCCAAGAACAAGACCATGATGGCGGCAAAGAGATCGAGACAGTGGAACCAGGGATTGTGAGCAATCTGGTACGCTGGCAAAGCGTTGTGGGAATGGGGGTGTGTGGTGAACTTGTCGTTGTTTTTGCCTTCCTGTGTTAAACAAAATCAGAAGAGAGAAAAAAAAAACACCAAAAAAAATAAATGAAAATGGTACCACAGCGGAATTACTGTGCCGTCATATTTGATTGAATAGATAGGAAAATTAAAAAAACCCAACCCAAAACAAAACAAAGCAGCCTTTAAGCCTAGTGGTTAGGATGTCGGACTGGGGATCATGAGGTACCTCGTTCGAATCGTAGCAAAAGCTAAGTCCGTCGTTGTGTTCCTTGGGAAATACACGCAACACGCATTTTCCTCACTTTACCCAAGTGCAAATCGGTACAAACTCTGGCTTGGGAGTAAATACCTGCGTCAGTGTCCTGTCCAGGAGGTGACTATTATCACCTTTTTTCTGCTTCACGCTATTGAAACCAGAATAAGTTCCGGCTCTCAACAGAAAGATGATTAAAAAAAAAGATAAACAGCTAAAATACCAAAGCAACAAAATAATGAAGTTATAAAAAAACACAAATTTTAAACATTTATTTTCCCACTTCAAACATTCTTAAAAGATGATGGAAAAAAAAAAAAAAAACATGTGTTTATTGAAAACAAAACACAATCATTCTAAAATGTGTTTACTCTGGAAAACAAAACAAAATAATGAAGTTATGGAAAAAAAACACAATCATTCTTAAACATGTGTTTGCCTCCCACTGGAAAACAAAAACAAATCATTCTTAAACAATCATTCATTCTTAAACATGTGTTTACCTCCCACTGGAAAACAAAACACAAATCATTCTTAAACATGTGTTTACCTCCCTCTGGAAAACAAAACACAAATCATTCTTAAACATGTGTTTAACTGGAAAACAAAACACAAATCATTCTTAAACATGTGTTTACCTCCTTTAAACACTCCTTCTGGAAAACAAAACACAAATCATTCTTAAACATGTGTTTCTCCACTGGAAAACAAAACACAAATCATTCTTAAACATGTGTTTACCTCCCACTGGAAAACAAAACACAAATCATTCTTAAACATGTGCTAAGGTAAGGTCTAAGTTTAAGGTAAGGTCTAGGGTAAGGTCTAAGGTAAGTAAAGCAGATGGGGGGAAAAACAACAAAGATTCCAGAGTTCTTGAGGACAAGCGTGCATGAAAGACGACACTAACTAGGAAGAGAACCGTTCTGAACAGCTCCTTTGCCGCCACCACCATCATCATCATCATCACCATCAACAGTATCATTACTGATACCTCAATTTCATTGACATTTTTCCGTCCAGCATTGCAGTGATCTCATGGGTAATTAAGAGGGAAGCAGCAAGATGAAAGAGAAGTGAAGGAGTGAAAGAAAGATATAGTACCTACCAGCAGTCCCCGCCAACAACCCACGCTGATACTTCAAACACAGGGCGTTGTTCTACACATTTCAGAGAGGCAAAATAAATAATTCACATATACTACATTCAGTTGCAACAATAGCATGCCTGCACGTTTTTTTTGCATTTCTTTGAGTGTTTCCAGTTGTTAAAACGCTTATGCCTGAAGTTGGTTGAGCATTTGACAGGATTTCAATTTGACACGAAAGACATCTCACAGCCAGAGACAAACCGCAAGCACTTGAGAGGTTTAACATCACGTGACATTTCCGTGGGGAAGAAAAGCAATTAGGAAATGCTGTGAGTGAGACGAGTAAAGTCCATGCCACTTCTTCTTCTGCCTTTTTAGCTTGCTGGCAAGCATAGGCCATCAACAAACAATCTCCAATCAATTCTCTCCTGGGCCAGCCTTTCCATAAATTTCCATGTTTTCCCCGTCTTCTTCATCTCTCCCTCCAGTTAAGTTTTCCATGTAGCCCTTGGCCGACCCCCTCGATCTTTTACCACGTGGGTTCCATGTTAGGCTCTGTCTTGTTACTGTGTTGGGGTCCTCTCTAAGCGTGTGGCCTATCCACCTCTTACATTTCAAATCTTTTTCAGCTGATACTTGTCCAGTTCTTTCCCCATAGATTAATGTTTGAGACAACTTCAGCCATGAATATTTTGACAATTCTCTTCAGATATACTACTACTACTCTACTCCAAAATCTTCACATTGATTGCCAATTGCATGCGGGATCACAGTCTCTCGTCCATTTCTCTTTGACATCATGTCGGCTGAGAATTATATTATTGTCTTCACTACACATAGAGTGGTGTCGGTGGCCAAGCGGTCAGGCTGTCGGACTGGGCATTGTGAGGTCCCTGGTTTTAATCCTAGCAAAATCTCGTAATATACATACTTTTCAAGGCAAATATAGACGTATGGACTCCAATCCCCCAAAACTCACACTAAACACATTTCTTTACATTCTTGGCAGTTATGCAATACAAAACGAAATCATCACTCACACAAAAAAGCAATATACAAAACAAAAGCATCACTCACACAAAAAAAGCAATATACAAAACGAAAGCATCACTCACAGAAAAAAAGCATTATACAAAACGAAATCAGCACTCACAGAAAAAAAGCATTATACAAAACGAAATCATCACTCACAGAAAAATAGCAATATACAAAATGAACATAATATACAACTCATAACCAATGTTCCCTCTAATTTTTCTCTAGTTTGTGTGCGTAAATTTGTGATGTAGTGCTGAATTCATGCAAAAAATACTAATTGCGCGAAATAGAAGTGTGTTTTTCCTTGGTACACGCAGACATTTCTCAACTATGCATACCTTTTTCTCTCTGATGTACAGGCACACAAGCACACTGTTTAGTGGGAACATTTCTCAACTATGCATACCTTTTTCTCTCTGATGTACAGGCACACAAGCACACTGTTTAGTGGGAACATTTCTCATAACTCTCCGCCGAGGAGTGTAAGGCTGCCTCCTTGGTACCATGTCGTGAACAGGGCCGTTTCAACTCGGTTCAATTTTTTTTTCTTGTTCCTTCATCATCAACGGCTCTCCTTCAATTTCCTAAAGGCCATGGCATTGGTGGCCGAGTGGTAAGGCTGCTCGACTTGGGATTTCAATTTCATGAGGCCCCGGTTCGAATCCTAACGACACATAACACATATATTCCCCACTCGATCCAGGTGCAAATGGGTACAAGCACTAGCTTGGGAGAGTGAAAACCTGAGTCAGACTAGCGACCCAGCCAGGAGGTGATCATTATTACTTGCTCCGTTTCATGCTATAGAAACTGTGATAAGCTCCAGCTCTGTGGGTCGTAATGGCCTTGAAGAATCTTAATTAAAATTCCCAATGGCCTGCTTTTCATCACTTACCTGTTCGTCTTCAGAAAGACGTTAAGGAGGAAGGGGGAGAAGGGGGAGGGTGGGTGGGTGGTGGGGAGGTAGACACGGGTCCTGAGGAAGGTACTTGTACCCAAAATTGGACAAATCTCGTTCATTGAACTACTGGAATGGAGCAGTTCATTCCCTTCACATTGATACGATAGAAGAAGCTCAGTATCGATTCTTTTTTTTAAATTTTACGTTTGAGCAGAACAAAACAAAATCTCACCTGAAGATATATGGCAGCCTCTTGATAGTTCAGCCGCCACTGTTTCTGTCTGTGCATCTCAAGCTCTTCTTCCGTGGAGTTGCTGCGTGGAATGTGGTAGTGCTGGCCCATGCTTCCAACTTCATTTGCCACGTCCAACGTTGGGTCACCTAGAAACAACAAATTTTGTACACACTACTACGTCAGTGGGTGGTCTGTCTTAAAATTTGATTTGATTTTACCTACTTTCCCACTAATAAGGTAATATCTTGGGGGGGGGGGGGAGAAGATTAAAAAAAATTTGCCCAGACTTTAACGTGCACAGTGTTGTGATCTGAACACGGGTAATCCTTTTTATTGTCCGTCTCCGATGTCACTAGGTGTCGATCCACCTTAATGGAGCAGGCGGGGGGGGGGGGAGATAGATTTTACTCGAAGAAACTTGAGCAATGTTTCAAACGTCGACGGGGCTTGAACCCATGACCTTTGGGGTTGAAAGGCCGACATCTTGCTTATGGACTACCGAGTTCCCCTGTCAGTGGGGAGACCTAGTGAGGAGGCAATACATGAAATATCAAAAAGATTATTTTTTTTAATGAAACTGAGGAAATTCTCAAGGGGAAAGAAATCCTGAACCTTGAATACATTTGTGTGTGTGTGTGTGTGTGTGTGTGTGTGTGTGTGTAATAAAACAATAATAGTTATGCACCACATTGAGAAAACACAACGATTATTGGGTTTTATACTCCTTTCAAAACGCACAGAAATAAATTCAGATAATGTAAGATCATAATTATGTAAAGGTAGAATGATTGGGGGGGGGGGGGGGGAGTAAGGAGTAAGTATGAAGTAGATTTTGGGTCTTAACTCTGGCTTTGCTCGGACCGACATTGTGTTCTCATAAAGACACTTCTCAACACGTTCCTCAGTTTAAGGACACCGGTCATAGCTTCCTGGGGACACGGTGGTGCAGAGGTAAGGTATCGGCCTCTCAACCAAAAAGGTCGTGGATTGAAAAGGTGTTTTTTTCCTTCAATAAAACCTATCTCCCCCGCCACCACCAGTGATCTAGATAAATGGATCGACACCTCATCCTATCGGTAGGATCTTTAATTTTGCCAGGACTGCCCTGTAGACGGTCCATGGATCTTTATCTTGCACAGAGTGTTGTGATCTGCACACAGCCCCTCCTTTTTATCGTCCGTCTTCGGTAGGACTAGTGTTTGTCTATCTACCTGGACCTCATTGTGGTCTTTCCTCACCTCTTTCTCCTTCCTCATTCTGGTCTTTCCTCACCTCTTTCTCCTTCCTCATTCTGGTCTTTCCTCACCTCTAACATCTTTCTCCTTCCTCATTCTGGTCTTTCCTCACCTCTTTCTCCTTCCTCATTGTGGTCTTTCTTCACCTCTTTCTCCTTCCTCATTGTGGTCTTTCTTCACCTCTTTTCTCCTTCCTTCACCTCTTTCTCCTTCCTCATTGTGGTCTTTCCTCATTGTGGTCTTTCTTCACCTCTTTCTCCTTCCTCATTCTGGTCTTTCTTCACCTCTTTCTCCTTCCTCATTCTGGTCTTTCTTCACCTCTTTCTCCTTCCTCATTCTGGTCTTTCTTCACCTCTTTCTCCTTCCTCATTCTGGTCTTTCCTCACCTCTTTCTCCTTCCTCATTCTGGTCTTTCTTCACCTCTTTCCTTCCCTTCCTCATTCTGGTCTTTCTTCACCTCTTTATCCTTCCTCATTCTGGTCTTTCCTCACATCTTTCTTCTTCCTCATTGTTAAAAAACCCCCAAAAAAAACAAAAGACAAAACAAAAAAGAAAAGAAGCAGACACGGTTGAATCATTTTCCTCGTTTTGTATTTCCATCCTTGATCATTTGATTATCAGGCGTGGACTTGACAAGGGCAGCAATAAACTATCTATTTATTATCTATCTATTATTATCTATCTATTTATGATCTATCTATTTATGATCTATCTATTTATTATCTATCTATTTATTATCTATCTATCTATCAATTATCTATCTATTTATTATCTATCTATTTCTTGTCTATCTATTTCTTATCTATCTATTTATTACCTATCTATTATTATCTATCTATTTATGATCTATCTATTTATTATCTATCTATTTATTATCTATCTATTTATTATATATCTATCTTATTTATTATCTATTTATTATCTATTTATTTCTTGTCTATCTATTTCTTATCTATCTATTTATTACTATCTATTTATTATCTATCTATTTATTATCTTCTTATTTATTTATTATAGCTATATATTTATTATCTATCTATTCATTATACATTTAACTATTTATTATCTATCAATTTATTATCTTTTTTTATTTATTTATTATCTATCTATCAATATATTATTATCTATCTATTTATCTATTATCTGCCTATTTATCATCTATCTATCTATAATTATCTATTTATTTATAATCTATATGTCTATTTTTGTCTATCTACTTTTATTATATATATTATATATATATATATATATATATATATATATATATATATATATATATATATATATATATATATATATATATCTCGATTTATAATCAATCTATTCATTGTCTATTTATTTATTATCTATCTATTTATTATCTATCTATCTATGTATTATATATATATATATATCTATATATTTATTATCCATATATCTATTTGTTATATATCTATCTATTAATATATCTATTTATTTATTATTATCTATTTATTATCTATCTATTTATTATCTATCTATTAATTATCTATATATATTTATCATCTATCTATTTATTATGTACCGGTATCTATTTATTATATATCGATTTATTATCAACCTCTTTATTGTCTATTTATTTATAATATATCTATTTATTATTATCTATCTATCTATCTATCTGTTTATTATCTATATTTATTATATATCTATCTATTTATTATCTGTCTATTTATTATCTATGTATGTATGTATCTATTATCTATCAATATTATTTATCTATCTATTTATATGTCTGTCTATCTAGCTATAGAATCTGCTAAAAGAACGGAAATCTGTTCAAATTGAAAACATGTCAAAATCAGACACACACACACACACACACACACACACACAAACATACACACGCACTACTACTTTTTCTGTATTGGAGGACAATCCTGGCAAATTTGCAGAGAGGGGTTATATACTTTGCTTAAAATTAAAATTGTGTCTTTTGGAAGTAATTTACGGGTTGTCAACAACTCACAGAGACACAGAGACACAAAGAGAGAGAGAGAGAGAGAGAGAGAGAGAGAGAGAGAGAGAGAGAGAGAGAGAGAGAGAGAGAGAGCGAGAGAGAGAGAGAGAGAGAGAGAGAGAGAGAGAGAGAGAGAGAGAGAGAGAGAGAGAGAGAGAGAGAGAAAGAAAGATAGAGAGAGAGAGACACAAAGACAGACAGATATATCTATCTATTTAGAGATCTGTCTATTATTATCTATGTATGTATGTATCTATTATCTATCAATATTATTTATCTATCTATTTATATGTCTGTCTAGAGAGAGATAGAAGAGAGCTAAAAGAACGAGAAAGAGAGTTCAAAGAGAAAACATGACAGACAGACAGACAGACACACAGACAGAGAGAGACACAAACATAGACAGACACACATACTTTTTCAGAGAGATTGAGAGATGAGACAGAGCATCAGAGAGAGACAAAGATACTTTAGGGAAAGAGCAGAAAATAGTGTCTTTTGGAAGTAGATAACGGTATAGGGACTCACATATGCAAAGATGGAGGTTAGAGATCAGAGAAATAGCAAGAGAGAGAGAGAGAGAGAGAGAGAGAGAGAAGAGAGAGAGAGAGAGAGAGAGAGAGAGAGAGAGAGAGAGAGAGAGAGAGAGACAGAGAGACAGAGAGAGAGAGAGACACAGAGAGAGAGAGAGAGAGAGAGAGAGAGAGAGAGAGAGAGAGAGAGAGAGAGAATGAGATATAGAAGAGAGGGAGAGAGACAATATATAGGACAATATGGAGAAAATATATAGGGCACAAAGAGAGAGAGAGACTTTATGATAGGAGAGCAGGAGAGAGAGAGAGAGAGACTTAAAGAGCACTTAGGGAGAGAGAGAGAGAGAGAGAGAGAGAGAGAGAGAGAGAGAGAGAGAGAGAGAGACAAAAGAGGGAGAGAGAGAGAGAGAGAGAGACAAACAGACAGACAGATGACAGACAGAGAGACAGACAGCAAACGTATGACAATTAGGAAACCACTTGGCTAGACAGGCAGACCAACCCTTGTCCAGAATGAACTTACTTAGACGAAGAAAGCCACAAAGCAAAACAACAAAATACACCAAGACAAATCAAGACAGGCCCCCTTCCATGTCGCCGTTGAAACTTAACGTTTTAGTGCTTGGTTTGTTTCTTTGAAGTACAACCACCCTGTCAACGACGGCAGTGATCTCAGGGTGAAATGTTAGATGCAGAGCCAATCAGAACGAGCTACACTTAAACACAAACATTAGTAACATTAGTATCCCACTACTACTACTACTACTACTGCTACTACCACAACTACTACTACTAGTACAACTACTACTACTACTAGGGACTACTACTACATTACTACTACTACTACTACTACTACTACTACTACTACTACTACCACTACAATACAGTAATTGCAGATAACATAGTAGGTAGAGCGTCTGACCACGACTCAGAGACCCGGGTTCGATTCCCAGTTCGGGCAACATTTTCAAGGCCTTCCTGTCGAACTAGCAGCAAGTGGGCAGTTAAGACTATGTATTCAACCTTGATAAAAGCAAGGTCGGCATGGAAAACAATAACAAACTACGACAAACGTATGCCCATAAACATTGAGAGGCAGACACAGAGAAAGAGAGAGGAGTACTTTAATCACTAGGACTCCACTCATGCAAATAGAGAAGAAAATAAGGCGATGATATTAAGGTGTGGGATAATAAATATATCAAAAAGAGTGTCACCCTTCGTCTACTCCCCTATTCCCACCCACACTTCCCGCTTCCCCCCGCTCCATTCCGCTCCCCCCTTGTCCCTTCTCTGTAGCACCCAGTGATGTTCGCTCCCTCAGAATCTGAAGGTCACCCTCGGTCAAACTACGGTTAGGTTGTGCAGCTTTCATCGAACACTCTTCAATGCGTTCATGGAAATCCCCAAGAACGCGTTCCCACCTACCACCCCCCCCTACACGCACCCCTCCCCCTCCCTCTCCATATTTCACCAATGCCCCTCCACCCTTTCTCCACAACACCACCCCACACCATTTCCCCACCCATCTCTCCCGGCGCAACTCTACACCCAACCCTACGACACCACCTCCTTTTCGGCGTTCCTCTCGCCGCTCCCACCCCGCCCACACCTCCCCCCCCAGAGAGAGAGAGAGAGAGAGAGAGAGAGAGAGAGAGAGAGAGAGAGAGAGAGAGAGAGAGAGAGAGACAGAGATGATAGAGAGAGAGAAAGAGACACAAATTTACACTTAGAAAGAGAGAGAGAGAGAGAGAGAGAGAGAGAGAGAGAGAGAGAGCAGCCGGCCCCCCAATCCGTCCCCCACACCCACCTCCACCCCACCCACACACCCCCGAATGTTGATAGCCCCCCACCAGCCTACCCCCCCGCACCTCACCCGTCTCCAACACCAATCATCCCCACAACTCCACACACCCGCATCCCTCACTGCTCCACCCCCCCCTAACTCCCTCCCCTACACACACAGCACCCCCCCCCCCCCCAACCCCCCTGCCACCCAACACCCTCCCCCCCCCCCCATCCCCCTTCCCACGCCCTCCCCATGCAACCGCCCCCATACCGGAACCACGCCCCACCCCCCCCCGCCACTCCACCACCCCCCCCCCGCTCACCCCCCACCCCACCCCCCACCCCCCCCAACCCCCCCCCCCTCGCACAAGCCCCCACCTCCCCCTACGTGACGCCTTAGTCGTGGGGCCCCACCCCCTCCACCACCACCACAATTAAGTCGCTCTGGCCGTCCACCACACTCACGCGCAAATTATACTCCCCTCTAACTGTCACCCCGCAGCCCCCCCCCATTCGCCCACCACAGCACCCAACCCGGTCCCGCTATCCGCCGCCTCCGGCGCGTGCAGCGCCCATGCACACCCCCCCCACCGCCTCTCCGCCCCCACCCCATCTCCCGCCGTTCCCCCCAAGCCGCCCCGACGCCCCCCCCCCCAACTCCCTGCGCCCCCCCTCCTCCCACGTTTCCCCTCGTCCCTCTCCCACCCCTCTCAGCACCCATCCACCCCTCCCCCGCCTCCAAGTCACATCCACCCCCCCCCAGCCCCACCCCCAACCATCCTCTTCCCCCCGCCACCCCGTGCGCCCCCACCCCCCCCTACACCCCTCCATCCCCCCTTCCCCCCCCTCCCCCCCCACCACCCCCCCCGCCACCCCCTCCCTTACGGACCCCTCCACCCCGCCCCCCCCTGCCAACCACCGTCCCCCCCCCTCCCCCCCCCCCCCCAACCCACCTCCCCGCGCCCCACCCCCCTCCCCCCCCCCCACCCACGCCCACCTCCAACCTCGAACTCCACCCGCCCACGCCTGTCCGACTCACACACCCACCACCAAACCCCCCCACCAAACCCCTCGGCCCCGCGCTCCCCCCCCCCCCACGAACCCCACGCCTACCCACACCCCCCCCAACCCCCCCCCCCCCCCCCCCCCCCCCCCCATACCCCCCATCCCCCCCTACCCTCCCGCCACCCATCACCCACCCGTCCACTCCACCCATCCCCCCCTCCACCCCACACCTCCACCTCCCCCCCCCACCCACCCTCATACAGCCCCACCCCCGACACCCCCTGCACAGATCCTCCCCACCCTCCTGCAAACGCCCACCCCCTACACACACCCCACGCGCCAACCCCCCACCCACCTCCCCCCCCCCCCCCCCCCCCCGCACCCCCTACCCCTCCCCCCCTCGCCCCTCCCTCCCGTCACTTATCCCACCATTTAGCCTCCCCCCCCGCCCCTAACCGACCCTAACTCCCCCAACACCCTCGCCCCCCCCCCCCACTCCGCCACCCCTACCGTCCCTCCCCCCGCGTCCCGCCCCCCCCCCCCCTCCCCCCCGCACACCCTCCCCCCCCCCCCCCCCCGACACCTACAAGCCCTCAACTCCCCCATCCCCGATCCCCCTCAACCCCCCCCCCCCCCCCCCCCCCGCCACCTACCCACACCCGCCCCCCCAACCCCTCTCCCCCCCCCCCCCCCCCTCCCCCCCCTCCCCCCCCAACCCCCCCCTCACACCCAACCCCAACACTGCCTCCGCACTCCCACCCACCCTCCCCCCTCCTCACCCCCCCTCCCCCCCCACCAACTCCAGCGCACACCTCGACCCCCCGTCCCCCCCGCCCACCCTCAACCCTCACACCCCCCACCCGTCCTCATAACCACCCCCTGACACCACCCGCATTCCCTCTCCCCCCAGAACTACATACCCTCGACACACCCCACGCCTCTCCCACCCCCCCCCCCCACCCCCCTCCCCAAACCCCAGCCCCCCCTACCGCCATACCCCTAAACCCCCCCCCTCCCCAACACCGCCCCAACCTCGACTACCTCCCCCCACCCCCCCCCCCCCCCCTTCCCCCCGCACCCCCCCCTCCCCCCCCTCCACACACATCCTCCCCCCACCCCCTCCCCCCTACCCGCACCGCCCGCCCCCCACCTCCCCCCCCCGCCCCCCCCCCCACCCCCCCACCTCCTCCCTCCCCCCTCCCCCACCGCCCCACGCTCACCCCCCCCCTCCTCCCCAACCCCCCCCGCCTCACCCCCCCCCCTCCCCCCCCTCAGTCCGCCCCCGACGTGACAACCCCCAGCCACCCCCCCCCCCCACCCCCTACCCTCCACACCCCCTCAACCCCCACCACCCCCCACCCGCCCCCCCCAACCCGCCCGCCCCCCCCCTCACCCCCGCCCCCCACCCCCAACACCCACGCCCCCCCCCCCCACCCCCCCCCCCCCCCAAGTCCCCCCCCCCCCCATCCCCCACCCCCCCCACCCCACCCCCTCACCCCCCCGCTCCCACTCTCCCCGCTCCCATCTACCCCCCCCCCCCACCCCCCCCCCCCGCCCCGCCCCCCCCCACCACGCACCCCCACCCCTTCCCCCCCACCCCGCCCCCCCCCCCCCACTCCGCCCTCCCACCTCCCCCCCCCCCATCTGGGCCACCATCCCCACTACTCCCCCCCCCCTCCCCGCCTCTCTCCCCCCCCCCCCCCCCGACCCCACCTCCATCCTCAACCCCCCCTAGCGCCCGCCCCCCTGCCCACACACCCCCTACACTACCCACCCCCCCCCTACCGCCATCCCCCCCCCCCCCTCTCCACCCGCTCCCCCCCCCCGCACCCCGCACCCCCCAGCCCCCCCCCCCCCCCCCACTTTCTCCCCACCGCTACCAACCCCTCTCACCCCTCATCCTCCCCCCCCCGCACGCCGGTTCCCCTCCCCGGCCTTGCGACCCTCCCCCTCCCCGCGAAATCCCCCCCCCCCCCAACCACCCCCCTCTCCCACCCTTTCATGACTATGCAACAACCACTCACTCCCCCCCCCTCCTTCCCCCACACCCGCTAAACACTCCATCATTTACCCTAAGCCCCCATAAAAACCAACTGATCACCTAATATAACTCTCCGCCCCTTTAACCTTAAGACCAAACACACACAGCACCAACCCAACCAAAAACCGCCTCCAACCTCACACCATTCACACCAACCACCACCCTCATACTTAAAAACCCCACATTATGTTACGCTACTTTTAACGCAAATACTATTAAACACGTACCACAATTCGGTTCTACTCACGAACTGATAAACTGAGGCACTACTCCATCCAATAGACGATTCGAAACTATTACTTAAACGGTTAACATGACCGTTTGGCTCAACAGACTACTCTAACACCACATAGCATAGTGAAACTTCTCCTTCAAAATCCAGCCATAATCATTATGATCACTATATGATTTATATTTACTCATCAAACTAACTTCAATTACTCATATACTGTAGAGAGAGTGGGCAGTTAAGGAGAGAGATTCAGAGAGAGACAAGAGAGAGGCATGGAAAACAAGAGAGAGAGAGAGAGAGAGAGAGAGAGAGAGAGAGAGAGAAAGACAAGCCACGAGTAGAGGTAGAGAGAGAGACAGACAGACAGACAGACAGACGGGACAGACAGCTCCCGCCCAAATAAATGAACAGAAACAGAGAGGGGGTTGCACATTCTTAGGGTTGAGGTCAATAGTAAAGCAATGTATACACCCACCTTCATTATCGGAAAAGCCACGAATACCATTAGGAAACCAATGTATAGACACGAATACCAAAAGTATCGCTTGTCCAGAATGAACTTAAAGCGAAGAAAACACGAATACCAAAACAACAAAATACACCAACAAATACCAACAGTGCCCCTCCATGTCGCTGTTGAAACTTAAACGTTTTAGTGCTTGGTTTGTTTCTTTGAAGTAACCAGTATCTGTCAATGTATAATATCCATAGTGATCTCAGGGTGAAATGTAAACATGCAGAGCCAAATCAGAACGAGCTACACTTTGTACACAAAATTAAAACTGCGCCAACTACTACTACTACTACTGCTACTATTACAACTAAGTAGTGAGTACTAGTACAACTACTACACTACTACCCATCCAACTATCAACGCTACCGTAATAATTATCTTAACTACACTCTACTAATCCAAACACTACTACTACTACTACTACTGACACTCTACTATTACCAATATACAATACAGTAATTGCAGATAACATAGTAGGTAGAGCGTACATTACAACACTAAATCCTAAAACGACACTATGCGATTCCCAACATCGGGCAACACTAAATCCTTTCAAGATTGTCAACGTACGAATTCAACCACAATCCAGTAAAACGACAGTTAAGATTGTATTCAACCTAAATCCTAAAAGACACTATGCGATTGTCAATATTACAACATTAAATCCGACAAATCGCCGTATGCCCTAAATAAAATTGAGACTCTAAAATCTAAAACGACACTATGCGATTGTCAGCCACGACTAAATCCTATTTGTCTATACTTTAATCATTACAACACTAAACTCCTAAAACGACACTACTCCCCCCCGCGAAAATCGGCCAACACACATTAATGGCAATGTATATACACGAATACCAATAGTATCGCAATGTAACGAATACCAATAGTATCGCAATGTATACACGAATACCAATAGTATCGCAATGTATACACTACCAATAGTATCGCAATGTATACACGAATACCAATAGTATCGCAATGTACACGAATACCAATAGTATCGCAATGTATACACGAATACCAATAGTATCGCAATGTATACACGAATACCAATAGTATCGCAATGTATACACGAATACCAATAGTATCGCAATGTATAATATCATAGTGATAATACTGAAAACTGTAAACACTCCATAAAACTATACAAAAACCAAACTTTGTACAACAAGCTAAAACTGCGCCAGCTACCACTATCGCTATTATTATTAATAAGTAGTGAGTCACGCAAATTTCACAACTACCCATAACTATCAACGCTACCGTAATAAGTATCTTAACTGGAAACACTCAAGGAATCCAAACACAACGCTATTAAATACTACAGTGACACTTGGGATTGCCAATATGACAGCATTACATATCATAGTGTAAAACAACGTGTCATTGCGTACATTTAAATCCTAAAACGACACTATGCGATTGTCACTACAACACTAAATCCTAAAACGACACTATGCGATTGTCAACATTACAACACTAAATCCTAAAACGACACTATGCGATTGTCAACATTGTCTAAAAACTATGCGATTGTCAATATTACAACATTAAATCCTAAACGACACTATGCGATTGTCAACATTACAACACTAAACTTAAAACGACACTATGCGATTGTCAACATTACAACACTAAATCCTAAAAACGACACTATGC
This sequence comes from Doris montereyensis, assembly GCA_037039925.1. Taxonomy (NCBI): domain Eukaryota; kingdom Metazoa; phylum Mollusca; class Gastropoda; order Nudibranchia; family Dorididae; genus Doris; species Doris montereyensis. The sequence continues at coordinate 340,765 of JAXRKP010000123.1, forward strand.
GATTGTCAACATTACAACACTAAACTAAAACGACACTATGCGATTGTCAATATTACAACACTAAAAAACGACACTATGCGATTGTCAACATTACAACACTAAATCCTAAAACGACACTATGCGATTGTCAACATTACAACACTAAATCCTAAACGACACTATGCGATTGTCAACATTACAACACTAAATCCTAAAACGACACTACGATTGTCAACATTACAACACTAAATCATAAAACGACACTATGATTGTCAACATTACAACACTAAATCCTAAAACGACACTATGCGATTGTCAACATTACAACACTAAATCCTAAACGACACTATGCGATTGTCAACATTACAACACTAAATCCTAAAACGACACTATGCGATTGTCAATATTACAACATTTAAAACGACACTATGATTGTCAACATTACAACACTAAATCATAAACGACACTTTGTGGATTGTCAACATTACAACACTAAATCCTAAACGACACTATGCGATTGTCAACATTACAACACTAAATCTATAAACGACACTACACCGATTGTCAATATTACAACACTAAATCCATAAAACGACACTACACGATTGTCAACATTACAACACTAAATTACACAAAAACGACACATATGCGATTGTCAACATTACAACATTTAAATCCTAAAACGACACTATGATTGTCAACATTACAACAGTTAAATACCATAGTAAACGACACTAATGCTATTGTCAACATTACAACACTAAATCATTAAAACGACACTATGACATTGTCAATATTACAACACTAAATCCTAAAACGACACTATGCGATTGTCAACATTACAACATTAAATTAAATCATAAAACGACACTATGGGATTGTCAACATTACAACATTAAATCCTAAAACGACACTATGGGATTATCAACATTACAACATTAAATACCGTATTGTTACTTTGAGATCGTCAAAATAACACAGTTAAATGCCACATTGAGACTCTGACTGGCAACATTACACAACCAAATACCATAGTGAGACTCTGGGAATGCCAACATTACACCTTTAAACACCATATTGAAACTCTTGAATAGTCAGCATAACACAGTTAAATACCATAGTAACACTCTGGGACTACTAACACTATACATTTAATTACCATAGTGACACTCTGGGACTACTAACATTATACATTTAATTACCATAGTGACACCTGGGACTACTAACATTATACATTTAATTACCATAGTGACACTCTGGGACTACTAACATTATACATTTAATTACCATAGTGACACTCTGGGACTACTAACACTATACATTTAATTACCATAGTGATACTCTGGGACTACTAACACTATACATTTAATTACCATAGTGACACTCTGGGACTACTAACATTATACATTTAATTACCATAGTGACACTCTGGGACTACTAACATTATAAATCTAATTACCATAGCGACACTCTGGGACTACTAACACTATACATCAATTACCATAGTGACACTCTGGGACTACTAACACTATACATTTAATTACCATAGTGACACTCTGGGACTACTAACATTATACATTTAATTACCATAGTGACACTCTGGGACTACTAACATTATACATCTAATTACCATAGTGACACTCTGGGACTACTAACACTATACATTTAATTACCATAGTGACACTCTGGGACTACTAACATTATACATCTAATTACTCATAGTGACACTCTGGGACTACTAACATTATACATTTAATTACCATAGAGACACTCTGGGACTACTAACACTATACATTTAATTACCATAGTGACACACCTGGGACTACTAACACTATACATTTAATTATATCATAGTGACACTCTGGGACTACTAACACTATAAATTTAATTACCATAGAGACACTCTGGGACTACTAACACTATACATTTAATTACCATAGTGACACTCTGGGACTACTAACATTATACATTTAATTACCATAGTGACACTCTGGGACTACTAACATTATACATTTAATTACCATAGTGACACTCTGGGACTACTAACACTATACATTTAATTACCATAGTGACACTGGGGGACTACTAACACTATACATTTAATTACCATAGTGACACTCTGGGACTACTAACACTATACATTTAATTACCATAGTGACACTCTGGGACTTACTAACATTATACATTTAATTACCATAGTACACTTCTAGATTATTGACACACACTGTTATAATGATATATGAGACACCATAGTGACTGTCAAAGGCTACAAAACAATACACCATTTTACCATTTAATATCATAGATAAACTCGAGACTGTCAACACTACGACATTAAATACCATAGTTATACTCTAGAACTGCTAACACTACAACATTAAATACCATAGTTATACTCTAGGACTGTCAACACTACAACATTAAATACCATAGTTATACTCTAAAACTGGGAGCACTACAACATTAAACACCATAGTTATACTCTAGAACTGGCAACACTACATCATTAAATATCATAGTTATACTCTAGAAGTGGCAGCACTACAACATTAAATACCATAGTTATACTCTAGGACTGACAATACTACAGCATTAAACACCATAGTTATACTCAGGACTGTCAACACTACAACATTAAATACCATAGTTATACTCTAGGATTGCCAACACTACAACGTTAAATACCACAGTTATACTCTCTTAGAACTGCTAACACTACAACATTAAATACCACAGTTATACTCTAGGACTGTCAACACTACAACATTAAATACCATAGTTATACTCTAAAAATGGAGCACTACAACATTAAAGACCATAGTTATACTCTAAACTGGCAACACTACAGCATTAAATATCATAGTTATACTCTAAAACTGGCAGCACTACAACATTAAATACCATAGTTATACTCTAGGACTGACAATACTACAGCATTAAACACCATAGTTATACTAGGACTGTCAACACTACAACATTAAATACCATAGTTATACTCTAGGATTGCCAACACTACAACGTTAAATATCATAGTTATGCTCTTAGACTGCCAATACTACAACAATAAATACCATAGTTATACTCTAAAACTGGGAGCACTACAACATTAAATACCATAGTTATACTCAAAACTGGCAACACTACAGCATTAAATACCATAGTTATATTCTAGAACTGGCAGCACTACAAATTAAATACCATAAATAGTTATACTCTAAGACTGCCAACACTACAACAATAAATATCATAGTTATACTCTAAGACTGCCAACACTACAACAATAAATATCATAGTTATAATTTCTAGGACTGTCAACACTACAACAATAAATATCATAGTTATACTCTAAGACTGCCAACACTACAACATTAAATACCATAGTTATACTCTAGGACTGTCAACACTACAACAATAAATATCATAGTTATGCTCTAAGACTGCCAACACTACAACAGTAAACACCATAGTTGTACACTATGACTGCCAACACTACAACAATAAATACCATAGTCTTACACTATGACTGCCAACACTACAATATTAAACAGAATAGTTATACTTATACTCTAAGACTGCCAACACAACACCATTAAATACCACATTTGGTATATTCCATACTGCCAACACTACAGTATTAAATACCACATTTGGTATATTTCGTACTGCCAACATTACAGTATTAAATACCCCATTTGGTATATTCCGAACTGCCAACACTGCAGTATTAAATACCACATTTGGTATATTCCGAACTGCCAACACTGCAGCATTAAATATGATCATAGTGATACTGCGTGACTGCCAACACACAAAAATTAAACCTTATATTTTTTTTAGTAACACAGCCTTCTGCAAATATCGGAATACATGACAACGACACTACAGTGCCATGTCCTTCAATATCAAAAGTGTATGCGACACGATTACTAATTACCACAATAAATACCAGGGTTGTGTTATTGTTATGCTCCTGGAGATGCCAGCACCACACTGTGACAAGAATATAATTATGGTTGTAAGTTAACGCAACAGCCTATTGACGTACAACGTTAAACACCATTGCTAGTCACGAAAGGCTATCACAGTATCACTTCTAAGTTTTGTCCTCAATGAACGTCTACACTTGATATAACAATAGACGATTGTCTGCACCTTGGACAGAGGTAACGCGATGTCTCGACACTCGCTTCACGACGCTTGATTGAAGGAGGCTAGAAGTAGAAATCGCTCGTGGATTAAAGCACGCGCACTCTAAACATGCTGCCCCACTTTTACTCGCCGTTTCTAAGAATGGGTTTGTTACTAGAAATAATAAACCATGTTCGAAAAATCAGAAAACACGGACGATAATTATGATAGGCCTACTTTTCCTTGGAAAAAGCGAACCCACCGACACCACCCCACACCACTCTCTCTCTCTCTCTCTCTCTCTCTCTCTCTCTCTCTCTCTCTCTCTCTCTCTCTCTCTCTCTCTCACACTCTCACACACACACACACACCGCGCGGCAGCAACTCAACTATGGTAACTCGACTTTTTGGCGAAAGCCACCTTTTCAAAAAAAGTGATCGAGGAGAGGTAACCCATCACCTCTAAAATGATCAGGGCACTGTAGTAATATAAAAGCTAGTTGTTAAACAATTCCATACTATTGTATTTTAAAAGCGTAGAGTAAATGGCTGCTCAAATATAGTATCATAGAGTTACAATACTTAGCAGTCAAGCTTATGAAAATTGTTACCTGACAGAGGGCAAAGTATTGTATCTTTTTCTACGTAAGAAAAAGGGCAAAAGTATTGTAAAATACTCGAGCTGCCAACATAAGGTACAAATGAGAGCAAAGCTAATCGAATTTATAAGCAATTACGATAGTTGTGCATTTTTCTTTAATGCGTTGGAAAAGAACTGGTCGCTCTAGTCAGTATTGCTTATGATGATCCTCTGATGTCGGCCAAACGTGAGGATGGGTAATGCTGGCCGAGGAGTAGTTGACCGCTTGTTTGGACTTTTTCTCTCCTGTCCAATACAACTTTGAATTGCATAACGTATGCATATTATTTCGGCAGTATTGTAAATAATATTGCTTTCTTAAAGGGATTTTAAGTCCAAAATGGGAGCATAAAACGGACTCATAGTTGTGGTTGAGTTGTGAGTACGCTTTTCACTTTTCGTCTAAGTGTGAATGTCAGTCTTTTTCATTTCTGCTGTTTTCAGCCAGTAAGAAAACAAAATTTCCTAAAATGGACTCATGGTAGACATTTCCTTAGACTATTATTTATGTTTCAATATTTTTTAACATATAGTAACAAATGCAAAGTTAAGGAAAGTAATGCAACGCTTTAAAATAATGTGCAGCTTTAAAGATGCCCCAACCCATTGAGCAAAGTTATTGGCTTGCCAATGTCTTCTTTCTTTCCGATGAGGTTGGCCCCATTTGAGTCTAGTGTGTTTTGAGGGTGGGTTCAAGTAGTTTACTACAGAAGATAAAGTTTCTGGGGGGGGGGGGGTAACAGGTTGGTTCAAGTTGAGCTTCACGTCGGGTTGTGCAGAAATGTAACAATCTCATCATCCACTCACTTATCATCTCTACAAATGAGATCATCTCTTCAATCTAGCATTCTCTTGTGCTCAATGCGCAGACAACATTCATTGTAATTCTGAGTCACATACTTTTAAAAGTGTTGTATACGGCTGCTGCTAAGTGCCATAACAAATCTGGTTTTCATCTCAGGAATTCCCCTGAGCGCACTTTAATTCTACATCGTTGGAACAAGCTGCATGGTGAAGTTTTCTACATGGAAAATCGGCTGATTGTCTGCATCTCTCCTTTGGTTGATGCCCCAGCGAGTCCTATATTTCCGGTTCCTAGACTGAGTACTTACTCTGAACCAAGCTCTACCTCGGGGTTTGAATTAGGGAAGAAGATATTGACTCCTCTAATTCGGAAGCTCTCATGCAATTCAAAAATGTCGCTCAAAGTGAAGATTCGTTTGATTGAGAAGCATGTCTGCCATTAGCCAAGCTAATAACGTCACAACAGGCCGTCGATCCCATTTCTTTTATTACTGACACTCTCCAATTCCAATTCTTAAATTAGATTAATTGATAATCCATCAATGTCGTCATCCATCGAGGCATATATTCAAAACGTCCAAACAGACCACGAAGCAACGTGCACAGGCAAATAGAAAATTATTGCGGACGAGGAAAAGAAATGAAATCACTCAGTACTCAGATTTCCTCTGATTTCAGATTATTTGACATTTTCTACTTTAAACATAGTTCTCTCTTAAATTTCCTTTCTTTCCTTTTACTAAAATACTTTTATGTTCGCTATTATGAACAGGTCAGGAGGTGGTTTAGCACAACAGGATTATAAATATAAATCGTTAAAATTCCCAACTCCAGGCCCATCGCCGGTTGTCATGCACGTGAGCACGCGCTCCACGTTCACGGCGAACTACACTTTTTCACACTGATCCGCGAGGCCCTACAACTCACACAAGACAAGAAACTAAAATATCGGAACCTTTTTTAAATTTTCTTTAAGATTGTTCAGACCTGTCATGTTTTTAAAGTCTGAAATCTACAAACGCATGTGTTGAGGAAATAGATTAAGCCTAGCCTATGACTAGCCTATCAATGATGTGAATGTGATGCGCTGACTTGCCTCTTGCTATGCAGTCGCATTGTTGTGTTCTGTGGTCGATGATTTTTCATTCTTTCATTCCAGGAAAATCGAAGCTAGTTATTTTACATTTCCTATTGCGTTATTTGCAATTTATATTATCCTATCTGTGGCTTAATGTGATTTTAAAAGTCTAGTCTAGAGCTAGATCTAGATCTAGATCTAGATGTGATCGACAAGTGATAAGATTGATCGGTTTGCTTGAGTGAAGTGACCTAGATCTGGAATCTAACTAGATCTAGATCTAGATTAGATTTCTGGTCTTGATTAAAACATTTTAATGACGGCTTGTCACAGCCCTGGTCGTAGGTTTTGGCTACACGGGATTCTCGAAAAATTAGATCAGCGCGTAAACAGTTTGTTAACAGATTAAAGCTAGATATAGGTATTACTCGGCGTTCTAGAAAAAATTGAGATCTAGATCTTTTCTAGACTTCTAGATTCTAGTCGGCTAGATAGATCTTGAAAAAAAGTACACAAGTGGTTGTTCTAGATTCTTCTAGATCTACTTTTCTAGATCTAGATTCAAGACAGATAGGTTATTTTTATTATAGATCTGGATTTAATCTAGATCTAGTAAGATCTAGATACAATGTATATATCTAAGTCTAATGGTTATCTAGAGGCCCAGAAACTATGAGAAATCTAGAACCTAGTAGATTTAGCATAACTTTAGTAAAGGTGGATCTAGATTTCTAGATCTACTTGGTAGGCCTAGTTAATAGAATCAGCATTAATTGAGAACTTTGCTACAACAAGCAAATCTTCAAAACAACTATCTAGATCTAGATTAGACTCTAGCTAAGATCCAGAATCTAGATCTAGACAATTTAACAATTTGGGGACGGCTTTTCAAAAGCTTAGGTTTATTGATGGGGATTTGCCAGTAGATGTGATTGATCTAACTTCTAAGAACAAATTCAGGTGGAATGGCTGTCAAGTAAAGACTGTATTTAGTGATACCAAACATGGTGGGGTCCTGACAGGGTTGCTACGGACTACAAGGCCGTGATTATGACTAAAATTTTGACAATATGTCATTTCGAGGGATACTCACCTTCTAAAGATATGTTTTAAAGTAGTTGCAGGCTATAAAATAGCATTTCCAAAGGTTTCATGGTGTTAAAGTATAATTGAAGAACCCAAAAGTGCCCAAATCTAAATTTCAATGATTTTGTTGGAAATCACTCCAAGTCACCCGCGCGGAGCCCTTAATTTTTTCGACGTGCCTCTTGCCTCACTGTTTGTTTTTACCAGAAGTAGGAACAGGAAACTATGAGTGGCGTGGGGGTACGAAATACCAATAATAACATCAGGGAGATTGGTTTGATTATAATTTACCCACACCCACCACTAAGATGTTTTAGGGGTTTCTTGGTATGATTTTTGATTTTGCTCCGACTGCCCTATAAACAGACAAGGGATCTTTAACGCGCACAAAGTGCTGTGATATGTAAATGGGACATTCTTTTTTATCGCCCGATTTCCGATGGGAATAGGTGTCGGGCCAGCTACCTGGACCGGGGAGGGGGGCGTAGATTTTACTCGAAAAACACGGGAAAAATGTTCAACCATTGGCAGGGCTTGAACATGACCTTTGGTTTGAGTTTGAGGCCGACACCGTGCCTCTGGATTATCGAGTCATTCAATCACCTTTTCCCATCCCCACCCCCACCAGGGAGGGACCGAGAGAAATGTTGCTTCGGGCAAGAATTTAACAAAAAGTGATGTAGTTGGACGTGACACCAAAGAGGATTGCTTCGGGCAATAACAATTAACTGTGCAGTTAGACGTGGCACCTACCGATCGTTTCGGTGTTATCCACGAGTCTGGCATCCCTCTTCCTGGACGTCGAGGAGGCCTTGTTCTGGCTGAAAAGGGTGACGCTTTTGTCAGCATCGTTCCCATCGTTCATGGCCATATCAACTCAAAGTCAAAGAGAGTGAGATTGAGAAGGTGGCCTTTGATAGCCTTCAGCGACCACTGAGTAAGTTGGACCGATGAATCAAGTAGTGTATAGGCCGGGTCCAACGACGTGTGATGATGATGATGATGATAATAATAATACAAGTAATAATACAAATAATACAAATAATAATAATAACAATAATAATACGCTATATTTCACTGTCGGAAATCTTATATTTACGACTTCAATGGAAAAAGTAAACGGTTGAAATTCTGAACCACTGATTATCACGGTCTAGAAATGAACAGATGGGAGTCTGAAACACTGATTATCACGGTCTAGAAATGGACATATGGGAGTCTAAATCACTGATTTCCACGTATAGAAATTAACAGATGACAGTCTGAATGACTGATTTCACGGTGCAGAAATGAACAGCTGTGAGTCTGAATGACTGATTTCGAAAGTCTAGAAGTGAATGGTTGAAAGTCTGAACCACTGATTTTCACCGTCTAGAATTGAACAGCTTGGAGTCTGAATCACTGAATTCCAGTTTAGAAGTGAACAGTTGGGAGTGAATCACTGATTTCCACGGTCTAGAAGTCAACAATTGGGAGCGAATCACTGATTTACACGGTCTAGAAGTGAACAGTCGGGAGTGAATCAGCTTGGAGTCTGAATCACTGATTTCTTCGGTCCAGAAGTGAACAGTTGGGAGTATGACGTAATGGCTTTCGCTTATAAGGGAACGGTTGAGTCTGAAATGTATGAGTTCCCTTAGAAGTGAAGTACTGGGAGTGGGAGTCTAAAATTTACGACTTCCACTTCGAAGTAAAGAGATGAGAGTATGAAAGTTAGGCCTTCAACTCAAAAGTGCAGAGCTTGAAGTCTGAAATGCACACCTTCCACTTACAAGTAAATAGCTGAGAGTCTAAATTTTACGACTTCCAATTAGAAAGTGAAGAGCTAAGAGTTTGAAATTTACGTTTTCCAGTTCTGGAATAATATATGGCTTCCATTCAGAAGTGAACAACTGCGAGCATGAAACATAATAAGACTTTCACATGGAGGAAAACTGCTGAAGTTCAGAAAGTTACATGACTCCCACTTCGAAGGAAACAGCTGGAGTGTAAAAGTGTATAACATCCGATGAGCTGGCACTCTCGTTATAATATTATAATGGCTCCAATGTTACAGAAAACAAACTCCGATTCGGGAATATCCCACGATCGACAGTCAGCATTCCTGAATCTATGACTCCTGAGTAAACATGGACAACTGGCATTCATTCAAAAATCCATGACCACGTAACAGAAAACAGTGGCGATTCTAAATCTATGATTCCTCTACGTAAACGTAAGTTAAAATTCATGACGCCGATAGGCGCGAATCAGCGAGAATCGAACGAATTATTCTGTCTACAAACACACACACACACACACACATCTTTGTTTTCGCCACAATAAGTTTTATAAAAATCAGTGAATGAACCTGGGAATAAAGAAAGCACCATCCCGCTGAAGCCGCACTACTACTACTACTACTGCTACATGTACTATTACCGGTACTACTACTACCACAGGTGAAACGTCAGTGACGAAGACACCGATTGTACTAGTTGTTATAATCAAGTATTACGTATAAGGATAAAAGTAACATTATCCTAATACACGAAAGGTGAACCAAGAATAACACTGATTGGCGACTATCTATATTATGCTCGGCTAAGCTAGGGACTAGGACTGCACACGATGAAGTATGTAGGAACTGGGTGGGACCTGGGACAGATAAACGCATTACGCTGTTCGTAATCTCATGGCCACTAGCAAAAACAAATACCACAACATTAATTTGCCGTTAAAAGGCACCTCTTATTCAAGCTTAGAAAAAAAACGTTCTTGTCACCTCTAATGTAATCCTTTTTGAGTTATTTTTAATCTCCCTAACTGCCACTAGTGCCAGTGATGCGCAGTGTCTGTGAAAACATGTCTAAGTCTAAGTCGTTCACCTTGTGCGCTCCGTATTCAGTAACGCAAAAAGACTTGACAGACAATATTATCAGAATACAACATAGCTTAGGCCTACATTCATTCATAGTTTCATAGACATGTAAGTTCCTTCAAGACCATTACAACCCTTAGAGTCGGAGCGTACCCGGTTTCTATAGCGTGAAGTGTAACAAGTGATAATAATCAACTCCTGGACAGGACGCCAGTTTGACGCAGGTTTTTTTACTTCCAAGGAACACAACTCTACGGGTGGATGACTGTGAAGAGATTCAACTCTTGACATCGTTGTACAACTTATCAGTTAGCTGATAAATAACTTTATCAGTTAGCTGGTGTATACGTATAAGTTATCAGTTACCTGCCGACAATTTCAGTATCACACAAGGCGATAAATATTTATCCAATTTCGGATGAATCCAGAAACTGCGTGTGTCACATATGGAGAAAATGTATGTGTGTGTGTGAGAGAGAGAGAGAGAGAGAGAGAGAGAGAGAGAGAGAGAGAGAGAGAGAGAGAGAGAGAGAGAGAGAGAGAGAGAGAGAGAGAGAGAGAGAGAGAGATAAGGGGAAAGTGTGTGTGTGTGTGTGTGTGTGTGTGAGAGAGAGAGAGAGAGAGAGAGAGAGAGAGAGAGAGAGAGAGAGAGAGAGAGAGAGAGAGAGAGAGAGAGAGAGAGACAGAGAGACAGAGACAGAGACAGAGACAGAGAGACAGAGAGAGAGAAGAGAGAGAGAGAGAGAGACATACAGACAAAGAGAGACAGACAGATAGAGAGCAAGATAGATAGAGAACGAGAGAGAGAGAGAGAGAGAGAGAGAGAGAGAGAGAGAGAGAGAGAGAGAGAGAGAGAGAGAGAGAGAGAGAGAGAGAGAGAGACACACAGAGACACAGAGAGAGAGAGAGAGAGAGAGAGAGAGAGAGAGAGAGAGAGAGAGAGAGAGAGAGAGAGAGAGAGAGAGAGAGAGAGAGAGAGAGGGAGAGAGAGAGACAGAGAGAGACAGAGAGAGAGACAGAGAGAGAGAGAGAGAGAGAGAGAGAGAGAGAGAGAGAGAGAGAGAGAGAGAGAGAGAGAGAGAGAGAGAGAGAGAGAGAGAGCAGGCAGACAGACAGATAGATGGATGGATGAGACAGTAGAGAGAGAGAGAGAGAGAGAGAGAGAGAGAGAGAGAGAGAGAGAGAGAGAGAGAGAGAGAGAGAGAGAGAGAGAGAGACAGAGAGACAGAGAGAGAGAGAGAGAGAGAGAGAGAGAGAGAGAGAGAGAGAGAGAGAGAGAGAGAGAGAGAGAGGGCAGAGAGAGAGAGAGAGTGAGAGAGAGAGACAGAGAGAGAGGAGAGAGAGAGACAGAGAAAGAGAGGGGAGAGAGAGAGAGAGAGAGAGAGAGAGAGAGAGAGAGACGAGAGAGAGGGGGAGAGGGAGAGAGAGAGAGGAGAGAGAGAGAGAGAGAGAGAGAGAGAGAGAGAGAGAGAGAGAGAGAGAGAGAGAGAGAGAGAGAGAGAGAGAGAGAGAGAGAGAGAGAGAGAGAGAGAGAGAGAGAGAGAGAGAGAGAGAAAGGTACTATTCCTACTTTTAAAATTATAAATCCTATTTGAAATGGCGGCTTAGATGAATGGAAATTCTACACAAACTCAAAGGCGGGAAACAATACAATTTGCATTAATTTAACGTCGCTTTTGGTAGAAAACTTCATCACATGAAAACGATCTGGAGATGATTTAAAGCATACACGCAAAATAGTGGCCTACCAACAGAGCCTTAGGCGAACAAAGATCGACCACGTCATAATTATATATAGATTACAGCTGAAACAGGGTGCGGACTGAATGACAACAGCCAGGTAATATGATTCATGAATAGTTAGGTCTAAGGTTGTCACTAATCCCACAGAGCAGACAAAGTACATTTATGTGTAATATAAAGTACAGTTTCTTCAAGGCCGTTACAGCCCATAGAATATACTATGAGGCTTATCTCAGTTTCAACAGCGTGAAGCGATACAGGTGACAATAAATAATCACCTCCTGGCCAGGACGCTAGAATGACGCAGGTTTTACTTCCAAGCTAGTGCTTGTACCCATTAGCACCTGAGTAGAGTGAGGATGGTGCGTCTTATTAAGTGTCTTTCCCAAGGAACACAACGTCGGACCTTAAAAGCTTTGCTGGGATTCGAACTCGGGACCTCAAGACCCCCAGTCCAGCAGCCGAACCGCTGGGTCATCAAAGTCACATTACAATATACCGGTACACATCTATACAAATTTCGTAAAACATATATGGGACAGTGTTTCATTGGAATTAACCCTATCCATTACATGCGGTGACCTCAGGATGACTAAAAATTAAAAAGGCGCCACAGCAAAGGATGAATGAAAGAATCTGATGAGACAACGACAGGAAAGAACTAGGGACTTACCTCACTTAACAGAGGCGCCTACCAAACGTCTACTGATAGGGGATAATAATAATTTAAAAAAAGAGAAGGTAGAATGAGATTAAGGAGACAAGATGGAGAGTGGTGCATGAGGGTGGGAGATAAACAATATGGATTATTCTTGCATCAATATATTCTTCTATAATTCTGAGTTTGTCGTTCTTTGTTAGCCAAAGGCTCTGCTGCCAGGTCAATAAGAGTAAGAGCAACCATATTTTGCATGTAGTTTCTAAATGGTCCCAAAATCGTTTCCTGCGTAACCTCAGAATCAAATACTCACCAGATCCAACAATCATACTTGGCATCCCCTGGGGTGTAACATGCTTGTATGTGTACAATCATGTCTTATATTTATATACATGTGTGTGTGCGTGTGTGTGACCATGAGTAATTTGCCTCTCAGTAACTCTCTTAACCTCAATCATGTACGGTACTCACATAGTTGGTGCGTAATTAGGCAACGAAGAGATTATTGAGTGGGAGAGGGTGGTGGGGGGGGGAAGGCAGACACACTCACAGGATGCATTCAGTTAGTTTCCATCACAAAGTAACACTGGTATGCTAATTTCCATAGTATTACACCATCTTGTGCTGCTCAAAGATTTCAACTGTAGGAAAGTTTGATCAGGATAGGGTCATTGGGGGAAGTAGGGCGTGCTGATTACCTCACTTCCCTTCCCGACCCATAGTCCAGGCTTCTTCATTATGACTAATGAGACAGGACTGAAACTTGTCCATGTGTCCTTTAGGGAATACCTGTCTAATTGCTAGCCATGTTGTATAAGTAGGAGAGAAAGGTGGGGCTGGTGCAGAGAATATAAAGATGGCGACACATTACACAAATCCAGGCTTATCCGGATAGTCTCTGTGCCAGTCATATTATTTGTCTCTCAATCACTTCAGACTCCTCCTAGTTGTGTGAGAACAAAGAGGATCTTTGGATATTTAAAAGACTTACACAGTGGAACCTCTCAAATCGGGAACTCTGGGAATCGGGAAACCTGGCCAATTGGGAAGATTCCAGGGAAAGGAATTGTTTCTATATAGGCCTATTTCACCTCTCTATACGGGAAAGGTCCCCTGCTATCGGGAAAATTTTCATGAGGTTGCATTGGTTATCATTACCATTTCCACCATATTTATTTATTCCAATTTGGTTTCTGTGTTAGCAAAACATCAATTATTACACTTAGTGCTACATGTGTTATACATTACATAATGTATACACTTATAAGCTAAACACACCAGACTTCCATTAAGAAGGTGTGAAAGCAGGCATTGCACCAGACCTTGCTCGTCCACCTAACATATAATAACAATACAGTGCAGTGTTGACATGGGGCAGCATTTAGAAAATTGTACACTGTCATAGCCTTTTATTGCCCGCCTCATCCGTCAATCTCAAGGGTGGACATGAGATGAAACTTAATGACTCACGATGCCTTCTTGATTACGTGTCTTGTCTATCTACCCTCCAAGGAAGATCGATTGTGAGTATAAGTAACATCTTTGATGAATGCCACCTTCGTTTTGATCAACTGGTCTTGTGGCTACTTGTTCGTTTGATTCTGCATTTTACCACTCATAGAAGGGCTAAGGCACCTCAAACTGCTGAGGGAAAACCAAAATCCGTAGGTCCCGGCAAATCGGGACGATTTTACAATCTGGAGACTTCCCGATTAGAGAGGTTCCTGTGTATATCAAAGAAATTACAGTCCAACAAGCAAGGAAATATAACTGACCAACAAGAATGGACCATGCTAAACAAGTGACCTTTGGGAAGTGATTCACAGCAACTGTAGAAAATGAGATCCATGTCATGTTTCTTCTTCTTTTCCTTCCTCTTTTTCCTTCCCTATTTTCTATTTTATCTCTCTTCAATTTTCCATCTCTCCATTTGTTTATTTGATTATTTTTACAATGATTGCTTGGTGTCACAGAAACTTCTAGTTTGTGATAATAGTGATTTTATTGTTTGTAGCCAATGAGAATGGATAACCTTTATATGTGAGGGTAGTTGTATGCTTGTGTGAGTTTGTGTAGATGCGTGTGAGAGGAGGAGGAAGATTGAGAGAGGGGGAAGGAGAAAGTGTAAATGTCGACTTCTTCAATTCAATGTGTAATTGAGGTCTGGAGTCCCAACCAGGTTTAAGCTCTGAAACATGTTCTAAAGTAGGTAATATAATGAAGGCTGATAAACCAATACAACAGATGTGCATGATACTTATAACTATTTTCTGAGATTAAAAAGCACACAAAGAGTCAATAGGATATAATGTTAAGGGGAATACAGTTAAACAGAGTAACTTGCACAAATGGAGAGGTACACTTTTGATAATAAGAACATTTTAGTGCCACCAGACTGCAATGCTGTACTACAAATGGACATGTAAAGGCAGCTTGCTTTAGCGATCAGAATGGACACATTTTACAGTGTTAAACTGTTGGCAGGGCTTCGCTAGTACACCCCGGTTAACCTTTTATAAAAATGATCAACTGATCAACACTGTTACTGTAACTCTAGTCACAGTATGTCTTATGACGTCATGACCTTCCTTCCATTCGCAATGTCAGTGTAGGCTAATTGATAATGGTCTCTCAATTCATAACTAGGGCTCGTTTACTGGTCAAAATTACATCTTGTATACACCACACTAAGTACTTGAAGTCCCAGACAAGGGAGAATTTCCCAGGTCAGGGACACTACTTAATTTTCACCAGTGAGCAAAATTCAGTAATAAGCGAACATATATATTTAAAGATGATTTGAGATATATATATATATATATATATCTCAAATCATCTTTAAATATCATTAATTCACATTTCCAACAGTCAAAGCTAAAACTTCCATTGTGGTCATTGTCACTATTGTCATACAGTGAACTAACAGTGTGAATCTTTGACAGGCACAACCGTGCATGACAGCTGTTGGTATGAGATGTCCGAGGGACCTAGCCTCAGGGATTTTATGAATGTAAAACATTGTTATTATACAGCATCTATGTAATATTATGAAAATTAATATGTACAATAGTTAGGCTGAAATGCTCATGTTCAAATAAAATGTTTGTTGTCTTTGTCTCACACCGAATCTGATTGGCAGAAGTGACTGAGACTAGTCACGAACAACAGCAACTAAAAGCAACATTTTCTCTTCCCCCCCCCCCCAGTCATGTCCCTTAGATGTGTCACGCCCCTTAGACATGTGTGACTATGAAAATTCAACCCACAACAAATCTGTAAGCAACGAGCATATAAAAATACTGTGAGATCTTAATTTTAAAGATTTGTTTGATTTAACATAGAATTTAGACCCTATATCTTGTCTAGCAACAAAATAGACAAGATTTAGATTAAAATAATAAAAATATAATTTACAAATAGGTCTATCTCAATCTAGATCTAAATCTAGTTTCTATATATTTTGTTTAAATCTCTAGGTCTAGACTATTAGGTTCTTCTTCTTCCTTTACACTGCCAACATCATTCTAGACATCAAGATGAGATAAAACTTAAAACTTCTTGTCTAAGTCCACACACTCAACATGTGTACACCATCTGAATGATCATCATTATATACACCTAGGTTAGATTCTAGTCTTGATGTGAGTCATTGTGACTCATAAGAATAATAAGATCTCATTGTTGTGTTGCACTCACTCAGAATGATGAAAAATACAGAGACCTCTACGCTATGACTAAGTAGTTAAGATTTAAATCCATAATTTTGGTTTGTAAATATTATTATATTATATATTCTAAAAATTAAATCTAAATCAACAATTAGGCTAATATATTTGGCTTTATAATCTAGATCTAGATCTAGATCTATTTTATTTTATTAGATTCTAAGTAGATCAAGATCTAGAGATATTATATTATAGAATCATGAGGTGAGTTTGGCAGTGCTTTGATATATAGATATACACGTATAATACATGCCATGTGCATTTATGTATATCAAGTTCAGGGAATCCACACACTACTAGGGCATGATTATTATCTAAATCTAAATCTAGAGATTGTATGCTATGTTTATATCTAGATTCTAAATATAAACCTAGCTATCCAGTCTAGATCTAAGTTTACTTTCCAAGATTTGAGATTCTTGAACTAGCGTTGGAAATCATAAATTGTATGGTAGGCCTTATTGATTTAATTGAGCAATGTTTGGAGATATTGGCTCATATCACGTCTGATCAACTTCAATTCATGTTTTGTCTTCGGCTTCTTTTTCTTGGAAAATAAAGTTATAAATTATACATACCACTGTGTTGAACATGACTGGAGTGTAAAAAGGTGTCTTCTTCGAGGAGTGGACAGTTTACAGTGTCATCCATGTCAATGACAAAGTAAATAAAAGCAGCTCTTTGGAATTGTGGAAGATACAAACATTGATGATAAGATCGAAGGCCTTGAATGTACTTGTTGTTTACAATACGTATTGACTTAAGTATTGACAGTAATGATAGAGCACGTATATTTCCGGTATCATGACCTTCGTGTTTATTTCAATTCGAACGTGAACAGCTGATTGAAAAGGGAATGGGGCATGATATGAGGGGTGTTCTTACTTTACCTTATTTGTTTTCCATTTCCGTCTCAAACTTATCAATTTAGACTTTCCCATTCTTTGTCATTGTACTCAGTTCACATGAAGATCTAAATCTAGGTCTACCGAGTGTATTCTCATTTTTATGGTCGATTTAATCTTTCTGGATGCTAATGATAATTACCGATCGAAACTCTCGTTTTCCCACCATTAATAACTTTCCATGTGGCCGCCGTTGGGACTTTCCCCTTAACTTGAACTATCGCATCGTATACTGGTCAAACTTTTAAAAAAAAACTCTCATTCTATTTACTTACGACCAAAACATGTAATATCGTTTATCTTGAGCTTGTTTGGTTGTTTTTTGTCCAGCTATACCGGTAAGTTTTCATGCTAATGATTGTGTTGCTGATTATTCTCCGCTTGTTCTGCTACTTTGCTACCTTCAT
Organism: Doris montereyensis; assembly: GCA_037039925.1. Classification (NCBI taxonomy): domain Eukaryota; kingdom Metazoa; phylum Mollusca; class Gastropoda; order Nudibranchia; family Dorididae; genus Doris; species Doris montereyensis. The sequence goes on from JAXRKP010000123.1 coordinate 358,778, forward strand.
GTCCCAGGTATTATTATTTCAAATGCCTATACTTATCCTGCTTCTTCTCCAACTGCTTAGTTCAAGATCTAAGTTTGACGATTGTAGATGAGAGTGAAATAGAAAGCAGAGAAAATAATTGAAAATCGATAGAGTTTGAATTTAAGTTGATGCTTCTCCTTGAAACAATCGTCTTTCCTACGTAAATCTAGTAATTTATTGTTATTACTTCACAAACCAGGGTATTTGTATGTTATTGTTTCTCTGTTCCTTTTTTCACTTTCTTTTTTTAAAACAATTTAGTTTCTTAATCGCAAATAAACAACTGCTATTGAGCCTTCATGGGGATTTCGGATTGTGTTCAGATCTGAGTATTCATGAGTGAGTGAGAGAGAGAGAGAGAGAGAGAGAGAGAGAGAGAGAGAGAGAGAGAGAGAGAGAGAGAGAGAGAGAGAGAGAGAGAGAGAGAGAGAGAGAGAGAGAGAGAGAGAGAGAAAGAGACAGAGACGTACAGACATATAGATATAGAAAGGTAGGAGGGAGATAGGAGAGAGATATAGAGAGAGGGGAGGGGGAGAGGGATATACAGAGACAGACAGACAGATAGACAAAGAAAAAAGAGAGAGAGAGAGAGAGAGAGAGAGAGAGAGAGAGAGAGAGAGAGAGAGAGAGAGAGAGAGAGAGAGAGAGAGAGAGAGAGAGGAGAAGAGAGGTGGGGAGAAGGGGTAGAGAAGAAAATACTTTCGCCTGTAAACACATCGGCTTGATAGCTTGATAGTCACAATCGAGCGGCAAATCAAGTGATAGCACTAGGTCAATGCCCGATAACAAAAAACCCAAATGATTCGAGATAACTCTGTTATTTAAATTGTATCCTATTATGCCATACATATTGATTATGAAGTGCTTCATGATGACCCAAACATCTGTATTGGGCCATATCGATCCAATGAGAGATCTACTGACTGAATATGTGACACTCTCACATTCAAAATACGAAGAAACCATCGTCGACACGATATAACTGTTCAAACTTTATTTTTGTAAAAGAAAGTTTAACTGCTGAGATGATTTTCACACAACATAATTTCAAACTTCATTTTGATAAAGGACAGTTTAATTGCTGGGACAATTTTCACACAACATTGAATATTACAGCATGGTTAGGGTTAGTGGATCACCAATGATTGTTTTTCATAAAACGCGATAAGTGCATTCTCATCTCAGTCTCAGCCAATCAGAACTCGTCAATTGACCAACATCCGGCCACACACACAGCCCAGCTGTATGAATGTTATTCTATGACGGGCTTTTGGTAGAATATTAAATTTTTCCTGGGCTGTCCTGTAAACAGTCAATGGATCTTAAATGTACACAGAGTGTTGTGATCTGCATACAGGACCTTCATTTTACCGTTCGTCTCCTATGGGACTAGATTTGATATATCTAACTGGACCAGGGAGGGGGGGAAAGGTTAGAATAAATTCGAATAAACTCGAAAAAAGTATTCAACCGTTGGCGGGGCTTGAACCCACGGCCTTTGAGTTGAAAGGCCGACACCTTGCCTCAGGACTACCGAGTCCTCCCTCCATGGCGGACATTATCCTTGGCTGTTGTTAACGCTTTGAACCATTGTTTTACTTTTTTTTTTTCTGCGTTCTATGCACCATGAAAGTGTTTGATGATTCATTCAATGTTATTTATTTTCTGTTTTCTTTTTTGTTTAATTAAGCCAAGGGATCTGTAACGTGCAAAGAGTGATGTGATCTGCACACAGCGCCATTATTTTAACGTCCATCTCCGATGAAACTGGCTGTCGATCCACCTATCAGTACGGGGGGGGGCAGTTAAGTGAAGGACAAAAAGAAAATATGGAAGCCCGGTCCACCATAAATGTGGTGATCTCAGGGTGAATTAATTGCCAGGTGAAGAAGTGAAAGGAAAGAAAGACACCAGCAGCCCTTCACCAATCTTCCATCTCTTCATGTCGGGGTGATAAGATATAAATATATTACATTGTATAAGATATGTAGCCCTACATGTATCGACGTGTTGCCTTACTTTATGTCAGTCGTTGTATTTTTCCATACATAGAACAGTTACAGTAAGACATGTGAAATCGGATGCCATTCCCATAGAGTATCACGCACACTCCACCAGAGAAACACAGAAAGATAACATCATAGGAAATTGAGGGAGACTGAGAGTGTGAGTGTGAGAGAAGGGGGGTGGGGTGGAGAAGAGGGATGAGAGAAAAAGAAAGAGAGAGGAGGTGGGGGTGAGAGCAACATACAACTGCAACTTGTCAATCGGGGAAGCAAACATCTCTTTCCTACCATAGTCTTCCGAAAGACACATATTATATCAAAACAATTGTATGAGCTAAATTAAGCAGTTATCATATCGATGTCAATAGTTGACTTATAATCACTTCAATGACAAAACAATATCAAAGCATATGTATTGTTTCTCATTTCTCTTAAAATTCCCATAATGTTGCCTCACTGTTTGTCTTAATTATGTTGGTAACTTCAAAGGGGAAAATATTACATGTATGCATTTCTAAGTTTTGTATTGCTGAATGTACTGGAGAAGGGATTTTTGTATTTCTTTCATATTTTCTAGATATATATGTCCAACCCCAAAACTTCTTAACAACATAAATAAGTGGAAACTCAAATATTTTGGGCACATAAAAAGAGACAGGACACAATATAAAAAACGAATATAAGAACAATAATATTGCAACTACATGTACTACTACAGAGTCTGGAAGGTTGGCTGCAAACCGTGAGAACTGCCGAGGGAAGATTCAGGAAGCGACGTCCTGCCATGATATGCCATGGATGGTGATGGTGATGTTCATGATGATGATGATGGTGGTGGTGGTGGTGGATGATGATGATGATGATGATGATGATGATGATGATGATGATATCATTTTGTGACGAACGCACATGATGAATATGTAGTGTTTTGTGGGGGAAAATGGGAAATTGAAAATAAGAACTTTTTGTTTGTCCAATAGGATTTGTTTTCGTCACATTTCAAATTAAAATGAATAAATAGCAAGACATTATTCTCTTTCACTTTCACTCTCTCTTCCATTTCCATTCTCAATGTTCACGACTATAAGTAATACAGTAAACCAATACATATACATTTCAAAACGGTGTTTGTGAAGTTGGACAATATAAAATCAAAATGATTATGTACACATTTGTGCTTTAGATGTCTTTGTAAATGTCACATATATCTTCATGGGAAAGTAATGGATTAACAGCAACATTTAAAGTCATTAAAAAAATCGAAACCATACATTCACAATATAATAAAATATATAAACACCAGTAACCTTATTTTAAGGGGGAGGGGGTGGGTGGGCGGCACCTGGACTGACGAGTTTGGGATCAAAGGTTGATTTTCTGTTCTTGGCATATTCGGGTAGAACGATTATTTATCTACAAGTTCAGGGCAGAAAAATGTCCATATGATGTATAATTTTTTTACAAAACATTTTGTTATCGGGGGTATGTAACAACAATCAAAATTATGACGCAAATTACCCTAACAACACTGACTGAGAAGATGGCAGCAAAAACCCGTATATTGGCGGTTAATCGCCAAATGTAGCAACACCGAGGTGATCTGTTTCTGCCGACACCGTTCGTCGCT
>JAXRKP010000123.1:369931-372431 GCA_037039925.1 Doris montereyensis
ACGGACTGTCACTGTTGAGAATTTTGCTAAACAATAGTGTATATCTTACATACAATTATTTTCTCAACAGGTAGCCAGTGCAATTTATGGAGGAGAGATGTGGTAGATGCCAATTTGTCTTTCTATAAAATCAAGATTGGTGTTGTAGATTGTCTTCTGTGCTGTGTATTTCTTTGTAAATTACACAGTCATCAGCAAATAGTCTTACTTTTGGTGACAAGCTGTTGGGAAGATCGTTTGTACACAGTAGGAACAGTTTCGGTCCCATCACTGTACCGTGGTACTCCTGAAGTGTCTGTCGAAAGGTGGGGGAGGGGGGGGGATGCAATGTTGTGCCTCCCAGCGTCACGCTGTCCAAAGTTACAACGTACAGTCAAAACACCTTACAAACGCCTTGTGGTGGAGTTTGACGATTTCAATACTCTAATGGGTTAGTACAAACTAACCAGCTCTTGTAAATAGGAATAGGATGGAGAAAGACCATGTTAAACATGTCCAACAATAAGAAAGGATTTTAAAATCTAACTCCTGTAACTAACTGGGTGCCAGTGGTATTCAGTTATCGGCTGTAACAAGAAGAATTCAAAAACTTTAATTTTGACACATAATAATATAAAAATAGCGCAACCCCCCCCCCCCCCGCCGCACCAACAAAACCAAAACCAAACCTAAATAGTAACAGACAGAAAGCCCAACAGAAGCTCTCACTAAAAATTGATAGCAACAGACAGAAAGCCCAACAGAAGCTTACCAAAAATTGATAGCAACAGACAGAAAGCTCAACAGAAAGCTCTCACTAAAAATTGATAGCAACAGACAGAAAGCCCAACAGAAGCTCTCACTAAAAATTGATAGCAATAGACAGAAAGCCCAACAGAAGCTCTCACTAAAAATTGATAGCAACAGACAGAAAGCCCAATAGAAGCTCTCACTAAAAATTGATAGCAACGAAACATTTCATAGCACAAAATCCGATAACCTGCAGATTGTGTTTTTATTATGAACTGATAAGAATCTGAAATAACCCCCACCTCAAAATACTTCACGCCGAAACTTTTGTTTGTTTTGGCCTAATGTGAGCAATTTACGCAAGTTTTATGTGATATTATTTTCAAGTGTGGGCACGAGGAGAGAGTGTTGTTTAAGAACATCAGAAACATTTTCTAAGACAGGTGGCTAGACAGTTTCTTTCTTTCTTTATCAGTTCCCATTCTACCTTTCGGTGTATGGGTTTTCTTTCTTTATCAGTTCCCATTCTACCTTCGGTGTATGGGTTTAGATGCCCGAGATGATTTTTCTCCAGGATGTCCTTTCCTGGCATTTTCCGTTTCCTTCCAAAAAAGTTAAATTTCTATGTCTTCAATGCGTCTTTTATATCTTCTTCCCACTTTCTCCGGAGGTCTGCTTTTTGGTCTTTTACATTGGGTTTTAGCACTGTATACTGATTTAGCTATTCTATTGTCATTCATTCTGTTTACATGCTCAAACCATCTTAATTGATTTGTTTCTCTCTTAGTTCTTATGCCGTCTGCTTTGGTTTGGTCTCTTATTGCTGTGTTTCTGATTTTGCCTCTTTTAGTTTTCCCTACTACTCTTCTTAGACATTTAATTTCAACTGCTTGTACTCGATTGTATTCTCTACTGTCTTAAGTCCAGGTTTCACTGCCATAGAGGACAGTAAGGCAATAAACTGTATTGTATACTGCCATTTTGGTTTTTGTTGACAATTCTTGCTTACCTACAAATGCCTTTCCTAAGTGGTTATGTATTGCACTTGCCTCTTTGATTCTCTGGCTGATTTCTTCTCTTAGTTTTCCCTCTGAGTTAATCATTACTCCTAGGTAATTGTAGATTTGAATTTGTTCTAAAATTTTATCTCATTCCTGCCCAATTTAAGATTTTGATTTTGTTTTAGCTTCCTGGTTTGAGCTTCCACATTACATTTTTTGAGGAGCACTATTTTAAACAAAAGAGAACTTAGGACACAATGTCTTACTCCTATATTACTCTCATTCCTCTTTTATTTAGTTCATTGTTCATAATGTAAGGAATGCTATATTCGACTGAAAGTCAACTTTCTGATTTTTCCAAACAGAACTAAATCAGTATCCGGAAAATGAATGTATTGGTACTACCTGTTCCCTTTTTCCAGTCGTCTGGCACCTGTTTGGACTTCCATGCTTGTTGGCATATTGCATGTAGTAGTTTGTCTGCCTCTTTCCCTTGGTTTTTAATCATTTCTGGATAAACTTGATCTAATTCCCGGGTTTTTCCTAATTTCACTTTTCTTATAGCTGTTTTGGATTTCTTCCATTGATATATCTACATCTCCTGCTGTTTCCTCTGGATTACTTGTTACTCTTACTAATTGATCTTTACTCATTGTTTCATACGTTCTGGAGGGATTATGTAATTGGTGAAAATGCTTTCTCCATGTTTCCATGATTTCGCTGTCTTCTTTCATTATTTCTCCTTTGGCATTCTTAATTTGTCGTATTGG
>JAXRKP010000123.1:377431-379931 GCA_037039925.1 Doris montereyensis
ATGTATGTATGTGTATGCATGTATGTGTGTATGTATGTATGTATGTATGTATGTGTATATATGTATGTGTGTATGTATGTATGTATGTATGTATGTATGTATGTATGTATGTATGTATGTATGTAGTGTGTATGTATGTATGTATGTGTGTAATGTATGTATGTATGTATGTATGTGTATGCATGTGTATGTATGTAATATGTATGTATGTATGTATGTATGTGTGTATGCATGTATGTATGTATGTGTGTATGTATGTATGTATGTAAATGTGTATGTATGTATATTTGTATGCATGTATGTATAATTATGTATGTATGTATGTATGTATGTATGTTTGTATCTATCCATGTTATGTCGAACACCGTTCTCAAAACAAATAATATGAGAACAGAAAGTCTGCATGGTTTTGGAAAACCGTTGCATGTTTTAAAATGTGCATGTTTTAATCACGCTGTATGAGATCCCGCCTTTCATATGTAGATTTCTGATGGAAGTGTAATAATCTTTGATCCTGGTTTTAGAGACACACAATTTTTTGAACGAAGTCGGATATTAAAGAGTGTCCGGATATTTGGAGTGTCCGGATATGTGGAGTATCCTGATATTTGGAGTGTCCGGATAATTGGAGTGTCCCATAGAACAGGCTATGAAATGATAAGATCACTACCCCCCCCTAGGTATCTTTATTTGATTTGATTTTACACAGACCCACGACTAAGATGATCTCTCATTTTTTAGTAGGTTTACTAATTTTTCCCGGACTGGAGTAAACAGCTAAGGGATCTTTAACGTACACAGAGTGGTGTGATCTGTATAACAGACCTCCGTTTTATCGCCTGTCTCCGATGGGACTAGGTGTCGATCCACCAATCTGGACCATAGGGGAATGGGTTCAAGCTGAAAAAACCCCCAAGAAAATTGTTCAACCTACTGGGGCACGATGGCGTCGGTGACCGAGCGGTTAGGCTGCCGGACTGGGGATCATGAGGTCTCGAGTTCAAATCCCAGCAAAGCTAGGTTCGCCGTTGTATTCGTTGGGAAAGACACTTAACACGCATTTTACCCCACTCTACCCAGGTACAAATGGATACAAGCACTAGCTTGGGAGTAAAAGCCTGCGTCAGACTAGTGTCCTGGCCAGGAGGTGATTATTGTCATCTTTTCAGCTTCACGCTATTGAAACCGGGATATGCTACAGCTCTATGGACCGTAACGGCCTTCTATGAACTTTACTACCGGGGCACGAAATCAGAAAGCTTTGATTGAGAAGCAGATTCCTCAGCTCTGAACCACTGTGCCCCCAACTCCCCCTCCCCCCACCCCAAGCACAAAACGCTGAATGTAAAGTTTCGGGGTTTTCAAGGATGTCCATTCCAGCCAAAAGGGATTTTAATTAGATACGACAAGACTACGGGGGGGGTCGAGGGGATGACATCACGAGGTTTACGTTCGTCTCCAATCGGACTATAGGAACTCTTTCGATAGGGGCAATATATGTATACGGATGTATCTAGGGCAATGTACGTCTATGGATGTATCCAGAGGAAATGTATGTTTATGGATGTATCCAGGGCAATGTATGTTTATGGATGTATCCAGGGCAATGTATGTATACGGATGTATCTAGGGCAATGTACGTCTATGGATGTATCCAGGGCAATGTATTTCTATGGATGTATCCAGGGCAATGTATGTTTATGGATGTATCCAGGGTAATGTATGTTTATGGATGTTTCCAGAGCAATGTATGTTTATGGATGTACCAGGGCAATGTATGTTTATGGATGTATCCAGGGCAATGTATGTTTATGGATGTATCCAGGGCAATGTATGTTTATGGATGTATCCAGGGCAATGTATGTTTATGGATGTATCCAGGGCAATGTATGTTTATAGATGTTTCCAGGTCAATGTATGTTTATGGATGTATCCAGGGAAATGTGTGTTTATGGATGTATCCAAGGTAACTATGCAGCTTCTTACATTTAGAGGTGATATTCACCGGTACGGATGGGGGCTCGGTAGTAAAAAAAAAAAAAAAGGTTTCAGTTTCTCAACCTAACGGTAGTGGGTTCGAGCCCCGCCAATGGTTGAAAACATTTTCACAAGTTTTTTCCAGCAAAATATACCCCCCCCCCCTAGTTCAGGTAGGTGGATCGACACCTGGTACAAGCACAACCTCCCCCTCACACGGCCAAAACCAAGTCCGAAAGGCTGTTTTCGGAATCGCGTCTAAATGTAAGTGCATGTACAAGTAGATCTAGATCTTTGATTAGCATTTCTAAAGATTTAGTCGGATAAGCAGAAGGAATTTATCTATCCACAATCCCTTACCCTGAATCCACACCCTCACCCGCCCCAATACCACCTCTTTACACATTATTCATTCTTATGACAACATGTTATGTTCTGGCTCTGTGTTGAAACGCATTCCTAAAGGCGCGCAAGATAATACCCATAACGGTCGTATTATTGTTTAATTGTGTCCTTGCCATTT
>JAXRKP010000123.1:389931-392431 GCA_037039925.1 Doris montereyensis
TTGTTTGTTTCTTTTTTCTTTTTTGTTGTTGTTTTGTTGTTTTTTTTTTTTTTGTTTTTTTTGGGGGGGTGGGGGGGGGGAACCTGCAGTAGATCATAACACATTAAAAGTTCCTAAGTCCCAATGTAGTACAGAGTAGACTATGGCGAAATGTTTTGCGTCGAAAAAGAGTGACATGTAGTAAAGATCAAAGGTCTACCAGGAAGGATAGGACAAAAAAAAGATTTTTAAAAAGATGGATTTATAGTCCGTGTCAATGCACAAATGCAGGATCACCGACTGTACATCATTTATCCTCCAGCAGGTCACTCCATTCAAAGTCCTTCCCAACTCTCTAAGGAACATGCAGTACACCATCCCATTAGGTGCTTCGTACTAACAATCTGACAAAATGTTTCTATATATATAAATGGGTACTCATTCACACCTGAGTCAAGTGAGGAGCGTAAAGTAGACTACCTTTCCTAAGAGCACAACATTTTGAAAAAAGACCCCATCTGTGCTAGCCGTGGGATTTGAACCAGTGTCGATGTGGTTACAGGTTCACTACACTGTGGTTCAGCTACGCCGCCTCTTCAGTGGAAATGTTTGTTAGTTGCGCACCCGTCAACAGCGCTAAGAGGAGGATGAAACGATTCAGACTAAGATGTTGAAGCCACGCTTTAATTTACGTAGTTATCATAACTCGGTTGGTAGCGCGCTTTCTTTTCATGGCGAGGCGATGGTGCCGACGCACAGGTCACAGGTTCAATCCTCATCGTGGCCACGATTTTTTTTTTTCTGTTTATTCCTTGTATTTGTCTCGTCTCGTCTTTGTTCCTATGGGACTTTTATATTATGTAATGTTATAACCATCTACTTTTGCTATATTAAAACACTTTTAGCTCTCTTTTGTTGATTATTAGATCTAGACCTAATACGTATTATATAATATATTATAATATATTACATGTATAATATTCAAGACTGTGGTTAGTCAAGTAATCATATTCATATATATGCAAAACGAGAAAAGTGGTGGTTTTTTTTATATGGGCAAATAATTTTCTGGTAAAAATTTCTCCGGACAGTTTGGTATCGATTCACCAATTCCAATGTTCAAATCACAACCGTTGTGTTCCTGTGACGAGAAACGAAACGAAATATGTGACGTGTCGATGTACAGCGTTTAGATTTACTTCTTGTAGGATTAAGTTGTTTTTTAAAAATGTTGGCCATATTGTTATGTAAATAATGCATCGCATAATTTAAGCATAATATTATGTGAATGAATAGTCTGAATAAAATCTTCACATCGTGACCTTTAGCACGTCTGAGGAGAGGAGAACACAACGTTAGAACTAGATCTAGCATTGCCAAGATTCGAATCACTGAGCCACCTACTTCCACATCGCAGAATATTATGCCTTTGGATAAATGGCATTTTAGTGATCAGACATGGATAGTGTTTGTTTATTCTCTCTCTCTCTCTCTCTCTCTCTCTCTCTCTCTCTCTCTCTCTCTCTCTCTCTCTCTCTCTCTCTCTCTCTCTCTCTCTCTCTCTCTCTCTCTCTCTCTTCTCTCTCTCTCTCTCTCTCTCTCTCTGTCTCTCTCTCTCTCTCTCTCTCTTTCTCTCTCTCTCTCTCTCTCTCTCTCTCTCTCTCTCTCTCTCTCTCTCTCTCTCTCTCTCTCTCTCTCTCTCTCTTTCTCTCTCTCTCTCTCTCTCTCTCTCTCTCTCTCTCTCTCTCTCTCTCTCTCTCTCTCTCTCTCTCTCTCTCTCTCTCTCTCTCTCTCTCTCTCTCTCTCTCTCTCTCTCTCTCTCTCTCTCTCTCTCTCTCTCTCTCTCTCTCTCTCTATTTTGTTTTACATTTTACCTTAATGCAGTAGGCCTACCTAAAAAACAAAGAAAAATATAACAAGGACAAAGATTTATTTTAAAGATGGCGAGTTTCACGTACCGTACTACTTTGGGTGAAAGGGGAGACCAGTAAATAAATACTTGCTCCATTGTAAGTCTTGTTTGAAAGCACACTGTAGGTTGGGTTTTTTTTAAATGACGGAGAAAGGACTTGATGGTCAAGTTTATATGTAATTGAAGAGAAAATCGTATGCGTAATAAGAGTGACCAAATCAGTATATTATTTTCATTTTAAACATTAAGTTGTTGTTTATGGTTACAATGTCTCTGTTTATATAACAACTTTTGGTGACCGAAATAAAAAAATAAAAAATAAAAGATGGATGTATAGTCCGTATCCCCGATCAAACGCAGGCTCACCGACTGTACATCATCCCCCCCCAGCACGCCATTTCATTTCAAAGTCAGTATAAAAAACCAAAAAACAAACAAAAACCCACAAAAACACCCCAAAAAAAAAAAACCCCCCCCCCCCCCCCCCCCCCCCCCCCCCCCCCCCCCCCCCCCCACCCCCCCCCCCCCCCCCCCCCCCCCCCCCCCCCCCCCCCCCCCTCCCCATTCAAAGTCCCTCTCAATTATCGGGATTTTAAATATTGAAGTTTT
>JAXRKP010000123.1:397431-409931 GCA_037039925.1 Doris montereyensis
TGTCTTGTCTCCTCTTGTCCCCCCCCCCCCGCCCCCTTCAGGTTCCAGGTCAGGGCCTGCTCTAGTGTTTAGGCTTTCTCAGTGCGAGACCTATGCACCACCTTCATCTTTTCATTTTAATGTTTTTCTTTCACCGAAAGTTAGGAGTTGCTTTCCCAATCTCTTATTGTTGTGTTTCTGATTTTGTCTCTTTTAGTTTTCCCTACTACTCTTCTTAGATATTTCATTTCGGCTGCCTGCACCAAGGCCACCTTGATATAGAGACGGCCTTGCCTGCACTCTACTGCATTCCCTACTGCCTAACGTCCAGGTTTCCGTGCCATAGAGGAGAGTAGGACAATAAACTGTGTTGTATACTGCCATTTTGGTTTTTGTTGACAATTCTTGTTTACCCACTCTGGGTTTTTTTCTTATTTCACTTTTCTTATAGCTGTTTGAAGTTCTTCCATTGAGATGTATACACCTTCGGCTGTCTCATCTCGATTACTTGTTACTCTTACTAATTGATCTGTACTCCTTGTTTCATATGTTCTGGAGGGATTATGTAATTGATGAAAAGCTAACTACGCTCGGTTGGTAGAATGCTTACTTTTTATGACGAGGCGATGGGTGCCGACGCAGAGGTCACGGGTTCGATTCCCATGGTGTTCAGGATTTTTTTCTGTCTATTCCTTGTGTTTGTCTCGTCTTTGTTCCTGTGGGGCTTTCATATTATCTTGTGTCATTACATTAACTTCCTACAAGTCCCTTGCCTCACTGTTTGTCTTTATCAAGTAGTAGTAGTAGTAGTAGTAGTAGTAGTAGTAGTAGTAGTAGTAGTAGTAGTAGTAGTAGTAGATAGTATAGTAGTAGTGATGAGTAGTAGTAGTAGTAGTAGTAGTAGTAGTAGTAGTAGTAGTAGTAGTAGTAGTAGTAGTAGCAGTAGTAGTAGTAGTAGTAGTAGTAGTAATGGTAGTAGTAATAGTAGTAGTAGTAGTAGTAGTAGTAGTAGTAGTAGTAGTAGTAGTAGTAGTTGTAGTAGTAGTAGTAGCAGTAGTAGTAGTAGTATCATTATTATTATCAGTAGTATTATCATTATTATTATCATTATCATTATATTATCATTATCCTTATCATTATCATTATTTATTATTACCATTATTATTATCATTATCATTATCATTATTATTATTATTATTATCAATTATTAATCACCATCGTCATCATACTGATTCACCGCACAGACTTACAACTCCGACTTCCAAGTGTCGGACAGTGCTGGCACGGCCGTGGCCATCATGTCTGGCGTCAAGACCCGCAAGGGCACCCTGGGGGTGGACAGCAGTGGAGCATATCTCCACCAATTGTACACACGTCGACAGGGACCACCACGTACAGACTATACTCGACTGGGCTTTGGCTGATGGTGAGGGCACTGAGATTTTTAGAAATTTGATTTGATTTACCCACATCCACGAGTAAGGTGATCTCGGGGTTTTTGGTAAGATTTAAAATGTTTTGTCCAGTACGACTGCCCTGTAAACAGCCAAGGGATTTTTAACGTAGCACAGAGTGTTGTGATTCGGGCAGTGGACAGGTAAGCACCTACACGGGGATTAGGCAGCCCCGCCCTTCACGAGCATCCTGCTCCCTTGCAGGCGGATTTTGTCTGACTACAGGCTAAGGGAGTTAACCCTGACAGAAAATAACAACCTGCTGCCTTGCAGGCTGGTGTTGTGTGACCAAAGGCTAAGGGAGTTAACCCTGACAGAAAAACAAGGCCAGGAGGTGCAGCCCCACCATCTACCTAGGGTACAGTGGGCTAATCCCATGCTTATCCAAAACAACCTGATTCAAAGTATTAAATATGATGATATACCTGGATTGAACTTTCGAAGACGACTCTGAAAAGAACACGGACTGTGATTTTTGGAACATGGAATATTAGGACAATAAATGGAAAAAGAGTTAGAATTAGCTAAAGAAATGGAAAAATTCAAAGTAGACATTTTGAGCATTACAGAAACAAAGAAAAAAGGACAAGGAATAGAAAAAACTCATATTTTAATCTTCTCAGGAGTAGATGTCAAAGATAGAGCTAGAGCAGAATTAGACCTCAAATGCATAAAATACAAGAAAAGCTACTAGAAAGTTGGAAATTTACCAAAGAATCCATAAATTATTAGAGCTTGTGGAAAATTAAACCAAAAGGAAGAAAAAGATATTTTTGAAAAATTATTAATAGCTTATGGACCAAACGAGACTTAAAGATGCCATGTAGAAATATAGAGGAAAAGGAGAGACAAGAACTTCTTCAAATGGAAGAGACTAATAGATTTTTAAACAAAAATATGAAAATAGCTGACACTTTTTTTCTCACATAAAATATCAACAAATTAAATGGTACATGACAGATTGAAGACAGATTTAAACAATCATAGACTACAATGTTAGATCCCCTTTTTTTAAAGTACAATGGATGTAAACAGAGGAGCTGAAATATTTAGTGATCATCACCTAGTGATTGCCAAAATGAGATTACTGACTGGAGAAAACAAACAGAAATGGAAAAAGATAGAAAGCTATTAAACTCAAAATAGAAGAACTAAATAAATCAATTGTAAAACAGATATACCAATCAGGATAAAGAGATTTATCAGTGAAAGGTAGATGGATTTGAATGATAACACAATAGAAGAAAAGTGGCAAATGTATAAAGAAACACTCCTCATTTGTACTGAAGAGGCCTGTGGTAGGAAATAAACTAAAGGAGATGTGAAAAGAACAGCATGGTGGAATGAGAATGTCAAGAGCAAGATCAAAGAAAAGAAGGATGCCTGGAAGAAATACTTGCAAACAAAGAGAACACAGAGGATAGGATAGATTACTGAATAAACAAACAATCGCCAAAGAGGAAGTTAGCATAGCAAAACAGGAACAGTGGGAAGAGTTTGGACAAATACTTCAAGAAAGCTATCAAGGAAATCAAAAAGCTTTTCTGGGGAGCAATGAAAGGCATGAGAAAGACTAAAGCAGATGGCATAAAAACTATGATAGAAATAAATCAACTGAAAAGGTTTGGGCATGTAAACAGAATGAATGACAATAGAATAGCTAAATCAGTATGCAGTGCTCAAACTCAAAGTAAAAGATAAAAAAACAGACCTCGAAGAAAGTGGGAAGAAGATATAAAAGAGGCATTAAAGCAAAGAAATTTAACTTTCACGGAAGGAAACAGAAATTGTCAGGACAGGGCAGCGTGGAGAGAGATGATCTCGGGTTTTTTTTGGTATGATTTTTAATTTTACCTGGACTGCCCTGTAAACAGCCAAGGGATCTTTAACGTGCATAGAGTGTTGTCATTTGCACACGGGACCTCCTTTTTATCGTCCATCTCCGGTGGGACTAGGTATCGATCCACCTACCTGGACCCGGGGCGGGGGGGGGGGGGTAGATTTTGCTCGAAAAAAATCGAAAACATTTTTCAACCTTCGGTGGCGCTCGAACCCACTACCTATTGGTTGAGAAGCCGATACTTTGCCTCTGGACTACCGCCCCCCCACCCTCACCCCCACCCCGCCTGAAGAAAGATCATTTCGGGCATCTAAACCCATACAGCGGAAAGTAGAATGGGAGCTGATAAAGAAAAAAGACAAAAAAGAAAGAAAGAATGAAAGAAAGAAAGAACGAGTGTTGTGATATACACATGTCGGGACCTCTTTATCCACCGTCTCCGATGGGACTAGGTGTCGATCCACCTACATGGACCCAGTGCTCGAAAAAATGGAGAAAATTGTTCAACCGTTGGCCGGGCTCGAAACCGCATCCTTTTGGTTGAGAGACCGACGCCTTACCTCTGGACTACCGAATCCCTCTGTTGAGGGGAGGGGACAAAATAATGATAAAGAGATACATCTCCGGTCTTGTTTTTGTTAATGTAGCATCTCCTGAGTCTTGTTCCGAAACGATTGACTTTTTTTGTGTCTGTTAATGCCTGTGTAAGTTTACGTTGTAAGTTTACGTTGTGAGTTTACGTTGTAAGTTTACATTGTCAGTTTACATTGTGAGTTTACGTTGTAACTTTAACTTTACATTGTGAGTTTTGCGTTGTAAGTTTGTTGTAAGTTTACATTGTGAGTTTACGTTGTAAGTTTACATTGTGAGCTTACATTGTGAGTTTAAGTTTACGTTGTAAGTTTACATTGTTGTAACTTTGAGTTTACGTTGTAAGTTTACATTGTGAGTTTACATTGTGAGTTTATGTTGTGAGTTTGCGTTGTAACTTTACATTGTGAGTTTACGTTGTAACTTTACATTGTGAGTTTACGTTGTAAGTTTACATTGTGAGTTTACATTGTAAGTTTACATTGTGAGTTTACATTATGAGTTGACGTAAGTTTACATTGTGAGTTTATGTTGTGAGTTTGCGTTGTAACTTTACATTGTGAGTTTACGTTGTAACTTTACATTGTGAGTTTACATTGTGAGTTTACGTTGTAAGTTTACATTGTGAGTTTACATTGCGAGAGTTTACATTGTGAGTTTACGTTGTAACTTTACATTGTGAGTTTACATTTAGTTTACGTTGTAAGTTTACATTGTGAGTTTACATTGTGAGTTTATGTTGTAAGTTTACATTGTGAGTTTACGTTGTAACTTTACATTGTGAGTTTACGTTTTGTTTACGTTGTAACTTTATTGTGAGTTTACGTTGTAAGTTTACATTATGAGTTTACATTGCGAGTTGACGTTGTAAGTTTACAGCAGTCGCCGTGGTTTGGAGGTTTAAAAAAAAAAAGAGCAGCCTCTACTCATGTCATTTTTCTTATATATTTTCATACACAATACCTTCTTCTACGTTGATTTTCTTTCCTCCCCCCCCCCGACCCCGCACGCTTCAGGCAGGTCAGTTGGTATAGTGACTACGACAAGAGTGACCCATGCAACTCCGGCTGCTGCCTACAGCCACGTTCCCAACAGGTAAAATCTGAACTTCAAAATGTTGCCTGAATTTGTAGAATATAACTATTACCATAGAATACAGAATGGAGCAGAACACAAAAGGAGATTAAAGAATAGGAGATTTAGATACAGAAAAATCGTATCTATCTATCTCTCTTTCTTCTCTCTCTCTCCCCCTCTCTCTCCCCCCTCTCTCTCTTTCTCATCTCCTTCTCTCTCTCTCTCCTCTCTCTCTCTCTCTCTCTCTCTCTCTCTCTCTCTCTCTCTCTCTCTCTCTCTCTCTCTCTCTCTCTCTCTCTCTCTCTCTCTCTCTCTCTCTCTCTCTCTCTCTCTCTCATTGTCATATCTATGTTACCATATTTATCACCTACATTCTACCCAGAACCCATGTCTGTCCACTGACAGGTATATGGAAAACCCGACTGACATGGCAAAATATTCCAACTGTGGCCATATCAAGGACATTTCACGACAACTGATTGAAGACAACCCTGACATTCAGGTCAGTTTGTTTTTTTCCTTTCTTTCGTGGGGACTCGGTAGTCGAAAGACAAGAGGTCGACTTCTCAACCCAAAGATGGGGGTTCAAACCCCGCCTAAGGTTGAAAAATGTTCTCCAGTTTGCTTGAGCAAAATCTAGCTTCTCCCCTCCCCCCCCGCCCCCCGCCCTGGTCCAGGTAGGTGGATCGACACCTAGTCACATTGGAGATGGACGATAGAGAAGGAGATACCGACAGGTGCAGATCACAAAACTCTATGCATGTTAAAGATCCCTTGGCTGTTTACAAGGCAGTTGGGGCGAAAAAAAAAGTTTTAATCCTCCCAACCCCCCCCCCCCCCCCACCCACCACCACCACCCGAGATCCCCTTACCTTTTGGATGTGGGTAAATCAGATCAAATACATTATTTGTTTCGCTTTAATTATTAATTATGATAGCTTCTGTGACCAAGAATAAAATCGTATGCCTTACCGTGGTCAACTGGTGCTAATTGGAGCTGTCATGGTAACGTTTAGAGTTCCTACTCAAGGCCCTGAGATTGCCTCTCATAAAGCTCGCGAGTAAGAAAGCAAACTAGTCCGTGTCTGAGATATGGACTTTAAAAGTAAAGTTCCCTCTAGACCAATATGTCTCATATAGATAATACGGAGTTTATCCCGGTTTCTGTAGCGTGAAGCGGAACAGGTGATAATAATCACCTCCTAGACATGACGTTAGTCTGATACAAGTTTTTTAGTACCAAGCTAGTAGCTGTGTCCATTAGCACTTGGTTGGGTCGTGTGGAATATGTGTGTTGAGTGTCTTTCCCAAAAAAGATAACGTCGGGACCACCTTTGCTGGAATTCGAGCACAGGACCTCATGATCCCAAGTCTCGTATTATTACCAATCGGCCACCGATGACATGCTATGGATATTAAAAAAATGGAAATTGGACTTTCAATTCCAATAATAGCTTGCCTGGCTTGGCTTGGCTTGGCTTGACTTGGCTTGGCTTGGTTTCGCTTTGCTTGGTTTGGCTTGGTTTCGTTTAGTTTGGCTTGACTTTGCTTGGCTTGGCTTGGCTTAGTTTGGCTTAACGGATTGGCTTGGTTGGGTTTGGCTTGGTTTAACTTTGGCTTGGCTTAGCTTGGCTTGGCTTGGCTTGGCTTGGCTTGGCTTGGCTTGGCTTGGCTTGACTTGGCTTGGCTTGACTTGGCTTAATTAGCATGACTTGGTTTGGCTTGACTTAGCTTGGGTTGGTTGGGCTTGACTTGGTTTGGCTTGGCTTGGCTTGATTAGCTTGGCTTTGTTTGGCTTGGCCTGGCTTGGCTTTGTTTGGTTTGGCTTGGTTTGGCTTATTTGCCTGGCTTGGTTTTGCTTTGCTTAGCTTGGCTTGGTTGGGCTTGACTTGGTTTGGCCGGGTTTGGTTTGGCTTGGCTTGGTTTGGTTTGGTTTGCTTGGCTTGGCTTAGATTGTCTTGATTTGGCTTGGCTTAGCTGGTTTGGCTTGGCTTGGTCTGGCTGGCATTGGCTTACGTTGGCTTAGCTTGGCTTGGCTTGGCTTGCCTGGTTTGGCTTGGCTTAGCGTGGCTTGGCTTGGTTTGGCTTGGTTTGGCTTGGTTTGACTTGGTTTGACTTAGCTTCGCTTGGTTTGGCTTGGCCTGGCTTATGTTTGTTTGGTTTGGTTTGGCTTGACTTGGCTTGGCTTTGCTTGGTTTAGTTTTTTTTCGGCTTGGCTTGGCTTAGTTTGGCTTGGCTTGGTTTGGCTTGGCTTGGCTTGGTTTGGCTTGGTCTGGCTTGGCTTGACTTACTTTGGCTTGGCTTAGCTTGGCTTGGCTTGGTCTGGCTTTTGTTGGCTTAGCGTGGCTCAGCTCGGTTTAGTATTGCTTGGCTTGGCTTGGCTTGTCCTGGCTTGGCTTGGTTTAGTGGGGCTTGGCTTGGTTGGGCTTGGTTTGGTTTTTTGCTTGGCTTGGCTTGGCTTGGTTTTGTTTGGCTTGACTTGGCTTGGCTTGGCTTGGCCTGACTTGGTTTGGTTTGGCTTGGCTTGGCTTGGCTTGGCTTGGTTTGGTTTGGCTTGTCTTGGCTAGGCTTGGCTTGGCTTGGTTTGGCTTGGGTTGGCTTGGCCTGGCTTAACCTGGCTTGGCATCCCTTGGCTTGGCCTGACTCCATGCAATTGGTTGATCAGAGTTGGCCTGGCTTGGCTTGGCTTGGCTCGGTTGGGCTTAGCTTGGTTTGGTTTGGCTTGGCCGGGCTTGGCTTTGTTTGGCTTGGCTTGGCTTGGTTTGGCTTGGATTTGCCTGGCTTGGCTTGCCTGGCTTGGCTTGGCATAGCGGGGCTTAGCTTGGCTCAGCCTGGCTTGGCTTGGTTGGGCTTGGTTTGGCTTGGTTTGGCTTAGCTTCGCTTGGTTTGGCTTGGCCTGGCTTATGTTTGTTTGGTTTGGCCTGACTTGGTTTGGCTTGGTTTAGTTTGGTTTGGCTTGGTTTGGCTTGACTTGGCTTGGCTTGGTTCGGTTTGGCTTGGCTTGGCTTGGCTTGGTTTGATCTGGATTGGCTTGGCTTACCTTGGCTTGGCTTGTCTTGGCTTGGTATGGTTTGGCTTGGCTTGGTTTGGCTTGGCTTGGCTTGTCCTGGCTTGGCTTGGCTTAGCGTGGCTTGGCTTGGTTGGGCTTGGCTTGGCTTGGCCTGGCTTGGCTTCCTTGGCTTGGCCTGGCTCCATACAATTAGTTGATCAGATTTGGCCTGGCGTGGCTTGACTTGGCCTGGTTTGGGTTGGTTTGGGTTGGCTTGGTTTGGCTTGGCTTGGCTGCTTTGGCTTGACTTGGCTTTCTCTTGGTTTAACTTGGTTTGGGTTGACTTGGCTTGGTTTGGCCTGGCTTGGCTTGGCTTGGCTTAGTTTGGTATGGTTTGGCTTGGCTTAGCTTGGCTTGGCTTGGTCTGGTTTTGGATTGGCTTACATTAGCTTAGTTTGGCTTGGCTTGGCTTGGCTTGGCTTGGCTTGACTTGGCTTGACAGTTTGGCTTGGCTTGGCTTGGCTTGGTTTGGTTTGGCTTGGCTTGGCTTTGCTTGGCTTGGTCTGGCTTGGCTTCTCTTGGCTTGGCCTGGCTCCATACCATTGGTTGATCAGATTTGGCCTCGCTTGGCTTGGCTTTGCTTGGCTTGGCTTGGCTTGGTTTGGCCTGGCTGGGCTTTGTTAGGCTTGGTTTGGCTTAGTTTAGCTTGGCTTAGCTTGGTTTGGTTTGGTTTAGTTTGCCCTGGCTTGGCTTGGCTTGGCCTGGGTCAATACAATTGATGGATCAAATTTGGCATGGCGGCTTGGCTTGGCTTAGCTTGGCTTGACTTGGCTTGGCTTGCCTTGGCTTGGCTTGGCTTGGCTTGGCTTGGCGTGGCTTGGCTTGGCATGGTTTGGCTTGGCTTGGCTTGGCTTGGCTTGGCTTGGCTTGGCTTGGTTTGGCTTGACGACCTGGCTCGATGCAGTTGATGGATCAGATTTGGCTTGGCTTGACTTGATCGAACTTTATACAATTGATGGATCATATTTGGCTTGGCTTGACTCGATTTAACTTGGCTGAACGGGGCTCGATACAAATGATGGAACAGATTTGGCTAGGTTTGACTTGGTTTTGTCTGTCTTAATACAATTGGTGGAGCAGATTTGGTCGGCTTGGCTTGGTTTGGTCTGGCTTAATGCAATTGTATGATCAGATTGGTTGGCTTGGCTTGGTTTGGTCTGGCTTAATACAATTGGTGGAACATATTTGGCTTGGTGGATCAGATTTGGTTGACTTGGCTTGATTTGGTCTGGCTTATTGCAATTGGTGGTTCAGATTTGGTTTATTTGGCGGGGTTTGGTGTGGCTTAATGCAATTGGTGGATCAGATTTGGTTGGCTTGGCTTGGCTTGGTCTGGCTTAATGCAATTGGTTTAATGAGATTTTGGTTGGCTTGGCTATGCTTCACTTGAGTCAACGCAATTAGCGCGGCACTCTTCGAGTTGGCTTCCCGAAGTTGGCGTACCCAAGTATATTGCACATTGCATTCTCTAGTAGTCAATATAGGGTTGTTTTGAATACGCTTTTTGTCAGTCGTCAACTGATTGCTCTGAGAAAATTCAGCTGATTGTTGAGATTGAACCAACACCCTTGCTTATCGAGGTATAATAGATATTTAAAGTGGATGTTGAAGCGTCTAGGCATGATGATGAGACCCAAAAAAAAAGGCGGTGTTAAGGAACATACTATGTAAGATTGGTTGTGCATTCTATCTACAAGTACAAGGTGAGATGACAGATACTAATGCTAAAAGTTATTGGTTCTGTATGCACAATGTCTTCTTCCCTATAGGGCTACAAAATATATGTCAAATAATAAAATATGCATTGTGCGCATGTGTGTGTGTGCGCATATAATTGTTATATATCTATATATCATATAATTCTGAGTTGGTCGTAATTTGTTCACCAAAGGCTCTGTTGCCAGTCCATTAAGAATATCCATTTTTTTTTGCATGTAGATTCGAAATTATCCCAATATCGTTTTACTTTAAGGGATTTTTTCTATCAAAAGCGACCTTCGATTATTGAAAACTTCAGTTTCCCCGTCTTTGAGTAGAACCTAGGCCGCCATTTTTATTAAAAGTTGGAATAGCACCGTTCACGTCTGCCTGCGTAATCTATGTCTCGAATACTAACCGGATCTAATAATCGTACTTGGTATCACCCGGGTGTAACATGCTTGTTCATACTATGTTACTATATGCAGGGCCCTTGCCTCACTATCTGTGCTTATATTATTTAGACGTAACAACCCAATGCGCCAAGCCATACATTTGAGTACACCTCATGGTAGACCAGGTGAATTCCTAGTGGTAGACCCATCTGTGACTGGCAGTAGTGTGTGCTACAGCATGATGGAACGTTTGTAGCACATGTTTTTGTCATTGTTGCAATGGGAGACACTTGGGATCAAATTTTTCACGTGCTAGGAGCATTTCTTGTGTCATCATCATTGTTCCATAGCTTACACTGTGTGGAAGTATGTGTGCATTCATACGGTATATGTGCGTATGTATGTGTGTCTGTGTGTGTCATTTTGCGTATTTCTGTAAGAGAGAGTGAGAAAGAGAGAGAGAGAGAGAGAGAGAGAGAGAGAGAGAGAGAGAGAGAGAGAGAGAGAGAGAGAGAGAGAGAGAGAGAGAGAGAGAGAGAGAGAGAGAGAGAGAGAGAGAGAGGGAGAGAGACAGACAGACAGACAGACAGACAGACAGACAGACAGACAGACAGAGAGACAGAGACAGAGGGAGAGAGAGGATATATTCTTTCTTTCTTTATCAGTTCCTATTCTACCTTTCGGTGTATGGGTTCCAGATGCCCGAGATGATCTTTCTCCAGGATGCCTGTCCTGGCATGTTCTGTTTCCTTCCAAAAAAGTTAAATTTCTATGCTTCAATGCCTGTTTTATATCTTCTTCCCACTTTCTCTGAGGTCTGCCTTTTGGTCTTTTACCCTGGGCTTTAGCACTGTATACTCATTTAGCTATTCTATTGTCATTCATTCTGTTTACATGCCCAAACCATCTCAATTGATTTGTTTCTATCTTAGTTTTTATGCCATTTGCTTTGTTTTGATCTCTTATTGTTGTGGTTCCGATTTTGTCTTGTTTAGTTTTCCATACTACTCTTCTTAGATGTTTCATTTCAGCTGCCTGTACTCTACTGTATTCTCTACTGTCTAAAGTTCAAGTTTCACAGCCATAGAGGAGAGTAGGACAATAAACTGTATTGTATACTGCCATTTTGGTTTTTGTTGACAATTCTTGCTTACCTACAAATGCCTTTCCTAGATGGTTATATATTGCACTTGCCTTTTTTGATTCTCTGGCTGATTTCTTCTCTTAGTTTTCCCTCAGAGTCAATCATTACTCCTAAGTAATTGTAGCTTTGAACCTGTTCTAAATACTCCCTGCCCAATTTAAGATTTTAAGATATCTTCCCTAGTTACAAGCATTGTTTTGGGTTTCTTTGCATTTACTCTCATTCCTCTTTTGATTTAGTTCATTGTTCCTAATGTTGATATTCGACTTAAGGTCACATTCTGATTTTCCAAAAAGAAATAAATCATCGGCAAATGAAAGCATTGATACATTTACTGATTTGAGCTTCCACATACCTACATTCATTTTCTTCATTTTTGAGGATGCCTTTGCGACTGAATCCATAAATGTGATAAACAAAAGAGGACTTAGGCTACAATCCTGTCTTACTCCTATATCTACATCAAATTCTTCAGATACATTTCCAGCTACTCTCACTGCACATGTTGGTTTATTGTAAAAAACGTTTAATAATGGCTTCTATTAAATTTTGCTCTACATTGTGTTCTTTTAAGGAATGCCATAGTTCGTCCTTCCTCACAGTGTCAAATGCCTTTTCTAAGTCAATAAAACACAGGTGCAAGTCAATGTTTCTGTCCAAGGAATTTTTCTATTATTTGTCTAATTGTAAATATGTGGTCTTGTACACTTCTTCCTGGTCTAAATCCACTCTGATGCTCTTCAATTTGATCATCTACTCTTTTCTTTAGTCTCATTTCCAGTATCCTGGCATATACTTTTCCTGGAAGGCTAAGTAGTGATATCCCTCTATAGTTTGAGCATTCCATAGTTGATCCTTTCTTATGTATTGGTACTACCGTTCCCTTTTTCTAGTCGTCTGGCACCTGTTTGGATTTCCATGCTTGTTGGCATATTGCATGTAGTAGTTTGTCTGCCTGTCTCCCTTGGTTTTTAATTATTTCTGGATAAACTTGATCTGCTCCTAAGCTTTTTTCCTAATTTCATTTTTCTTATAGCTGTTTGGATTTCTTTCCATTGATATATCTACATCTTCAGCTGTCTCCTCTGGATTACTTGATACTCTTACTAATTGATCATTCCACCATGCTGGTCTTTTCCTATCTCCTTTACTTTGTTTCCTACCACAGACCTCTTCAGTACAACTGAGGGAGTTTCTTTATACATCTGCCACTTTTCTTCTATTGTGCTATCATTCACATTTATCTGTCTTTCACTGATAAATCGTTTTATCC
>JAXRKP010000123.1:414931-504931 GCA_037039925.1 Doris montereyensis
AGAGAGAGAGAGAGAGAGAGAGAGAGAGAGAGAGAGAGGGAGAGAGAGAGAGAGAGAGAGAGAGAGAGAGAGAGAGAGAGAGAGAGAGAGAGAGAGAGAGAGAGAGAGAGAGAGAGAGAGAGAGAGAGAAAATACTTCAAATATATCGATTTTGATTGACTAGTCTAAATCTGAATATTCACAGGCCTGGTGGATTTCCGTCCGAAAGAAGAAGCTCCCTATGATGGCCTTCCCTATCCCACCTTGGCCTACATCAATGGACCGGCGGCAGGCAGACCCAATCTTACTGGGGTTGATACCCGTGAGTGATCCACATGTCTTCTTCTTCTTCTTCTTCTTCTTCTTCTTCTTCTTCTTCTTCTTCTTCTTCTTCTTCTTCTTCTTCTTCTTCTTCTTCTTCATTTTTTTCTTCTTCTTCTTCTTCTCGGTAACAACAGCGTAGGTAGTACATATACTAATTACTATCAATGAAAAAGCATCAGAGAGAACGTTATTCTAGGAATATAATTTGTATCATGTAATTTAAAAAAACAAGTACCCACTGGTGAGTTGACCAGTTAGACTCTGTTGAAATGAAAAAAGATGCATTACAACATTACATTCTGTTGATCAGGAGAAGGAGCCACGCATTCAAGGTTGTGGCTCCAGGCAACAGCAGATGTACAGTTTGATCATCTTAAATAGTCTGTTTTAATGACCTGCTTTAAATGAATGACTAATCCCCTTGTTCTCAGGATAGACTGGTGATGATAGCTCCCGTGATATTTGAGTAATACTCTAGTCGTACCATTACCTCAGAATCCTCACAATAATATTTCACATACTAGTACATCAAATATATATATATATATATATATATATATATATATATATATATATATATATATATATATATATATATATATATATATATATATATATATATATGTGTGTGTGTGTGTGTGTGTGTATGTGTGTGTGTGTGGGAGTGTTTGTATGTATATATGTATATATATATATATATATATATATATATATATATATATATATATATATATATATATATATATATATATATATACGTTATAAGATATTGAATATGATTGCAATGCCCGTTTAAACGTTTATTAACCATGATGTATTTTTCTGTTGCTTCTTGCTTACTCTGTGGGATGACTGTGTGATGACTGTGTGATGACAGGAGCTAATGATTTCCAGTTCCAAGGCTGTATTCGAATGCCTTGGGAAACACACGGTGGAGAGGATGTCGGCATCTATTCCAAAGGTCAGAGAAGCAATGGTTAATGTTAATGTTCTCATGTAAATATTACACGGGGAGATATATTCAAGGTATGATATTATATTACTGGGAGTTCTAGTTCTGTTAGACATCTTTTCTTTTCTTTTCTTTTCTTTTTTATTCATAAGAACTGTCAAAACATGGAACAGCAGTTTACAGTTTAAAAACAAAAACAAAATCAAAAATAAAAAAATGCATTAATATTTTTTTTAAAAGGGGGACTCGGTAGTCGAGACACAAGGTGTCGGCCTCGCAAATTAACGCAAAGATCGTGGGTTCAAAATTGTCTAGGGTTGTTTCGAGTACAATATAATACACCCCCCCATCCTGTCCAGGTGAGTAGATCGACACCTAGTACTAGTACTGTGTGCACGACCTTCGGGTGGAGAGACCGACACCTCGCCTCTGGGCTAACGAACCCCCTGTTTCTATTTGTGATTCCCAAAGATTGTTTGCTTCTTCTGTCTATTCCTTTGTGTTTGTGTGTGTGTATATATATATATATATATATATATATATATATATATATATATATATATATATATATATATATATATATATATTTGTCTTGTCTTTGTTCCTTTGGGGTTTTATATCATTTCGTGTCATTATCCATCACTTTCGACATAGCTCTTACCTCACTGTTTCGCGGGCGGTTGACTGGTCACGCTTCTTTCCTTTTCTCACTCAATTCTCTTTATCCTTGCTGATTTCTCTTAATTCACTCTGAGATCACCACGCTGGTGGACGGGGTGAATTTCAATTAAAAACACAAATCACACGGTTTTTTTATTTACGATGTCAGTGAGCAGCTTCTAGCGGGCAATAGCAGACTTTGAACGAAAATTCTAAACACCAGGCCCGGGAAGAAAAGTCAGGAGGGGGGGGTAGGGTACATAAATTGTTCATTGTTTCATTGTTACGTTTAATTTAGGTCAGAATCAAATGCGATAAATAGGTCACTTTGTTCATTGTTACGTTTAATTTAAGTCAGAATCAAATGCGATCAATAGGTTACATTGTTCATTGTTACGTTTAATTTAGGTCAGAATCAAATGCGATAAAGATAAAGGTGGAGTAATAGGCCTATTCCACATCGTGGCACAAGTGCAAGGTCACCGACTGTGCCAGCGGTGAGGCTTGAAGCAGTGTGGTCGTGACTAACCAGCTCACTAGCTACAATGATGCCGCTGTTCTGTGTGGTCGTGACTACCAGCTCACTGGCTACAAGGATGCCGCTGTTCAGTGTGGTCGTGACTAACCAGCTCACTGGCTACAATTATGCCGCTGTTCTGTGTGGTCGTGACTAACCAGCTAACTGGCTACAATGGTGCCGCTGTTCTGTGTGGTCGTGACTAACCAGCTCACTAGCTACAATGATGCCGCTGTTCTGTGTGATCGTGACTAACCAGCTCACTAGCTACAATGATGCCGCTGTTCAGTGTGGTCGTGACCAACCAGCTCACTAGCTACAATGATGCCGCTGTTCTGTGTGGTCGTGACTACCAGCTCACTAGCTACAAGGATGCCGCTGTTCAGTGTGGTCGTGACTAACCAGCTCACTGGCTACAATTATGCCGCTGTTCTGTGTGGTCGTGACTAACCAGCTAACTGGCTACAATGATGCCGCTGTTCAGTGTGGTCGGGACTACTATCTCACTAGCTAGTTATGCCGCTGTTCAGTGTGGTCGTGACTAATCAGCTCACTGGCTACAATGATGCCGCTGTTCAGTGTGGTCGTGACTACCAGCTCACTAGCTACAATTATGCCGCTGTTCTGTGTGGTCGTGACTAACCACCTAACTGGCTACAATGGTGCCGCTGTTCTGTGTGGTCGTGACTAACCACCCAACTGGCTACAATGATGCCGCTGTTCAGTGTGGTCGTGACTACCATCTCACTGGCTACGATGATGCCGCTGTTCAGTGTGGTCGTGACTAACCAGCTCACTGGCTACAATGATGCCGCTGTTCAATGTGGTCGTGACTACCATCTCACTGGTTATAATGATGCCGCTGTTCAGTGTGGTTGTGACTAACCATCTCACTGGCTACAAGGATGCCATTGTTCAGTGTAGTCGTGACTAACCATCTCACTGGTTATAATGATGCCGCTGTTCAGTGTGGTTGTGACTAACCATCTCACTGGTTATAATGATGCCGCTGTTCAGTGTGGTCGTGACTACCATCTCACTGGCTACAAGGATGCCGCTGTTCAGTGTGGTCGTGACTAACCAGCTCACTGGCTACAATCATGCCGCTGTCCAATATGGTCGTGACTAACCAGCTCACTGACTACAATGATGCCGCTGTTCAGTGTGGTCGTGACTAACCATCTAACTGGCTACAATGATGCCGCTGTTCAGTGTGGTCGTGACTACCATCTCACTGGCTACAATGATGCCGCTGTTCAGTGTGGTCGTGACTAACCATTTCACTGCTACAAGGATGCCGCTGTTCAGTGTGGTCGTGACTACCATCTCACTGGCTATAATGATGCCGCTGTTCAGTGTGGTCGTGACTAACCATCTCACTGACTACAAGGATGCCGCTGTTCAGTGTGGTCGTGACTACCATCTCACTGGCTATAATGATGCCGCTGTTCAGTGAGGTCGACTAACCATCTCACTGACTACAAGGATGCCGCTGTTCAGTGTGGTCTGACTAATCTCATGGCCGCCGCTGTTCAGTGTGGTCGTGACTACCATCTCACTGGCTACAAGGATGCCGCTGTTCAGTGTGGTCGTGACTACCATCTCACTGGCTACAAGGATGCCGCTGTTCAGTGTGGTCGTGACTAACCAGCTCACTGGCTACAATGATGCCGCTGTTCAATGTGGTCGTGACTACCATCTCACTGGTTATAATGATGCCGCTGTTCAGTGTGGTCGTGACTAACCAGCTCACTGGCTACAATCATGCCGCTGTCCAATATGGTCGTGACTAACCAGCTCACTGACTACAATGATGCCGCTGTTCAGTGTGGTCGTGACTAACCATCTCACTGGCTACAATGATGCCGCTGTTCTGTGTGGTCGTGACTACCATCTCACTGGCTACAATGATGCCGCTGTTCTGTGTGGTCGTGACTACCATCTCACTGGCTACAATGATGCCGCTGTTCTGTGTGGTCGTGACTACCATCTCACTGCTAGTTATGCCGCTGTTCAGTGTGGTCGTGACTACCATCTCACTGGCTAGTTATGCCGCTGTTCAGTGTGGTCGTGACTACCATCTCACTGGCTACAATGATGCCGCTGTTCAGTGTGGTCGTGACTACCATCTCACTGGCTACAAGGATGCCGCTGTTCAGTGTGGTCGTGACTACCATCTCACTGGCTACAAGGATGCCGTTGTTCAGGTGGTCGTGACACCATCTCACTGGCTACAATGATGCCGCTGTTCTGTGTGGTCGTGACTAACCATCTCACTGGCTACAATTATGCCGCTGTTCTGTGTGGTCGTGACTAACCATCTCACTGGCTACAAGGATGCCGCTGTTCAGTGTGGTCGTGACTAACCATCTCACTGGCTACAATGATGCCGCTGTTCAGTGTGGTCGTGACTAACCATCTCACTGGCTACAATGATGCCGCTGTTCAGTATGGTCGTGACTAACCATCTCACTGACTACAAGGATGCCGCTGTTCAGTGTGGTCGTGACTAACCAGCTCACTGGCTACAATGATGCCGCTGTTCAGTGTGATCGTGACTACCAGCTCACTGGCTACAATGATGCCGCTGTTCCAATGTGATCGTGACTACCAGCTCACTGGCTACAATGATGCAGCTGTTCAATGTGATCGTGACTACCAGCTCACTGGCTACAATGATGCCGCTGTTCAGTGTGATCGTGACTACCATCTCACTGGCTACAATGATGCCGCTGTTCAGTGTGATCGTGACTAACCACCTAACTGGCTACAATGATGCCGCTGTTCAGTGTGGTCGTGACTAACCATCTCACTATCTAGTTATGCCGCTGTTCAGTGTGGTCGTGACTACCAGGTCACTGGCTACAATGATGCCGCTGTTCAGTGTGGTCGTGACTACCAGCTCACTGGCTACAATGAGGCCGCTGTTCAGTGTGGTCATGACTAACCAGCTCACTGGCTACAATGATGCCGTTGTTCAGGTGGTCGTGACTACCAGCTCACTGGCTACAATGATGCCGCTGTTCAGTGTGGTCGTGAATACCATCTCACTGGCTACAATGATGCCGCTGTTCCAGTGTGGTCGAATACCATCTCACTGGTTATTATGCCGCTGTTCAGTGTGGTCGTGACTACCAGCTCACTGGCTACAATGATGCCGCTGTTCAGTGGTCGTGAATACCATCTCACTGGCTACAATGATGCCGCTGTTCAGTGCGGTCGTGAATACCATCTCACTGGCTACAATGATGCCGCTGTTCAGTGCGGTCGTGAATACCATCTCACTGGCTACAATGATGCCGTTGTTCATGTGGTCGTGACTACCATCTCACCAGTTAGTTATGCCGCTGTTCAGTGTGGTCGTGACTCAGCTCACTTCGCTGCTAATGATGCCGCTGGTCGATAGTATCCTACATATAGATATCCATCTGCTATGCTCAAATTGTATTTAATTTTTACTCACATCCACAACCAAGGTAATCTCGGGGTTTTTTGCCGTGGGATTGTTAATTTTGCACGGATTGCCTTGCAAACAGCCAAGGGATCTTTAATGTGCACAGCGTTGCGATCTGCACACGGGACCTCCTTTTTATCGTCCGTTCTGATGGGAGCAGGTGTCGATCCACCTACCTGGACCAAGGAGTGGGGAGGATTTTAGTCGAAAAGAATCAAGACAATTTTTCAACCGTTGGTGGGGCTTGAACCCACGATCTTTGGGTTGAGAGGCCGACACCTTGCCTCTGGACTACCAAGTCCCCACTCATGTAGATCTTCTTTGTGTTGTCTATTTCTGTAATATCTGTTTGTGCAAATAATGCTTGTTTTAAATATTGATTTTCTGAATGTGTAACAAAAGTTCACTTCTTTTTTAATTATGTATGACCGGTGTGGTGAATTTAGTTTGTTGTTGTTGTGGTTGTTAATAAAATTGTATAAACTTATATTATTGTAAAACAATTTCACGGTTCCGTATTAATAAATCCTTTTCCAAATTCGTTATTACGAATCATGTTCAAAATGTGTTTATTTGATTGCCGATATGTTACGTAACGTTCTTTTTCCTCTCATTCCCTCCTCCCCCACCCCCAATGACTACATTCAGGGCCAATGTCCCATCTGTTTCACACGACTCACGAGCAACACTATATAGGTCACGTGATGATGTATGCCGCCTGTCTAGGGGAGTACGCCTCAGACGAATCTTGGTGACATTGCCGAAAGGTTGAAGCAGCAACAAGCCGGAGACAAACCCTGAAACTTGTGGAACTGCAACCTTCATAATCTTCTTCAGCTTCTGCTTTGTATAGTTATAGGTGTTTTCACTAGATCTTACGTCATTGGTATGCCTACATGTATTGAAACAAACATGCGTGGAGACAATACATGGTGTTTCGTTTTTTTTTTTTTACTCTGGAACGTTAAAGAATTGAAATAACGGGAAATGGTTGCATAGCATTGACTCATGCAATGTTTGGTGAACGATTAGAAAATCATTACAGTTTTGTCATTTTTGTTACCTTGATGTGTATGACGTATAGTAGTTGAGTTAGCCGGAACAAAATTGACAGAAAATATTAACGGTTAATGACATGGAAACACATTGAATTGCGTCTAAATAAAATCGTGTGGCTATTGTTTGCGTTTTGACAAGAGATTTTTCTAACTTTTTCCTAAATTTTATTTAATGATTTACTTGAAACCATCATTGCTACATTTTCCACGTGAGAACCACCTAATTCCTCTGCAAACCAACTGTAGCTCTCTGTGGAGCTCCAGCCAAGTGTTTCTAAGCATTTCCCTGTGTCACAGATGCAGTTGCCTTTCTGTTTTTGCTATTAAACTCTTCCAAGTTCCAAGACTGGAGTTGCGGATATCTCGGGTTTTTTTTATGTTACACCAGAAGAAGATCTGACGATCCAGATGCCCATGCAACTGGTCCCCCTCGACTGATCCATCTTAGGGAATCGATTTGGGTGCATGTGCTTTGATGTCGTTATCGCGCGTCGAATTTTAGAACGGTTCACATTTTACGTCATAACTTATGGTCACTTCTGTCCTTTTTCTTTTGCAATCGGTATCAAACAAAACTTAAATTATTTTCTAATCGTTTGCAACAAATTTCATGATTCTATGTACAGCCGTTTTTCCTGCTATTTCAATTTTTTTTTATCGTTCAGAGCTTTTAAAAAAACAACACTCTGGATTATGGTGGACTATAATTTCTCTTTACATTGAAGCTGTGTCTCTCTTCGAACTTTGACTGCGGGTAAACTCAGAAATCAATGAATCAATCAGGTACCGGATACTTAGGTAGCCTATGGTACGGGTGATATCGAGTATGATATTACATGTATTAGATAAAGGCAGTACTCGATACCCTACTGAGGTTACGCGGGGTGGGTTATTTTTAAATACTGTTATGACCGGAAATTTAAAAAAAATTGATCCAGTAACACAAAACGTTTCCCTTATCGCAGGCCAAAAAAGAATTTCAAATCGATTCAAATGCCAAAAAAAAAAGAATTTCAAATTGATTCAAAATGCCAAAAAAAAAAAAGAATTTCAAATCGATTCAAATGCTAGTTCGATCCAATAGTTCATTCGCTTAGAACCTAATGCAGGCTATTTGAAACCTACACGCGAAAGGTTATGGAGGTCGTTGGATCAGTGGTTCTTGAGTTGATAGCGTTCAAAGTTTGAGAAAGTCAGCTTTGTAATATATAAATATGAATGTCAATACATGTTGGGGTTTTGTTTGTGGTAAAAGGTGTGAAAACTAAAGGTGAACTTGAATTAATGATTAAGATGGCAATGTGGAAATCTGTTGTGCTTTTCTTTCTCACATGAAAAGAGAAGATTATAATTCTACAGTACATTATGATTTGTTTAAAAATCATTAACGCTTATGCACATCTTACCAAAGATCATTAATACATCATGAACGTTATAAAGATAATTTTGTTAAGTGTTTTGTTGATATTTTTTATTTATTTTTTCATTCATGTATTAAAGAAACATGGATGGGAACTTCAGGTTCGGTCCTTTGAAATTACCTTTTATATTTGTATAGAAAAATCTGCATACCTCCAAAACTGTAATATCTACTGAGACTAGTTACTCCTAGTCCCATGAAGTAAGAATTCCTCCTTACGCGTTTGAAGACAATCAACCAAGTAACTGGCCAGTGACATGAGCTGTGAACTAACCCATTGCATGATAACATAAACAAGCACAAATAAAAACATGTAGAATGTAATGTTACTTCAAGCTGAAGGACAATCAGCACATGAAACGAATGGCGGATAATAGCGGTACAATGGATCGTGCTTGTTACAATGTTGTTGTTCTTTTTGTTTGGATTTTTGTTTTGTTTTGTTTGGCGGGGGTGGGGGGTTGGCGGTGTTTCTATTGTCCTTGTTATTGTTTTGTTGTGGCGTCTGTGGCCCAGTGGTTGGGCTGCCAGACTGAGGGATCATGAGATCCTGGGCTCGAATCCTGGCCAAGCCAG
The DNA here is from genome assembly GCA_037039925.1 of Doris montereyensis. Classification (NCBI taxonomy): domain Eukaryota; kingdom Metazoa; phylum Mollusca; class Gastropoda; order Nudibranchia; family Dorididae; genus Doris; species Doris montereyensis. The sequence goes on from JAXRKP010000123.1 coordinate 423,872, forward strand.
GCCCGATGTTGTATTCCTTGGGAAAGAGACTTAACACGCTTGGGAGTAAAAATCTGCTTCAGACTAGCGTTCTGTCCAGGAGGTGATTATTATCACCTATTCTGCTTCACGCTATGGAAACCGGGATAAGCTCCGGCTCTACGGGCCGTAATGGCCTTGAAGGAACTTTTACTTTTATTGTTTTGTTCTTGTTGGTGGTGGGGATGGGGTTGTGGTTTGGGGTGGGTGTTATTTGATGTGTTTCGCTAAATCACAGGGTTTCACTGTGTATGTAATGTCCATGAAGTGTATTTCAAGATCGGAGCTTTTGATGTTTATTCAAAGTTGATACATGTATCCTACTGCATTAGAGTATTTTCTTTCTTTTTTTTCTTTTTTACTTTGATATAAAAATAACATAATGTGCTATATTGCTATTTTTGTTTTCACTGGAATCTTTCTCTCATTTTTCCTTTTTTTTACGTTTGCTGGTTTAGTTGTGTTTTCTGTTTTATGTTTTGAATGAAAATGATATGATTCTAATTCTTTAGCGTTTAGATTTTGTTTTTTAATCAATTTTATTTTCTGTGATTGCTTTTGTTTGTTTCTTGTTGCTTTGTTGTGTACATTATTTATTTTTGTTGTGTTATGGGGGAGGGGGAGGGGCATTTTACGTTGAATAGACAATATTGTACTTGTTTTTCAAATGAAGACATATTTTCAGTTTTCAAAATACCCTTTTGTGTTGACTATATTGTCAAGAATCTACAATGCTTCCAATTTTATAATCAAGAGCTTCCTCAGTGTTGTTAATTTATGACAACTTCAGTTTTCTTTATTTTTTAATATTGCGTGCGTATTTATGCAATAATTTTCTTATACATGCATAATATCATTATAATTGATAGGCAGCCATCCTTAATTCTAGATATACAGATGTAATTTTCTATCGTGAAATTATTTTGTGACTTTTAAACAAAACATGTAATCAGTGATGAGAAATGACCTCATCAATCCTTGTTTGATTATAATACAGTCAGTAAAATCTCATTTACGTCTAGTGCTTAGTGTACAGAAATTTGCTGCAAAGCTTTCTTTACGTCTGGTATTGGCTACTGTCGAGTATTGCTGGTAGGTCCTACTTCTTTCATTTCAGTCTTTCACTTGTCTTTCATCTTCCTCTCTCTTATGAATTAACTCTGGAACGCATATGGTGGATGGGAGGAAAAGTTCACCGAAATAAAATAAAAATAAATATAAAAATATTTACGTCTGGTTTCTATGTTTGCTTTATTGTTATGATCCATCATAATTCGATGATTACAAAGGAAGACCAATGTCGTAATTAATGCCAAAAATGAACGAATTCTAGGATTGTCATCATCAATGTTACATCTAATGGTTAGGTTGATTCCATTTCTTTCCATAGTTTCCTAGTCAGCTGACAATGACATATTACAGGCTGCATGTAGGATGCAAGGAGAAAGCAGATATACTATGTCACAGTTTTGAAGACAATTGACATTTTCACTTTTTTGAAGACTATTTAATATCTCTTGTTGGGAATCAAGGTGTCACGTTGGCTATTTTCTGCACCAGTAAATAAACTTTCAGTTTGTAAATTATAAATCTATATTTTCATAATTGTGAGCCTCTACATGGATGGACTATATAAGAGAAGCATGTTACACCCTGAGTGCTACCTACGATTATTAGATAGAGTCAGTATTTGATACAGACGCTACTACACGGTTGGCGTGAACGATTCTACATTGTATTCTAATTCCATTCCAACTTTTTACTACCACAAAACCTGTTCAAAATGGCGGCTTGGGTGAATGAAAATTCTAGGCCTACTCAAAGACGGGGAAACAATGAAATGTTCAATAATTAAACATCCCTTCTGATAGAAAACAAAATCTTCAAATGAAAACAATCTTGGTATCATTTAGAACCTACATGCAACATGTGGTTACGCTAAGTCGCCTGGCAACATAACCTTTGGCGAACAAAGAACGCCCAACTCTGAATTATTTTATACTAGCATGTCTGCAGACAATGCTGATTAGATTACTCTTTACTAGTTTTACTACATTCTTTTGTTGTTGTTGCAACGATGAGCTACTCAATATGCTACTGGGTACAGGGTGATATCAAGTACCGCTATACTATTCGATACTTAAGTTAGGCGGGGTTTTCATTGCATATCTAATGACCGGAAATGAAGGAATGAGTAAAACATAACAATACAAAATTTTGTGGATCGCAGGCAAAACAATATTTTCCCAATCAATTAAAATCCTAATTTGATCCAAAAGTTTATTTGCTAAGAATCTAAAGCAGGCTGTTTGAAATATACCTGTGAAATATGTCAATGTGGGTGCAGTGGTTCCTGAGATTGGAGCGGTCAAAGTTAGAGAGGTACAGTTATATATATATATATATACGTGTATATAGATTTATAGATTACAAACATGCCCGGAGACAATGATGGATTATGATTTCTCTTTATAATAAAGCTGGGCCTCTTGAACTTTGACTGCGTTTAACTCAGACAGCATTGTATTAGGTTCGGGTAATATAAAGTTCGATCACTAGATTGAATTACTACTCGATACTGAGGTTACGCGAGATTTTAATTGTAATGACCAGAAATCGATGAACTTGACCTAGATTTATTAACAATAAAAAACTTTCTCGATCGCGGACAAACAATTTATTTTCTCCGATCAATTCAAATACTGATTTGATTCAATAGTTTATTATTTAAGAACCTAAAGCATGCTACTTGAAATTTGAAACCTTTATGGTGAAATGTGGTGGTCGTGGGTGCAATGGTGTCTGTGTTAAAAGTGCTCAAAGTTAGAGAAAGTCAGCTTTATCTTCCTCTTCTTCTTCTTCTGCGTCTTTCGGCTTTTCCCGTTAGGGGTCACCACAGAAGATCATTCTTCTCCACTTTGTCATGTTCGTCTTCATCTCTTGTACTTGTACCAACGATCTTCATGTCTTCCTGCATCATATCCAGGATCTTCATTTTAGTCCCCCCCTCCCCTTCCTCCTGTCCGGTATGTTCATCCGCACCATTTTCTGTTCAATATATTTCATTCCCTTCTCTTTACATGTCCGTACGATTTCAGTCTGTTTTCCCTAACTTTGTCTCCTATCCTTCCTACTTGTGTTTCCCCTCGTATGTGTTTGTTCCGAATCGCATCCAACCTTGACATTGACACACCCAAGGAGAACCGCAACACCTTCATCTCAGTCACCTCTAACTCTTGTTCTTGTCTTTTTGTCAGGGCAGCAGTTTCTTTGCTATATATCATTGCTGGACAAACTACTGTTTTATACACATTCCCAGCTTTATATAGATAATGGACGCAACAGAATCCTTCTTGACATCTCTGTGGTTTTCTCTTTGCACACTTCACAGAAATGTGTGTGTGTGTGTGTGTGTATGTGTGTGTGCATGCGTGTTTGTGTGTGCGTGCGTGTGTGTGTGTGTTTTTCTATTGTTGATACTTAATCATTGTGTTATCCTTATCTACCTATCTTGCTATTGTCATTGTATTCTGCTTGTTATCAATCTTATGATAACATCGTTTTATTGCAAATATAGCGTCAGTAGCCTCGTGGTAGGCATGCTGTCAGACTTGGGATCCTGTGGTCCTGGGTTCGAATCTTCGAAATGCCACCACCAGGTCATGATTTGAAAAGACACTTCACACGCATTTCCTCACCTGACCGAGGTGCCAGTTGGTAAGAGTGACGATCTGCTGGGGAGTATTACCACGACAGGCTAGTGTCATGTACAGCAACAGTGTATTATTATCGCGTATATTCCGCGCTCTGGATGCTAGAATAACCTCACGTTCAATGGGCCAATAGTAGTAGCAGCAGTAGTAGCAGTAGCAGCAGTAGTAGTAGTGGTAGTAGTAGTAGTAGCGGCAGTAGTAGTAGTAGTAGTAGCAGTAGTAGTGGTAGTAGCAGTGGTAGCAGTAGTGGTAGTGGAAGTAGTAGTAGTAGTAGTACAGTAGCAGCAGTAATAGCAGTAGCAGCAGCAGTGCAGCAGCAGCAGCAGCAGCAGCAGCAGCAGCAGTAGTAGCAAGCAGCAGCCAGCAGCAGCCAGCAGCAGCAGTAGCAGCAGTAGCAGCAGTAGTGTAGTAGCAGTAGTAGTAGCGGTAGTAGTAGTAGTAGTAGCAGCAGTAGCAGTGGTAGTAGCAATAGCAGTAGCAGCAGCAGTAACAGTAGTAGTAGCAGCCAACAGCAGCAGCAGCAGCAGCAGCAGTAGCAGCAGCAGCGCCAGCAGCAGCAGCGCCAGCAGCAGCAGCAGCAGTAGCAGCAGCAGCAGCAGCAGCAGCAGCAGTAGCAGTAGCCAGTAGTAGTAGTAGCAGCAGCAGCAGCAGCAGCAGCAGCAGCAGCAGCAGCAGCAGCAGCAGTAGCAGTCAGCAGTAAGTCGTAGTCGTAGTAGTAGTAGTAGAATGGCCTCGCAGTCAAGAAAGACGCTTTAGCCTATAGCCTATACTGTGTATTCTGATATAATGCTGGTCCTAAAGAATATTAGTGTTGATAATGTGTGTTGTAACATATCTCCATGTGTATCGATCCCATGCTAGAGTCTTCAAAGCAAGTACATGTAGGTCTCTTTCTGTTTCCAATTGTGCTGGTATGTTTGTATCCTCTCCATTTGGCCTTCGGTGTTCCTGGGGTTGGGTTTTGTGTAGTTTTGTAAGTCCTGGTTGAGTGTCGTTGGCAATGATGTCGGTGTTCTTCCTTTGTATTTCGGTCCCTCGCTAAAAGTACAACGCATTCATTGCTGTTTGAGCTGGTGTTTTCACATCTCTCCTGAGGATGTGTCCAATAATCTCCACCGCTGTTCTTGTACCAATGGGCCATAATTCATAATCTATTACTAATTCAATTTCGTTGAAAATTCCCAATATAGAAACTACATAACCTAGAACAGTGAAACGTGGCATACACTTGTAAAATGATTATTCAATTTTGCATGAACATATTAGTTTGTTTCGCGAAAATAGACAATTCGAAAACAAATTATAAAAAACTTATTTATTTATTTAATCATCTGAAGGTCATTATGAAGTAAATCAATGGATTAACTATTTCTGGTTAATCACATCGGTCGAATAGTAGCTGATTCGCACACCGTCCGCATAGGGGGATTCGGCAGTCAGGGGGAAAGGTGTCGGCCTCTCAAACCAAGGTCGTGTGATTCAAGCTTAGGGCTGAAAAAATGTCTCAAGTTCTTTCGAATAAATCCCCTCCCCCCCCCCGTGGAGACCTACTCTTGTAGGTGGATTGACACCCTAGTCCCATCGGAGATGGACAAAAAAAAATGATAAACTATATGTCTATAGGGCTCATCATCAATACTTCAACAACCTCTGAGCGCTTTACAGTGACATGTCATAGTACATGCATTGCAGCACAAAAAGAATGTCAATGAATTAAAATATGATTTCAATACAAGAAAATTATAAAATTGTATAGATCTTTCTAGTGCAAGCACGAAATAAAAATAATTTAGATAAAATTACAAGAGGGATTGAGTATAAAAGTAAAAATAATTACATGTATACAACTTAAGTTATTTATTAACAATGCATGTACAATTGGTTTGGTGGATATGCGTTTAAATAGGGGTGGTACTTTAAAGACATTTTGAAGGTCTTAAGGGTTTCCTTCGATTTACAAATATCTATCTTACTCTATCCTCTTAATTGTATCGATACATTTGTAAATTGTATACATTTCGCATCTTTATTGTAAAATATTTTGCCTTGTTGATACTTCCTTTCATTCATTCTCTATCATTTCTTCTTTCTAGACCCATTGAGATATATATCTAGCTTTATCCTCTTCTTTCGTTCTTGTTTCCCATACTCACAGTCACACTTCTCTCTTTCTGTATTTCCTTCTTCTCTCTCTCTCTCTCTCTCTCTCTCTCTCTCTCTCTCTCTCTCTCTCTCTCTCTCTCTCTCTCTCTCTCTCTCTCTCTCTCTCTCTCTCTCTCTCTCTCTCTCTCTCTCTCTCTCTCTCCCTCTCTCTCTCTCTTCCTCTCTCTCTCTCTCTCTCTCTCTCTCTCTCTCTCTCTCTCTCTCTCTCTCTCTCTCTCTCTCTCTCTCTCTCTCTCTCTCTCCTCTCTGTATATATATATATATATATATATGTATATATATATATATATATATATATATATATATATATATATATATATATATATTATATATCCCTCTCGCCTTTTACTTACTTATTTTCATACTTTTATTTCATTCTAGATCTAAACCTTCCATTCTCGCTCCTATATATTCTTCACTTTCCCTTCTACTCATTCTTATCATCACCGTCTTTTTCTTTCTTTCTTCCTCCTTTTCTGGTTTTCTTCTAACATTACATTGTGTAATGCCTTAATTAGTGTTTAGATCTACATCTTGATTCTGGATATTTCTCGTTTGTTGTCTGACGAAGGTTATACCCGAAACGTCACGTGTTTATTCTGTTTTTATTGGTGGAGATATCACTTATTATCGTTTTTCGCAATTAAGTCAAGTAAGTCATGCACCTCATGCTGCGCCACTAAAAGAAAAAAAAATCCCTTAATTAATCAAACAAACAACCCAATGTGAAATAATGGAAGAACCCATGGAAACAACCAAACTCCATAATATAAACTACCTCAGTTTATACGGTCTTTGGAACAACCTCATATCTACCGCTGTCGCCCACTTGAACAGGTTCAACATCCTATGTCCTCTTGGTTTGGCCTATTATTAGTATTATTACTATTATGGCCTTTGGTCTAGACGCGTTAGTAATTACGCCTCGCCTTTGGTTTCCCCAAGTAAATACGCGTCTGAATAGTGGCCTGTGCTATTCACTATACTGAAAAGTCACTTCGTTCCGGAATAGCCTACACATGTAAACAAACTTCAAACTCTAACCAACGCAACACGTATCAGTTCTTCTGGCTGTAAGTACAGTACATGTAGCTCTACATAGATCTAGATCTAGATCTAGATCTAGTTCTTGATTCAGTTACTACTTTGTCAATAATCCATTTGGATTTAGATTCTATATAGATCTAGATCTAGATCTGAACAGTGACCATTGTATGCAATATTCATCGTCACTATTGACTATTGTCAGATGCGGTAAAAAGCTAAAAATATAAACTAAACTCTAGATCTAAATCTAGATCTAGATTTCTAGATCTCGATCTCTAGATCAAAAGTTAGATATTCTATTAAGGATCTAGATATATCTATATCTAGACCTAGATACACGACATCCAGGTTCTAGGGTCTCTAGATCTAGATACACTCATACACTACATCTAGGTCTAGATCCCTCAATCTGTTATTATACAACATTAATGTGAATATATAGCTCTTTGCAGTATTGCAATCTATGATATTACTGAATTTCAGTGAATATCTATCGATTTAGAGCTAGTTCTGCATACAAAAGTTTTTTTATTATTATTATTTATTGTTATTATGAGGCACCATCAGTCCCGTTCAACATTGTTTCCCTAGTTATTGTTTCTGTTTTTCTGTGTTGCTGACAAAGGGTGGGCCATCTGAAAATTTCTCTGTTCTGTCCTGTTTTCTTTATATTAGGTTGGTCTTTCATTACTGTTTTATTTTCCTCTTTACTATAGTATCATTATTGTTATTGATGCTATTTAATAAGTCTATTTCAGACAAGTCTCTCTTTAAGTAAAAGACAGTTAAAAAACCACTCTCACTATTCTTTTAGAAAATCGTTGGCGCCTTTTTAAGAAACATTTTAAGAAGAGAAGAGGATATTTCCACCAATAAAACGATGACAGCTTATTTCATGACATCTGGAGGCAAATTTAGTGGAAGACTATTGACTACACTCCCAGTGGTGATTAATAGAGATCTCTCCGCCTAGCTGAGCAAAACCAACTGCAGTCAATTGCTAGAGACCAAAAATAGTTGAGGATTCTATCAGCAAAAATCACAGAGAGAGCTGAGGTGACCGTGTCCGAGGCTGGACACAACCATAAGTCAGGTAAGTCAGTAGTAGTATTTCCTGTATTCATAAATATCTACTCCAGGGATGTAATGCTATGAATTACTTCATGTCGTGTCTCTATTTACAAAATTGCTTTTTTCTTCAACATTCAGTTTGTGGTCCTCATTCCTGGCTGTGGAAATCAAACTAGACCTCCGTGACTTGCATTTGCATGCATCACGCTTTCCTTCCAAGTCTTCATCAAGAGTTGGAGATGTCAATAAGACTAAGGGATTGAAGACGAGGATCATGGAAATGGAGACCACTGGGAAATTCAAGGGTCCACACCCTAAAGCGTGTGGATGTAAAGGTCGAAGCTGTCTTCTTTGTAGGCCAAATCAGGCAAATGTCACACATACAGTCACAGCTACTACAAGCACCAGTACCACACAGTTCCAGTTTAATGGAGAAACCTGTCCTCTACAAAAAGGGGATACATAACTGTACCTGAAGGAAACAATGAGGTAAGAAGAAAAGTGAAGGGAGCGAGGGGAAAGACCAGAACTGAGGAATAAATCCAAATGATACAACAGGTCAGAATAGTAGATTATAAGTGAAATAAAAAAAATTTAAACGGAAAATAGAAATGTTTATTTTTAGGAGGCAATTTGTACACACATCTTTCTTTAGCATTTTGCATTGAAATCTGAAATTGGAATAATAATAATGATATAAAATTGCTGAGAAACCCACATCCTGTGGGACAGGGCAGTTTCTGGATCTAGATCTTAGTCTACATTATCGTTCTACTGACGCTGACGGTTCAAGACTTGAACTCGCCTAGGGCACAGTCCTTGGACCTCTTTGTTTTTTAATATTCATAAATGATCTTGGGAAAAATATGTCCTGATACAAATCTTAAACTGTTTGCGGACGACAGCCTGTTGTTTCGAGAAATAACAAACAAAGCCAGTGCAGAAAACCTTCAAAGAGATCTGTCAACCCTTGAAAAATGGACTGAAAGAGTGGCATATGAAATTCCATCCATCAAGTGCTATGTGATGAACGTTACACCAAAACGAGAAGCCAGTCATATATGATTATACCCTCATGAACGAGCATCTGGAACACGTTCAAAACATACCATATCTGAAGTCCGTCTCAACAACAAACTCCAATGGGATGATCATATAAATGAAATCACATCAAAAGCAAATAGATGCCTTGGGTTTATCCACGAAACCTGCGTCAATGCCCCATGCAAATTAAATCTCAGGCATACACAGCACTTGTTAGGCCGACGCTAGAATACGCTAGTGCTGCATGGGATCCACACCACCAATACCAAATTGACCAAATTGAAAAGGTACAGAGACGGGCAGCGCGTTTAAAAAATGCTGGTCAAGAGAACAAGGATGCGTGACTCAAGCATTACAGGAACTTAACTGGTCTTCTCCTGGAAACCCGCCGAAAACACTCTCGCCTCATACATATTTTAAACACAGACACATCATTGTCAGTGAAAATCTGGTTCAAATGCCTTTTGCGAATTATTCTGGGCAAACTGTCTGTTTCTTCAACCCACATACCGGACCAACATTTACAAACACAGCTTTTCCCTCAAACCATTGCGAGTTCTGCCAAATAGTCATGCTTATCTGTTATTTAAACGTGTTGACGTGAAAATTTGAACATGAACTGTGAAGTGTACTATATTGCATTCATGGGCAAAATGCCTTTTAATCAATTCTGATTCTGATCTGTCTGTTTCTTTACCTGTCATTTTACCTCTGCTTTTCATTTTCATTTGGGCACGATGATGATCTTCTAGATCTAGATATTTAATCTAAGCGCATCATGATACTCTGCGTTTACTTGTTGAATTGAGTGAGTTTTTCATTGTCAGTTTCTGGTTCATTTCGGGCAAATGTTCTATACTGAAATAGTTGACATAAAAATCATGGCGTTTTCATTTTGCTTGAAAGTTCTATTTATCCTTACTAATGGAAAGATGACTAAGTCAGTGCCCATGAGGTAGAGATGTGTCGAACTATCAGACCGTCCGATGATCCAAAAATCTTGAGATTCAAAAGTAAGTCTCGGATCTACATTGGACGCAAGTTAGTCAGCAGACGGTAATTCAACCGGAAAGTCAATTCAGTCTGAAAAGCAATTCAATCCGAAAAGCAATTCAGTCTGAAAGTGAAATCAGTCCAAGATTCAATATTTATCTCTCAGTTTCTCTCACACCCTCTCACTCACACAACAAGCACACACCTTAGCATCTCCAGTCTCCGTCATTGCCTTCCCCAATTCCTTGGTCAGCTTTTCCTTTGATGTCGGGGAGGTGAACGCATGTCACCGACACCCATGCCGCAGCTATGACTAGTGTGAACCATCCTGTCATCCTGGTCAGCAGCAATCATGACAGGAAAAAAAACAATAATTCAAGTGTTAACAAAATTTAGATAAAAAAAAATTAATTTACAACTGTAGTATCCACTTTGCTCCTTTGACTTTGTCGAGAGGGTCTTGTTTGAAAAAAGCTACAGGCACATATCTAGATCTAAATATATGGATAAAATAACAATAACATGTACTTTTATTTCCATTTACTTTTATAAAGGTTGCTAGCTATTCGTCATGGTTGACATAAACCTAACATCCCAATCAGATTGGATGGTAAAAATGAGAGACTCTCTAACGAGGCATATTGGTTGTTGTCAGTTCACTCCAAGTCTAAGTCAAAAGGAGCCAGAAGTCTTTAATGATATAGAACTTTTGTACACTTCAAATAAAAAAATTACACACACTCGTTCATTCAGCAATGTCAATATATTACACTCTTGATCAACATATTCTGAAGGAGTTTCATAGTCGCTTTCCAGCCATTAGTTTAAAATCTATAACCTAATCTTGGCTCGGATGGAGAAGGGGGGGGGCATGGGGGTCAGGGATTGGACCATCCAAGATCCGGAAGTCATTTGGTCTGTCCGTCCAAGGTCCGAAAGTTGCATAAATTTCAATTCTGGCCCAGCTCTACCACAGGGGCAAGTAACATTATTATATATTAGTTCTGTTTTACAACTTCGTTTTTCCCATGGTGTCAAGGGTGTGTCATCTGCTATGCAAATATTGTCTGAAATTATTATAACAATGATATTCCTAAAGCTTGTTCTAATGAAAATAATTATCACACTTCACACCCAACCAGATGGGGTTGTGTTCAAAATTAATTTAATATATAGTATATATATAATCTTTTTGCATTTGAGGGTAATTATCTGACGACACTATAACTGTAATCAGTTAGGTCTGTTTGTGCACAAAACTCAAATGATGTGTGAAGATCTAGCCAGAAGTTGGGTTTTGTTTGAATGATTATTTTCTATGTGAAAAGCCTTGAAACAGAAAAGTGAGAGAAAGCTTTGCTAAATTGATGGGAGAGCTTAAGTTCTGAGAACCCTCCTCCCACTCCTGGCACTGCCATATAAAGACCATGTTATTTTTATTTAATCACTAATTAAGGAAATTCTTCACATGACAATAGTAGATTTTTACTCACGTTCCAATTGATAGTAGAGGAATTATTGTTTTCTCATTGTCACAGAACAAAATCACCAATTAACACATCAAATCAAAATGTCCAAATGCTTCAAAAGACCCATTTATTGTTTGTGCTATAATTAGTATAAAGAAAGATATAAAAGATCATTCTGACCAATTACCATCATCTATTGAATTATTATCAATATCACTACCATCACCAGCATTATTATCATCACCACTCTTTTGAAATATATTGCAATGATTACGTGTACATGTATTTATCTTCTTATCATTTCAACGAAAAACACAACCAAGCAGAAAAAGCTTATAAGCATATTTTTTTACATGTTACGAACATTTTGAAATAATTTGGTCACTTGTGCCTATTGACACGATTGGCGATAGTAGCTTACTGCAGACTTTGCTCAAGTAATACTTACGTCTATACTTCTTTTACTTGTTGCAGATCTGTACATGTTCATATATCATAAATATGCATTCTTTGCTGATTGCTTCATTATCTCTTTCTTTTTCTTTTTTTTTTCAATATATACTTGTTTAGAATTTGTACACATTAGCCTAGTGTTACCATACTCTTTCTTTCTTTCTTTCTTTGTCAGTTCCCATTCTACCTTCCGGTGTATGGGTTTTAGATGCCCGAAATGATCTTTCTCCAGGTTGGCCTGTCCTGACATTTGTTTCCTTCCGTGAAAGTTAAATTTCTTTGCGTTAATGCCTCTTTTATATCTTCTTCCCACTTCCTCCGAGGTCTGCCTTTTGGTCTTTTACCTTGAGTTTTAGCTATTATGTTGTCATTCATTCTGTTAACATGCCCAAACCATCTCAGTTGATTCACTTCTATCTTAGTTTTTATGCTATCTGCTTTGGTTTGATCTCTTATTGTTGTGTTTCTGATTTTGTCTCTTTTAGTTTTCTCTACTACTCTTCTTAGATATTTCATTTCGGCTGCCTGTACTCTACTGAATTCCCTACTGTGTAAGGTCCAGGTTTCACTACCATAGAGGAGAGTAGGACAATAAACTATGCTGTATACTGCCATTTTGGTTTTTGTTGACAATTCTTGTTTACCTACAAATGCCTTTCCTAGATGGTTATATATTGCATTTGCCTTTTTGATTCTTTGGCTGGTTTCTTCTCTTAGTTTTCCCTTTTTTGAGTTAATCATTACTCCTAAGTAATTGTAGCTTTGAACTTGTTCTAAATTCTCCCAGCCTAATTCAAGATTTTGTGTTTTAGCTTTCCTATTTACCGGTGCTAGCATTGTTTTGGTTTTCTTTGCATTTACTCTCATTCCTATTTTATTTAATTCATTATTCATTGTGTTGATATTTGACTGGAGGTCTCTGTTCTGATTTTCAAATAGAATTAAATCATCAGCAAATGAAAGCATTGATACACTTACTGGTTTGAGCTTCCACATACATACATTCATTTTCTTCATGTTTGAGGATGCCTTTGCGACTGAATCCATAAATGTGATAAACAAAAGAGGTCTTGGGCTACAACCCTGTCTTACTCCTATATCTACATCAAATTCTTCAGATACAGTTCCAGCTACTCTCACTGCACATGTTGGTTTATTGTAAAAACTTTTAATGGCTTCTATTAAATTTTGCTCTCAGTTGTGTTCTTTTAAGGAATGCCATAGTTCGTCCCTCCTCACAGTGTCAAATGCCTTTTATAAGTCAATAAAACACAGGTGCAAGTCAATGTTTCTGTCAAGGAATGTTTCTATTATTTGTCTAATTGTAAATATGTGGTCTTGTACACTTCTTCCTGGTCTAAATCCACTTTGATGTTCTTCAATCTGATCCTCTACTCTTTTCCTTAGTCTCATTTCCAGAATCATTGCAGACACTTTTCTTGGTGCGCTAAGTAGTGATATCCTCTATAGTTTCATTCCATAGTTGATCCTTTCTTGTGTATTGGTACTACCGTTCCCTTCTTCCAGTCGTCTGGCACCTGTTTGGACTTCCATGCTTGTTGACATATTGCATGTAGTAGTTTGTCTGCCTCTCTCCTTGGTTTTTAATCATTTCAGGATAAACTTGATCTGCTCCTGGGGCTTTTCCTAATTTCATGTTTTGTATAGCTGTTTGCATTTCTTTCATTGAGATATCTACATCTTCAGCTGTCTCATCTCGATTACTTGTTACTCTTAATAATTGATCTGTACTCCTTGTTTCATACGTTCTGGGGGATTATGTAATTGTTGAAAATACTTTCTCCACGTTTCCATGATTTCGCTGTCTCCTTTCATTATCTCTCCTTTGTCGTTCTTAATTTGTCGTATTGGGCATGCTTTGATCTTTCTCATGCTCTTCATTGCTCCCCAAAACAGCTTTTGATTTCCTTGATAGCTTTCTTAAAGTCTTTGTCCAAACCCTTCCCACTGTTCCTGTTTTGCTTTCCTAACTTCCTCTTTTGCGATAGTGCTTTTACTCACGTCATCTATCCTATCCTCTGGTCTCTTTGTTTTGCAATTATTTCTTCCAGCATCCTTCTTTTCCTTTATCTTAGTCTTGACATTCTCATTCCACCATGCTGTTCTTTTCTGATCTCCTTTAATTTGTTTCCTACCACAGACCTCTTCAGTACAACTGCGGAGTGTTTCTTTATATACAGTAGAAATACTTCAAACCGAAATTTTAAGAACCCTCTAAACCATTTTGGTTTAAAGGTATTTTTGGATTAAAGCAAGTTTCCTTTTTTGCGATGTTTTTAAAGGGGTAACTATGTTTGGATTGGGTTGTTTCCCTTTTGTTAATGTTGACGAATAAAGAGGTCCTCTTGGTGACCATAATAATGTAATTGTTTTGATTGTGGGAGTGTTGTGTTGTTTTGGTGGGGGGGGGGGGTTTGTTTGTTTGTTTTTTTGGGTTTTTTGTTTTATTTTTATTTTTCCCATTCGCCTCTCTTTCACACTTAATACAAAATACAGATTTGGATCATCAGGTATTCATCTTTCATTCAGTCTCTTCATCTTTATTTCATTAAAACAAGAAGAAAAAAAGGAAAATAGGAAAGGTGAGGAAAGGGGTGGGATAGGGATACAACTTGTAAGGGCTTTCTTGAAAAAGTTTGTTATAGATGTTTGGCGTGATTTTGAGACGGAGAGTCTATCCACGTAGACGGGCGAAACTTTGTTTCTTCACGAGCCTTTTTGTAGCCTCTCCCTGTCCTTCAAAATGGTTGATAATGTGGAGTTCAGGAAGCCGTGCTTTCTACATATCTCCGTCTCGTTTAATTTCTTTTCGTCCACTTCCGAAAGAACATTGAGTTTTAAACTCCAATGTGTATGCACAGTGCTTTCTTTTAGACATCTTTGACTGGCTGAATTAAAACTAAAAAACCCAGAAACGATCAAAAGTTCTCGTGATAGTGAGAAATGGATTAAATGAATGATGCACAGCAACTGGGAGACCAAGTGAATGGAAATGAAACGCATCAATGCTAAACTCTACACCCCTATCCCCCGTGTTGAAAAAGGCTAAAACAAAGCAGACACACACACACATACACACACATGCCCGCGAACACACATACCAACGAGTACACACTTAAACGGCGTACCAATGCGAAGCTATATACACTACACTTAAACCGGCCATCCACGACACAGGTTTCCCTTGAGGCTTGGCCTTTCCATGGCCTGAATGCGGCCTCAACTGGCCTGAATGCGGCCTGTTCAGGCCAAAATGGCCTCTTGAATTCTGTCGGCGACAGATATTTTATGCCAAGCCTTTACGCCAAGGTACTGGGAGAAAAAAAATTCGGGTAAATAAAAGTTAATAAAATTGAACTTAGACTTCAGATTCGTAATCAGCGTCTAATTTTAACGCGGGAAAATACCAAATACGTCTATATTGTTATAATTTGTTTGGCTTTTTGAAAACATAAAAAAGAGACTGAATATCTCTCTCTCTCTCTCTCTCTCTCTCTCTCTCTCTCTCTCTCTCTCTCTCTCTCTCTCTCTCTCTCTCTCTCTCTCTCTCTCTCTCTCTCTCTCTCCCCCCTTCCCACAGTGGTTAACTTTTATTACAAACTTAAAATATAAAGTGAATTACTCTTGCCGTAGACAACTGGTAGAAAGGCGGGAGGAAACCTATGCAGCGCGTCGTGAGTTCTAGGAAAAAACACAATCGAAACTGAACAAGTCAATGTAGGGACGTGTTTGTATGCTAGTCAGTTATTCCTCATCCAAGGCCTAGGCTAGTTGAAGATAGCAAGCATAGAATCATGTCGGTTTGGTCAAGAGAATTTACTCTAGAATTTATTGAATTGTACATTAGTACAAAGAATATGAATGTTTATGGAGAATCAAAAGTAAAGACTATAGCAACAGACAACTCAAAAACAGAGCATATGAAAACCTGGTTCAACTGGTTCACAAAGTTGATAAGAAAGCTGATCGTGATTCGGTCATAAAGAAAATAAACAATATGAAAAGTTCATTCAGGAAAGAGCTGAAGAAAAAAGAGATTCCACGTAGTGAATTTTAAATCTTCCAAAGATCAACCCGTCGCTAGAAAACGCAATGTTGCGGTCAGTCTTTCATGTGGTGTTATTGCTTTCCGCATCACAGTATCCTGTTTCTCAATAAACAGGCCTACCATTTCAAGAAGATGGTAATATATATCCTCATCCATACGCAGATAGTTTCTGTAATCAGACGTATAATCAGTCAGTTCCTTCAACAAGTTTGTATGAGTGTGTTGCTGTCTCAGAAGTAGCCATTGTTTACACCACATCGATGGTTTTTGTCTCCACTTTTTCTTTTATTAAATAATGAAAATCACCAAGCTTGAGACAACAACATCTACACTACTAGGTGATGCCATACTAAATGAATAGGAAAACCTGTGTCAAGCCTGCGTTGTGAGTGGGCACTTTTCTAGCAAGCGGCCTCAAGGCCAGGACTCAAGGGCGCACCTCGAGGAAACCTGCGTCGTGGATGGCCGGCTTCAGGCCTTACCACGTGCTTACAACACTATACACTTACCACGTGCCTACAACACTATACACTTACCACGTGCTTACAACTAATACAACACTACACACTTACCACGTGCTTACAACTAATACAACACTACACGCTTACCACGTGCTTACAACTAATACAACTACACACTTACTACGTGCTTACAACACTATACACTTACCACGTGCTTGCAACTAATACAACACTACACACTTACCACGTGCTTACAACTAATACAATACTACACACTTACCACGTGCTTACAACTAATACAACACTACACACTTACCACGTGCTTACAACTAATACAACACTACACACTTACCACGTGCTTACAACAACTAATACAACACTACACACTTACCACGTGCTTACAACACAACACTATACACTTACCACGTGCTTACAACTAATACAACACTACACACTTACCACGTGCTTACAACACAACTAATACACACTACAACACAACACTACATACAACACTACACACTTACCACGGGCAAGCAAGAACATCTCGCCTGCGTGGTTCTACACCCCACCTTCCCCTTCCCGTGCCAGTCCCCCGCTGTCTTCCCTTTTCGCCGTCTAAGCGACGTGCGGTGATTGAAGGGTTTGACTACCCCCTCCCCCTCATCTCCTCAGTTACGCTCTTTATTTCATATCGATAGGCATTACGTGTGACCATGTGTGACCCCTTTGCGGAAGTATTGAAATTGAAGAGGATGAAACGAAAGAAAAAGGGGGAAAGTTGTTTCGATTTAAAGACATTTGCGCTTAGAAGCATTTTCGGTTTATCATACGAACTGATACAAAGACAAAGAAGAAACGTACAATTTATCAATTTCTTTGTGGTTCATTTCATCGACTTTTTCGGTTTAGCTTCTTTCGGTTTAAAGTATTTCTACTGTATTTACTTTTCTTCTATTGTGCTTTCTTTCAGATCCATCTGCCTTTCATTGATATATCTTATAATCCTGGATTGGTATATCTGTTTTACTATTGGTTTATTTAGCTCTTCTATTTTGAGTTTAGTAGCTTTCTTCTCTTTTCTTTTCTTTTTGTTTTCCTTAGTTAATAATTGCATTTTGGCTATCACTAGGTGATGATCATTAAATATTCCAGCTCCTTTGTTTACTCTTGCATCCGTTGTACTGTAAAAAAGGAGCTGCTAACTATTATGTAGTCTATGATTGACTTTTCACATCTGTTTTCATTTAGGCTTGTATATTTGTGGATATCTTTATGTATTTACCTCTAATAGACTCATGGAGGCGGGACCGCCTAATCCCAGTACAGGTGCTTACCTGTCCACTGCCACTCAGGCCATACTCAGGTGGATAATGGCTGTTCACAAACGCTTATAAATCACACACATTCACCTACACTCAATACTTAATAAAATGTTGAAATGGATTTCCTTGGAAAAATGATTGCCTCAACTGTATAACTTTGCTATGACTATCATCAATACTGCATTTATTTTTTGTCCCTAAAAAATGCAAAAGAGTTATGGTATCCATTATATTTTCATAAATATAATTGTGGTTTTTTATCTCTTGGATTTTTTTCATCTCTCCAGATTGAAAGGAGGATTTACAAGTACTGTTTACATTGTGGAGAAGCATGGCAAATTCTGACTCCAGTGAAAGCAATAGTGGGAAATTAAAAGATATCGATGTGGCATCAGAAGTAGATGTGTATGAAAAGTGTCATCATGGAGCAAGTCCAAAGATGAAATTTCCTGGAATACATGTGATTGAAAATTTTATAAGTGAGGACGAAGAGGAAAGTCTGGAAAAAAGAATTTCAGAAACAGTTTTTGTCAATTCCCAATCTGGACGCAGAAAACAGGTATTGTGAAAAAAAATTTGCTAGCAAAATTTGATTAAAAATTCTAAATGTATTAGTGGTAATAATATATCTATTTTCGTTGACCAGTTTTACCATTGAATAATTAATGCCTCTTTTGTGCTCTTCTCTCAATTACTTATGTCCACTCATAGTCAGCAGTCAATAATTATAGATTTGTAGCCTTTTGAATTTATACAGGATAGCCTCTCTGGCAGCTATGATGGGACCTGCAAAGAAAGTGAGTAAGGTTCCATCAAGGCCGTTACAGCCCATAGAGCCGGAGCTTATCCCAGTTTCAATAGCGTGAAGCGGAACAGGCGATGGTAATCACCTCCTAGTCAGGACACTGGTCTGACACAGGTTTTCACCCCCGAGCTAGTGCTTTTACCCATTTGCACCTGGGTAGAGTGGAGAAAATGCATGTTAAGTGTCTTTCCCAAGCAACACAACGGTGGACCTAGCCTTGTTGTGATTCGAACCTGGGACCTCATGATCCCCAGACCGGGCATTTAGGCGGTTATTACTACTGTACTATAATTTGTGTATTATTTCTTTGAATGTTCTTCATCTGTGCTTCATGAAATTTTTACTTTCACTCTCAGGATTTTGGGCCTAAAGTAAATTTCAAGAAGCAAAAGCTGAAGATTGCTAACTTCAATGGTCTGCCATCTTACAGTGAGATCCTGTACAATCGAATGACGTCTTGTCCTGAACTTGCGGACTTCCTTCCTGTAGAGATGTGTAACTTAGAATATTTAGAGGAGCGTGGAGCACACATTGATCCTCACTTTGACGACTTTTGGGTGTGGGGAGAACGATTGGTGACCCTTAATCTTCTCTCTGACTCCACCCTTACCTTTACCATGGATGGTCAGCGTAATGTTGTGAGGGTTCCGATGCCAAAACATTCACTTCTTGTTGTTTCTGGTCCAGCCCGATACAAATGGAAGCATAGTATTGACTCGCAAGACATTCAAGGAAGGCGTTTAGCAATGACCTTTAGGGAGTTATCCGAGGAATTTCAAGAGACTGGGCAAAGACATGACGAAGGCGGGAATTAACAGAGGTGGCCCTATCATTCAAAGGATGTGCTGTTGGTAGTTGATGTTTTGTATCACATTATCTTTTTTGTTAATAATCTGATTTAAATGAGTAGCAGTCCAACTCTGAATGATCTATTATAATTATGATTCCCGAGGTCAGTGTTATCTTGTCTTATTTTTAGCTTTGATGTGTTATGTTGTGTAGTAAGTGGGTCATAGATTTCCATTTTAAAAGACTGTATCATGATAGTATGCTTTCATTTGCGGTATGGAAAATGCACTTTGTTTTAAGACCTAACATCTTCCAAAGAAATCAAGCATCTAGATCTATGAGGACATTTCTCAAGACTAGAAAGATGGAGATCTGGCAAATAAAACACATGTTTATTTAGAATCTTGATTCAATCAGTATCGGAAATTTAAAAATAGAAACTTTAAGTATTAATACTATGGTCGAGGACTTTCATTTTCATGGTTATTTTCAACACATCACACATGATATGCCTTAATTTCATCTGTTATGAACATTTTCATGGCTGTTTCTATTTCTATGAAAAAGATATTTTTCACATACTTCACAGGTAAATTAAAAATTAACGAAAATCAATCACTGGTGAGAATAGTAAGAATTGTTCGCCATAAAAAACAAAAAACAAGTGAATTTGGAAATATGTGCTGTTGGACAGACATGTGCATTGAAACCAATTTTAAACATTCAATATTCTTGTTTTAGTGATTGTTTATTATAATTATCTAAAATTTATTTACGTTATCTCTGTACACTCAAACCTTGTTAAACCACCATTCTTGCTTACCGTCAGCTTTTCACTAAAGAAAAACAATGAAATAACTTGTTATACGGCCATCCACTATCCACCAATGATTTGGCAGGAAAATTCCTTACTTACTACATGTATTGTAAAATATTGTACTGCCACTGCATTATCACCTTTTCCCCGACATGATGCAAGTGAGCTGAAGGTAGTTTGGCCTGGTCACATATCATGGATTCAAAACACACACTACACACAAGCCTCAGTGCCATGTGTGTCTTAGCACTCTTACACTTACAGAAATGATACTGGCACTGGTGACACAAGGCTTCTTCTTTATGAGAGTACTGAAGGTTTGAAGACAGCGTTTGTTGTCCACTGCTCAGGCTTAGGTCAGCCGAAGGAAGAGTAGCATCGCTATTGATCCAGATCGAGGAATCCTGACATTGACAGTGGCTTGGCTGGTTGGTTCCCATCGAGTGCAAAGAATCGGGTTTCCCAGCGGTGTCATAACCTAATCTAATCCATTTTGAATAATTTGAATTAGGGCTGTTTCTGGCGATGTTTATTTTTCTATTTGTAGACCGGGCGATCCTACTACTATGTATTACTATATTATATAGTGCAATAGCTTTTTCACATGAGGTAAGCCTACATTAGGTAAATATCGATTATCTCCTTCATTGTAATGTAATACTCAAAAGATTGTTTTCGTAATAATGCCAAGATACCCCTGGCACAACAGTTGGTGGTACAAACAGGGTTGAGTGTAAGCTTGTCAATCAGACTACACAACAATTGGCAGTACAACGAGGTTTGAGTGTAAGCTTGTCAATCAGACTACACAACACTTGGACTACAACGAAGTGTAAGCTTGCTAGTACAACGAGGTTTGAGTGTAAGCTTGTCAATCAGACTACACAACAATTGGCAGTACAACGAGGTTTGAGTGTAAGCTTGTCAATCAGACTACACAACAGTTGCTATCAACGAGGTTTGAGTGTAAGCTTGTCAATCAGACTACACAACAGTTGGCTGTAAACAACGAGGTTTGAGTGTAAGCTTGTCAATCAGACTACACAACAGTTGGCTGTACAACGTTTGAGGTTTGAGTGTAAGCTTGTCAATCAGACTACACAACAGTTGGCGGTACAACGTTTGAGTGTAAGCTTGTCAATCAGACTACACAACAGTTGGCTGTACAACGAGGTTTGAGTGTAAGCTTGTCAATCAGACTACACAACAGTTGGCTGTACAACTAGTTTGAGTGTAAGCTTGTCAATCAGACTACACAACAGTTGGCGGTACAACGAGGTTTGAGTGTAAGCTTGTCAATCCGACTACACAACAGTTGGCGGTACAACGAGGTTTGAGCATAAGCTTGTCAATCCTTGAGGTTTGAGTGACTCAAACAACAGTTGGCAGTACAACGTTTGAGTGTAAGCTTGTCAATCAGGCTACACAACAGTTGGCGGTACAACGAGGTTTGAGTGTAAGCTTGTCAATCAGACTACACAGTTTTTCAGCATGTCAATCGTCAATGTCATGTTTTCTTTGTGTGGGCTGTTGATGGGCAGTGCTGGTTGGTCCTACTTCTTTTCTTTCACCCTTTTACTTCTCTTTTCGTCTTGCTGTTATCCTCTAAATTAAATTCACCCTGAGATCACCACAAATGGTGGACAGGATAAACTCCAATAGAATTTTTAAATTGAATTTAAAACATATTTATTTGTAAATTGTGTTTTCCAATTCTCAGCTGTGATTTCTTTTTTTTATTATTACTGTGAAAATATATAACCATCTAGGAAAGGCATTTGTAGGTAAGCAAGAATTGTCAACAAAAACCAAAATGGCAGTATACAATACAGTTTATTATCCTACTCTCCTCTGTGGCAGCGAAACCTGGACCTTAGACAGTAGAGAATATAGTAGAGTACAGGCAGCTGAAAGGAAATATCTAAAAAGAATAGTAGGGAAAACTAAATAAGACAAAATCAGAAACACAACAATAAGAGATCAAACCAAAGTAGATGGCATAGAAGCAAATCAATTGAGATTGTTTGGGCATGTAAACAGAATGAATGACAATAGAACAGCTAAATCAGTATACAGTGCTAAAGCCCAAGGTCCAAAAAGGGAGACCTCAGAGAAAGTGGGAAGAAATAAGAGCCATTGAAGCATAGAAATTTAACTTTTTTGGAAGGAAACAGAAAATGTCAGGACAGGGCATCCTGGAGAAAGATCATCTCGGGCATCATACACCGAAAGGTAGAATGGGAACTGATATAAAGAAAGAAAGAAAGAACTGTGAAAATAGTGAAATGGAACAATAAGAAATAAAAGAAAAATGCAAACTTATTTTTTATTTCTTAACCCTATTTCATACCCTACCTAAATATTCCTATTTCAGCTTTTATGGGTCTGATAGACCCCCTACCTTTAATAGCAGTATACAGTATAGTGGTAACATCCTATTTATATCACATGGGGTCCAAACGGACCCCCTGACATGAATGAAGAAATTAATGGAAACCCCTATTTCTACCTTTGGGGTCCAATGGACCCCATATATTTTCTTAGTAATTATTTAAAATATATACATCGATTTGTCAAGTGGGAAGCATCTTTGCATTTGTTTCAATAATCCAAAAGACATCGACTCAGCTGCGTCAACATTTCATCGAATATTTACAGACAGAGTCATCAATATTATTGTCAAAATGACGAACAAAGAGGGTGTTAGACGCAAAGGATCAAGATGGCAACCAACAGATTTTACTGAAATGAAAGCATTATTCAGCCTATATATATATATCCATCTCGGAGCACGGAAAGTCAGTCTGCTCAAAGTGTCAAAGATATGGTATGGAGCTTCAGCTGACAGCGTGGCCATGTTATGAGTTTGAAGCGCTTCATTGAACTCTCTGCTGCTCTTCGCTTTGATGACAAGGCAACAAGGTCCAGCAGACGTGGCAGAGGTATATTTGCCCCTATGAGAGATCTGTTTGATGAAGTAAACAAGAATCTACAGAGAAATTACACCCCATCACAATGTCTAACAGTAGACGAACAGCTGGTTCCATGGAGAGGACGGTGCAAATTCCTGCAATATCTTCCAAGCAAGCCGGATAAGTATGGTCTAAAGCTCTTCATGATTTGTGATTGCCAAACTGCATACCCTCTCCAGGCAATTCCCTACTTGGGGAAACATGGCGAAAGAAGGACGAACCTTGGCAGAGAGACAGTGAAGGAGCTAAGTACACCATATCACAAGACTGGGAGAAATATCAGTTGCGATAACTTCTTCACTGATGTAGAGCTCGCAGACCATCTGTCTAGGAAAGGATTGTCCATTGTGGGCACTGTCAGAAAAAACAAAGCCTTTCTCCCCAAAGAATTCTAGACAGGAAAGGGAATACGTAAGTTTGAAATCAGTTTCCTGTTTACAGAAGACAAGAGCTTGGTTGCATACAAGTCTAATGCAAAAAAACATGTTGTGCTGCTAAGTACAATGCACCATGCAGTTGATGTTGACCAGGAGGGGAAAAGAAGCCAGAGATTGTAAAATACTACAATAAAACAAAGGGTGGTGTTGACACATTCAACTACATGTGTCACAGTTTTTCCTGCAAGAGAAAAACCAGGAGGTGGCCGATGGTTATATTTTACAACCTGTTGGACACAGCAGCCGTGGCAGCGCATATTATGTACAAAGAAGTCTTCCCGGTAGACAAAAAATCTTACAAAGACCGAGGATCCTTTAACGAACTTTTGGCTAAAGAGTTGGTGTCAAAGCATCTACAAAGAAGAATGGAGCTGGCGAAAACAAATAGAAGGGTGAAGTTAGCATATGAAATTTTGAAACTTGAATGGAATCTTGGAAATGAGGCAACCACGAGGGAGGAGGTCGAAAGAGAGAAGAAGGGGGAAAGGAAGAAGTAGTCGGTGCCCAAGAAAGAAAGACAGGAAAGTGAAGCAAGTCTGCTCAAAATGTGATAGCTATGTTTGCAACGAGCACTGCGTAGTAAAAAAGTCTGCTTCATTTGTGAATCCACCTAGATTCGCTCAAGAAAATGCTCAAGACTTTTAAAAAATTCATACTACCCAAGCATACTTTTGTTCATTTGGTTTTTTTTCATTTTCAATGTTAATGTTATCTAATAAAAATCTCTAGTCACCCAAAAAACTAAATACTTGTTTTCATTGATGTTTAAATGTACATTGAAGTTGCAGTGTTATCTAGTGGTTACAATCAGCTTTAGGAGAGGCTATAGTATTATGTATTAGTATATTAGTATTAACTATATTATATATATATATATATATATATATATATATATATATATATATATATATATATATATATATATATATATATATATATATATATATATATATATGCACACATTTCCTCACGCAATGTGCTACTACTATTATCCAGCAATAAGACATATATATCAAGATAAGGCTACAATTACAATGGGAACTTGTCTAATCCATCAAGGAGTATGGCTGCTCAGGGAAGTACATAATTGTTGTACAAAGCGCTTTGTGGATTCGACAAAAACTAAAAGCGTTATTCAAAATGATCTTGTTGTATTGCAGTTGCAGGTACACTGTGCTGGGTTCTAAAACTCATTTTTTCTTGCAAGTTACACCACTACTTTTGATTTGACATTGATTTATTTGGAACATACCCATAAAATTGGAACTATAGCACTAAAATGCCATGGGGTCCAAGCGGACCCCAAAGTATGAAATAGGAGGTTTCTCCATATTTTCTATTTATTTGTGAGGGGGTCCAGCGGACCCCAACCTAGAAGCAAATCTCAAAATCCAGCGGAGGCCTTTTGGGTGAGCAAACCATGCACGTGAGACAAACCAAATTTGGGTTGGTCACTTAGGGGTCAAATTAGGAAAAGTCACGAAATTTCAGATCCGTAGGTCAAAAATTGACGATTTTAGAGCCAAAAAACACGGCCTTGGGGTCCAATGGACCCCAAAGATAGAAATAGGGTTAATAATGTCCCTGTGTTCTCTCATGCCATAGTCATAGCCTGTGATTGTGATGAAAAAAAACCCAACATGCTTATACATGTAATGTAACACTACAGTAAGTCCCAAACTCAAAGCTGATTGTAGGGTGATCAAGAGTAGAGTCATAATTTATCTAGGCATACACAGCGTAATGTGTGGTAGTTTGCCGTTGCTTTCCACGCCACTTTTACTTATGCCAAGTCTGAATGGACCCAGCTACCTACGGCGGTATGTAACTGCTGGTTCGACAGGAGGGCCTGAGAATTGTTGCTGGGAATCGAACTCAGGCTTGCTCGGTGGTGGTACCGTAGTCAAACGCTTTACTGACTGAGCTACTGGCACCTTTCTACCAATAACACTAAAGGAAACAATATTGGCATCTAAGCACTGACACAGCAGCCTTATTAGAACACACAAAATGTTTAAGCGATAATGTAGTAGAACTCACGGTGAGAAGATCGACTGTTTGATCAAGTTGTTTTTGTGCCCTTAATAATAGATCTCATTTTCATCATCTGAAGATGTATTGAATCTTGTAATAAAAATAAGAAGTTAAGTATTTTCAAGGCCTGGAGAGCCCATAGAGCCGGAACCTATTCCAATTCCAGTTGTTCTAGCAGGAAATGGAACAGGTGATAAAGTATCGCTTCGCTGACACTTGCCAGGATGCCAATCTGACGCAGATTTGTATACCCAAGCTGATACTGGTACCCACTTGCACCTGGTCGAGGGGGGAGGCATGTTATATTATGTTGGTCTGGAGCGACACATTGTTGAACCTAGCATTGCCAACAGTTTAACTACGGTACTATTACTAAGCTCACATTACTCACAACTCACAACACTACTATAGTGTTTATAATTACATGTAGGCCTACCCGGTACCGGTAATGTAATACGCAAGTACCGATGGTACAGTACAAGACTGATTTGGAAAAGATTGAGCAACGATGTTGAGAGTGAGAGTAAGAGTCCCGTTCGTAATCTGCCTTATTTTAATCTTTATTTCAATTCAATTATCTCTCTCTCTCTCTCTCTCTCTCTCTCTCTCTCTCTCTCTCTCTCTCTCTCTCTCTCTCTCTCTCTCTCTCTCTCTCTCTCTCTCTCTCTCTCTCTCTCTCTCTCTCTCTCTCTCTCTCTCTCTCTCTCTCTCTCTCTCTCTCTCTCTCTCTCTCCGCTCTATCTGTCTCCCTCCCCCTCCCTCCCTCCCTCTCTCTCTCCCTCTCTCTCTCTCTCTCTCTCTCTCTCTCTCTCTCCCTCTCTCTCTCTCTCTCTCTCTCTCTCTCTCTCTCTCCTCTCTCTCTCTCTCTCTCTCTCTCTCTCTCTCTCTCTCTCTCTCTCTCTCTCTCTCTCTCTCTCTCTCTCTCTCTCTCTCTCTGTGTCTCACTCGATATACATCTCTCAACACTCTCATGTGAAAAGAGTTGTGTCTTTGGGGGTGTGTGTGTGTGTGTGTCAGTGCCACTGCACTTAAGTATATACATTTCACAACACTTGTCAAGTCATAGTGAAAAGAGTTAGGGCGATACCCATATACATTGTCTTGGGGGGGGGGGGTTCTCCTCTTACTCTGTGCCTCACACCACACACACACACACACACACACACAATGGCTACACGTTGCAAATTCCATGGTAAATCTACATTAGTTCTAAGTCTACAGCACATTAAGCAATGAAGCCTTCTTCCTTCAATCAACCTTTTGGTCCCACAAACTCGCCAGTTCAGGTGCCTCAGCGTTGGAGCGTCTTCTGCTAGATGCTTTCATTGAACAAAGGACTGAATCTGCTTCTGACCCCCATCCTTTAAGTGTCTTTCGAAGGAACACAACGTATGAGTAATGCTGTTAATAGTCCTGTTCATTGCAACAGGAAATCATTATGACACCTCAAGTGTAAGAAACATGCTAGAAGGACTTAACTGGCAATCCAAAAGCTTCAATCGAGGAGAGCCTACCAAAAAAAATACTCGAATTGCGATGATGCATAAGATCAAAAATACTATGGTGGCCGCTTCCAAACCCTGACCTCCAAATGCCTACAGGATCCCCTGAAGTTAAAAAAAGCAACCAACTCTAACAATTTCATCCTGCTCTCTAGCTCCAGAACGTACTGGACAATTGTCATTTCTACCCAAGGCTTGAAGACCTTGCCATAATAAAACTGCACTCGCACCCACTTTAGACTCCTTCAAACACCGAATATCTCATTCTCCATCAACAATATCTCTTTCTATATAATTATGAGTTGGTCGATCTTTGTTCGTCAAAGGCTCTGTTGATATGTCACTAAGGGTAGCCATGTTTTACATGTTAGGCTTTAAATCATCCACATATCGTTCCTGTTTGAGAAAATATTCTGCAAAAATGACGTTGAATGAATGTAAATCTTCATTGTGAGTATCATTTTCATTCAGCTAGCCCGCCGTTTTGAACAGATTATACTGGGTAATTAAAAGTTGGAATAGTATCTTCACGCCTACATGCGTAACCTCAGAATTGAATACTAACCCGATCTAGTAATCGTACTTGGTACTACCCTTGGGGGTGTAATATGCTTGTAATATATAATTCTGAGTAGGTCGTTCTTTGTTCGCCAAAGGCTCTGTTGCCAGGCCACTAAAATTCTTCTACCAGAACTGACGTTTAATTATTGAAAATGTTATTGTTTCCTCGTCCTTAAGTAGTATAATTATCCCCCGTGGTCGCCATTTTCAACAGCTTATAATATAATTAGCTAAAAAAATTAGATAGTACCGTTCTCGCCTACCTCAGTACCTGCATCACCTCAGTGTCGAATATTTACCTGATCCAATAAGCGTAGGCTACCTGGTGGTATCACCCGGGGTGTAACATGCCTGTATAACATAATTCTTAGTTGGTCGTTCTTTGTTCGTGAAAGTGAAAGGCTCTGTTGCCAGGCCACTAAGAGTAGCCGTGTTTTGCAAGTAGGTTAAATGACCCCAAGATCGGTTTCCTTTAAGGAATCTTTCTACACCAGACGTCACATTTAATTAATTACATTTTCATCACCTCCCCATCTTTGGAGTATAATTTTCATTCACCTAAGCCGCCTTTTTAAAAGCAAGTTTTAGAATTAAAAAAGTTGAAATAGTTGGTCTACTGCAGACGACTACATGTGTTGTCTGTCTTGAACTTGAATACTGACTCAATCTTAAGTTAAGTACTTGGTATTCCCCGGGATGTGACATGCTTGTAAATTATTTATTTTATTATCCTGAGCTATAGTCTATTAATTTCCAACATCGATCACTACAACATATCAGAGGGACAATAACATTAAGACTTATTAAAACAGGCAGGAAAAGGCAGAATCAGACAGACGCACAGACAAACCAACGCAACTAAAACTAAAAGCGTATTGCGTAACCTCCTCCTTGGTCGGAGATATAAAACAAAAAGAAGAGAAAATGCGTCTGAGCACAGCCGTCGTGAATAGATGGCCTGATACATCGCCTCGCACCGTGTTTCTACGTCACATGATGTGGCAATCTAACTACACTCTAGGTCCTAATCACTAATCAGTAATTGCCAAGCCTAGCTCTGCTCGCGAATGAAATTCCATAGCGCCAGTTTCAATTTTCAATAGTCTTACGTTCGGTTGGCTTGCTCTCAATGACTATTTCAACTTGCTTTGTTATTATTGTTATTCTATTTAATAACATTATCTTGGATTTTTATTGGGTATTACCACAAGGAACAAGATGGATCAAGTCAGTTTATTTTACATGTGAGTACTTCTTAAGTTAAGAGAATCCATACATTATATGGTTGTTTCTTTCCGCCTTGACCCAGTACGTTGTCCCCCCCCCTCTCTCTCTCTCTCTCTCTCTCTCTCTCTCTCTCTCTCTCTCTCTCTCTCTCTCTCTCTCTCTCTCTCTCTCTCTCTCTCTCTCTCATATCTATCTATCTATCTGTTGTTGTGGGAAAGAGAACGAATACGGGAAAGATAACTCACTCCCTCCCTCTCTCTCTCTCTCTCTCTCTCTCTCTCTCTCTCTCTCTCTCTCTCTCTCTCTCTCTCTCTCTCTCTCTCTCTCTCTCTCTCTCTCTATCTATCTATCTGTTGTTGTCTCTCTCTCTCTCTCTTTCATATTTCATATTTCTACACAACGGGCACGCTTATATATTATATATATGTGAGATAAAAGTGTTTATTTACAATAATATGCAATTCACTTTTTTACCCATGCTATTACGTATTCCGGTAATACTCTTATTTGTAACCTTAATTTATTCTGAGGATATCATCTCTACAAATCTCAACACTTTTATTTTTCAAATGTCTAAATCCAGAAGTTTAGATTTTCTTTACTTTTCTCTCATTTATTACCTATCCTTATTTTCTGTGTTTCTTTCTGTCCTTCGTATTTAGGTCCGTAGAAGGGTTATAATATTATAAACCCGAAATGTAACCACATCTTGTCTTGTCCGTTCTTGAGCTCTTCATCACTATAACTATTACTATTACTTTATCGTTAATAGTAGGTGAACTAACATACCAACTGGCAAGCAACACAATCAACCTTTCATAGGGAAATCGGGGGGGGGGGGGGGGGGGGGATTAAAGAATATTGACAAACAACAACAAATATAAAACACACTACACACATAATATTATCAATGCCTAGCATGCACTACTACTACACGTCTTAAGGCCGCCACTCACTACGCATATATCCATCTCAAGACCATCCCAAGACCATCTCAAGATCATCCCAAGCCAATTCCAAGCCGACCCCGAGATGGTCCTGAGACCGCGAACAGACTAAAATGCGGATGGTAAGTAGAAATCTCAACAAACGGTGAGATCGTTCTCATTCAGAACGAGCCTGAAATGTATCTGTCGGATCGCAAACCGGGGTACTCGACGCCTAAAATAAAGGGATGCCAAAGTCAGAATTTGTAAATCTGACTTCAAAATCTTCATCAGCATCAAATTCTAGTGCGATTTGATACCGAACAGTGCTCTCAAACAGTATCTGTAATAGTAATGATGTTAATAAATTGTCCTTTGTGTGCGCTACCTAGAGGTAGCGAGATAGATAGATAGATAGATAGATAGATAGAGAGAGAGAGAGAGAGAGAGAGAGGACGGAAGAGAGGAGAGAAGAGAGAGAGAGAGAGAGGGAGGGGAGAGAGACTAGAGAGAGAGGAGAGAGAGAGTGGGGCGAAAATTGAGAGGGAGGGAGAGTGAGAGAGAGAAAAGAGAGAGAGGGAGAGAGAGAGAGAGAGAGGGGAGGGAGAGAGAGGACGGGAGAGAGAGCGAAAGAGAGAGAGGGAGAGAGCGAAAGAGAGAGAGGGAGGGAGAGTGAGGGAGACAGACAGAGAGACAGAGAGAAGGGGGGGGGCATAGCTCTAGACTAGATCTAGGCAAGTTGCGAGAAGAAGATTCTTGCATAATATCTATTTATAGCAGCGTTGGAAGTGGTGGGTAAAAATCACTTGACTTGTCATCATTCATTCTTTGTGTCCTGTTTCTCTATTAGGGGACCAACTATCTGAAGCAAATGATGGTATGTGTCCTCGTCCATTTATAAATAATTTTTATAATCGGCAGAGTACAATGTCAGTTGTTTTAAAAGGTACGTGTGAGTGTGAGTGAACTTGTCCCGCTGAAGAAGCCATTGTTTGCACCATAACGATTTCTTTCGCCTCTTCTGGATAAACACCTAAAACTATACTGGCTGCAGCAACTTCCCTCTGGGTGGGAGCCATGTCTTGGTCGTGTAGTGTGTAGTATGTGGGCACAAATGAGATCGTTCACGGATGGGATCTTGAGGCGACCCTGAGAGCATCTTGAGAGCATCCTAAGAGCATCCTGAGAGCATTTTGAGATGACCCGAGATGATCCTGAGATGGATGTATGCGTAGCGAGTGGCGGACTTTACTATTATTACTACTAGCCTACCCCTCACTCGCTGTCTGTCTGAGTCTGAGACCACCGCCACACGGTGTGACGTCAAGCTGTGGTTAGCGCAGGCTATCTGTATTACGAAGGCTACGGTCTGAGGCGTCTGTAGTGACTACTCAACCAGCATATTTGGCGGTAAAGTTCAGGGAAGTTACTCTGCTTGCAAATTGGACCGCCGTCAGCCGAATTATACACAAGGTCTGTGACTGATGTTAATTTCGGCACGCTGTCATCACGGCAATTTTTATTCAAATACCTCTTTGAAAAGCCATCTGTTTTAATGACATTTGATCTAAATCTACTTATATTTTTAATTTGTTTCTAGGCGTGCAATCGTTCTTTGTCAGTGATAAAAGGTAAATAAATTTGTACCTAAAATAAAATGCCTTGACTTTTTAAAATCGAAAGTATGTCAAGGCCGCCGCTAAAAAAAAAATTCAAGCAAAGAATGGAGAGATTTGAGAGAAAAAAAATGATGTCATTTATCAATAAACATGTTACCCACTCACATGTCATCATATCAGGGACATATTTTGGAATAAAGTAGGACAACACTGCAATTAACCTGATAAAAATGTGAACTTGAGGAAAAAGGGTTTAATTTAGGAGGGTTTTTAGTGTGATTGTTAGTGTTAAGTCAGGGTTGTCAATAAAAACCAAAATTATAAATGCCATAAATTATAAATGTACCAACCTTAGTAGATATAAGTTGTCCGTTAAACTGCAATTTATAAACATAGATTACATCTAGATTCTATATAGAGGGTAGATCTAGATGTGTCAGATTTGGGCGGGAACTGCTTTTACGTAGAGGCAGGTTGAGGTAGGCGTGTACCTGTCCGATTTCTTTCCTTTGAGGGAGGCTTTCCTTCTTTCATTTATCTTTCATCTTGCTGTTTCCTCTTAATTTACCCTGAGATCACTGCAGTGCTTCGATGGTGGACGGGATCAATTTCAATGAAAGAAATCATATTTTGTCTTAGATCTAGAAAGTGATGTAATGTCAATACGGCTATAAAAACACCAGTACACTAGTACAGCTAGATTAGGCATTTCTGTTAGTTTGATGTGTCTGTTAAGGGGAGTTTCAGTTTGTGACCACAATGTTGACTTTCTGTTCTTTGCATTCGGGTAGAACGATCATTAAATCTAGATATATCTACAAGTTCATGGTAAAATAATGTCCATATATTACATATTTTTTTGGTTACAAAGTAATATGTAGGCGAGGGTAGGTAAAAAAGTTAAAATTTTGGCGTGAATTACCTAACACTGAGAAGATTTCACTGAAAACCTCTCTACTAGTGGCGGCTAATCGCCAATGTGACAATACCAATTTTTTCAATTGGCTTTCGGGAACACCGCAAGTTGATTTGGCTGAGCGCTGAATGACATAAGAGTTGGAGGCCAGTGTAGCGCATTGATGTGCATAAGTATAGGAATAGAGCAAAAAACTGGTCATCTTGACGTCTGTTTTCACAGCAATACATTAAAAGTAGATTTATATCAATCCTCTTTACATTAGTAACAATGCCAGAGACTGTTGAAATAGTAAGGGGGCTGCTACAAGAAGGGCAACCCGTCTGAAGCGATTGCTTTATGTTATTTTATTTTCATTTCTTTACTTGCATTTTTCTCAAATTATGTATTTTTTTCCTCCTAAAATTCTATCTCCTCCGTCTTTCACAGACCGATTTGTATAATATTTGACACACAGATTCCTCTCGTCAACGTTGATAAACTGATGTCTGTTTAAAAAAAAAAAATACATCTTCTAAACTTTTTGAGAGAGAAAATTAAAAAAAAAATTTTAATGCCATTTTTGCATATATATATATATATATTATAAACAATATTTTGTTATTTTAAAAATTCATTAAAAAAAACTATCCAAAATGTATTTTAAAAAACCATGTTACTTTTCAGATATTGAATGGAAAAAACGATCTGTGCAAATTTTGAGTGATTTTATTCGTAGCTGAGGAGATAGATTTTGAAAAAAAGGTTCAAAATCCAAGATGATGGCCGTTTCCTTGGCAACCAAGGATGCTACAAACTTTTCAATGATATAGGATGACTAACTGAAAAGCAAACAAAATCACATCAGGAGGCATTGGTTATCTCCATTGTTATAACACTGCTTAAGGGCATTGTCGTTATAATGCTATATTGTTGTTCCCTTTATAATGACAAGTTACCCCTGGCTCAAAAGTTGGCAGTGTAACGAGGTTTGATTGGATTAACAGTTTTGGGTAAAATTAGAATAATGCGCGCTGACAATGATACTCAAGAATCGAGTTGGTCAGCAAGTATGTAGAAGAAGAATGTTCATATTATGTTAACATTGAGATATCAATTATCATGCAATGAACTCTGAGCCTTACTATTGACATTTTTATTTCAGGACCTTCCTTCTCCCCACCCCTGAGACTGAGAGTTGTGATACAGTTGACTGACGACAGTGTTCCAAATTTATAAAATAGAAGTGAGTAATTTACTGACAATTCAGGATTGTAGTCTATTGACAATTTAGTCATGCTCTCCCTAGTCCCATTACTATTACCACCTCAAACGCTGTATCACTGCTTTATTAAATATGCTATGTGTAGTCAAACGATTTAAGGTCTTCTGTTTGATTTTATTCTGCTCATTAGACTGACTGGAGACCCTGCTTATTGAAAATAAAGATATTTTCACGGCAGAACTGCAAGTATCACATATTCTTAACATGATTGTAAAGTTGCCCTGGAGAGAACTACTATACAGTTGCATCTCGATAATCTGAACACTTCCGCTCAAGCAATTTGTCCAAAATATCAAGACATTCAGATATTCGAATCTTACAGTAATGAAGGCCTGGTGCATTTTACGGGGGACAGAGTACAACGATGCTGTTCATCACTGGCCAGAATTTCTCTCTCTCTCTGACTCTTTCTCTCCCTCTCTCTTTCTTTCTCTCTTTCTCTCTGTCTGTCTCTTTCTGTCTCTCTCTCTCTCTCTCTCTCTCTCTCTCTCTCTCTCTCTCTCTCTCTCTCTCTCTCTCTCTTTCTCTCTCTCTCCGGTCCTCAATACGCTTTTTTGAGAACTACACTACACGTCCGTCTATAACTACTACAAGAATAATATTGATTATTTTTTCAACGTCACAATGTCATTACTAGGCCTACCACAGTATTAGTACTATTACTTAGCGCTGTTCCCTGCTCTTGGTATAACATTTGTGGCTTGAACTAAGAAATTAAAGCTTCTTTTGTTTGACCATCTTCTAATATCTCTGTCGGCCGAGTTGTTAGGCTGCGTGACTGGGCATCATGAGGTCGGGGTTTGAATCCTAGCTAAGCTAGGTCCGACATTGTGTTACTTGGGAAAAACACTTAAATGTTTCTCGCTTACACACAATTTACACCATGCAAGAAGAAGAGAGAAAGAGAGACAAACAGAGACAGAAAATTTCTAAATAGTATGGCTGAATTGGCAATAGGAAAGTCGAGTTGGGTTGCTTTGATGGACTATTAGCATATTGGTTACACTATCTCTAACAGTTGAGTGTTTGGTTTATCGTAGCATAAACTCTACATTGTTGTAGCTTGTTCCAAAATTAGGTGTTCAGAGCTGGAATCCCGAATTTCCGGAGTATTGAAAGTACAAGTGAAGAAGATAAAATCCGTCCCAGTTCATCTGTTTGGATATTCAAAGTCTGGACTATCGAGACGTGACTGTACAGTGATGATTCTTTCATAAATATTTATTATATGAGATCAATATTATAATTAATATTTGTATATATATATATATATATATATATATATATATATATATATATATATATATATATATATATATATATATATATATATATATATATATATATATATATATGTCTATATATATATATATATATATATATATATATATATATATATATATATATATATATATATATATAATCTCTAAAGAGCAAGTTTTACTCGAAATTTTCCATGCTTTATCTAATGATACGAAAGTTTGGGACATAATACCTCTTATAATAGAACAATGTTTCTTTCAACAGAAAGCATGTCAAGGCGGGGAATCAAGAGAAAGGCCCCTGATCTTGGACAGTTGGTAAGAGTTTTTCTATCTTAATATGTTAGTTAAGCCCCTATCTTTGCTCAAAACCAGAATGTGTTTTAGACTAATAAAAACAAAAAGAAAGTTGTATTTATAGTCTGTATACCTGCACAAGTGCAGGCTTGCCGACTATATATCATTTATCCCCCAGCAGGCCATGTCATTCAAAGTTCTACTCAACTCCTTTGGGAGTATTCAGTACAGCAGCCTGTTAGGTGTATCATATTCATACTGACATTATCTTTCTCTACCTATAACTGGGTACTCATTCACACTTGGGCGGAGTGAAGTACCTTTCCTCAGAGTACAACGTCATGTCACAAATTGTTATTGTTTTGTAATCAGTCATCGTATAGTTTAGTAGTTGCATCTAAACTCATTTGCCCAAAAAGATAAATTTGAATTTGTGTAAACAAGCTAAAAGACGACTCAATAAAAAAAAAGACACATTTACTTTCATCTCATTGGATGTATCATGCAGTGTGCTCAATGTAAGATGCCTATATATGTTAGTTTAAATTGGGCTCATTGCAAAGCTGTGTCACAGTCATAGTCAAAAGTGTTACTGGCTGTAGTTTATTACTCTGTAAACTAATAATCCAGTCAAAATTTGACACTGGTGGGCAGTTGGAATGTGCTACTGCTAGGTCATACCTCAGTGCTTTCACTCTGTCACATGTTCTTCATCTTTTTGTTTCCTTTTAATTCACTCTGAGATCACCGGATATGATGCGGGTGGTTGGTGGGTGCTGCTGGTAGATCTTACTTCTTTTACTTATCTTTCATCTTGCAGTTTCCATTAATTCACCCTGAGATAACCACACATATGGATTTAATTTCACTAAAACATCACCAGTTATGGTCGATGGGGTAAATTGCAATGAAACAATAAACATCCCCGTACAAGTCCTGGCTCCATGACTTGCCATCACATATGATCTCCTAGCAGGCCATTTCATTCATAACTTGATATCACATACATATCCCCTAGCAGGCCATTTCATTCATGACTTGATATCACATACAGATCTCCCAGCAGGCCATTTCATTCATGACTTGATATCACATACAGATCTCCCAGCAGGCCATTTCATTCATGACTTGATATCACATGCAGATCTCCCAGCAGGCCATTTCATTCAAAGCCTAAGAGCAGCAGCCCAAGAGAGCAGCAGCTAGCACAACTGCCCGTTAAGAGCTCATAATAAATGGTGCTTACTAGTCTGACGAGATCTGTTTCTGTCTATAGCTGGGTTGGGTACTCACTCACACCTGAATCAAAATGAGGAAAGCAGAGTGAAGTACCTGTTCTAAGGAGAGTACAGTTTTGTGAAAAGGCCTAAACCAGTGTCATCACAAGTACAAACTCCCAACACTACCAAACTGCACCATAACACATACATAATGGAAAGTGTTTTTCTCTCTCGCTACAATGACTTTTAATCAATTTGACTACTGTTATTGTTAATACAGATGTAATTTGATGTCAGATGTCTTCTTTGTTATTTTCTCACGGTTAAATTTCAAATCTTCAGCCGAGTACAGACGACTATGCTCCTAGCCTTTTTATGCGTTGCCATAATCAAAAAGACAATGACAGTGAAACCAAGATTTGGAAATGTGCTTTTGAACCTTCAATAGAGGAACCAGGTAAGAAAGAGTATTTTTGGTGGGTTTTTTTTCCTGATATGAAGCGTGTCCACATGGTCTCTCTTTTAACCTGCTTTAGTCCTTGGCCTTGTAGACTCTGTCTCTCTTTTTATATTTATTCATTTGATTTATCTATCTGTTCATTATCTAATATTATTGACATGGACAGATGGTGGGGGCTGCCGGGTTTCCTTCTTTTCCTTTCACTCTTTGTCAATAGTTTACCTTGAGATCACGGAATGACGAAGATAAAGATGGAGATATACTCCAAATCCCTGCTCAACTGCAGGCTCACCGACTATGCTTAATTTATCCCCCAGCAGGCCATTTCATTGGGAGTCCTTCTCAACTCCTGGGGGGACCATACAGTACACAAGCCTATTAGGCTTTTCGTGCTAACACTGGCAAGATCTTTCTCTACCTATAGCTGGGTGTTCATTCACATCTGAGTCAAGTGAGGAAAGTAGAGTGAAGTACTTTTCCTGAGACTACAACGTGGAAAAAGAAGCCCACCTGTGCCAGCTGTAGGGCTGGAACCAGTGTCGTCGTGATTACCAGCTCACAACACTACGGTTCAGCTACAACACCTCAAATACATTGATGACGTGGGTCTTTTTGGGGTCTTTGTGTTTTTAAAGAGTTGCATCAGCTTATTGAATTGTAGATGGCTTGTATTGTAACTTTCTAATTATTTTAATCATGCGTGTGTCTTTCATTGAACATTGGGTAGAAATGGTACCTTGGCTTTGAGTTTGAGAAGATTTGGCATTGCAACTGAAAAGATTTTGGCCTGACCTAGTTATCGGAGTGAAATCAATGAAGACTTTAAAATTGGTGGCAAGAATATCCCATGTCTCGGTCTTGTAATTTCTTTTTATATTATTTATTGATAAATGAGAACATGGGAACTCGGTAGTCCAGAAGCAAGGTGTCAGCTTCTCAACCAAAAAGGTCGGGTTTGAGCCTTGCCAATGGTCGAAAACATTTCTTGAGTTTTTTTTTCTAGCAAAATCTACCCCTAGGTTCCACTAGAGACGGACGGTAATAAGAAGTCCCCGTGTGTAGATCACAGCACACTGTGCAGGTTGAAGATGCCTTGGCTGTTTACAGGGCAGTCTGGGCAAAATTAAGAAATCGTACCCAAAAACGCTGAGATCACCTTAGTTGTAGATTGGGGTAAATCAAATTAAAAATTAAAAAAAAATAATTTGAAAACTCAATCTTCTATTATATTAAAATGACTTATTACATTTCTGTTCTTCGTGTGAGTGGTTGGCGGTCGCTCCTGGTAGGTCTTACTTCTTTCCTTTAACTCTTTCACCACATATGGTGGACAGGGTAAATTGCAATGAAACAAACAAATCTAATGTTCATTGTTGCATAAAAAATCTATGGAAGCTATGGACATGGTCATAAGAAAAGGATCTGCACAGTCATTGTATTTTTGGTGCTGATACATTTTCTCTTCATCTACGTAAAGTTTCTTCAAAGTTGTTATCGCTCATAGAGTTGGAGCTTTTCTCACTTTCTATAGCTTGAAGCGGAAGAGGTGATAATGCATGGCTTCCCGGACAGGATTTAGTTTCCAGCTGTAACTGCTGCCCATTTTCACCTGGGTCGAATGGGATTATTGATGCATGTCAATCAAGTGTTTTTCCCGAGGATTGCAACATCAGATCTGGGCATTTATCTTGAATGGAACCTAGGGCTTGTGATCAAAATACAATAGCCTTACCATAAGGCCACCGGTACCAATTCAGGGATGGGGATTTTCCGGTTTTCCTCAGATTTCGGGTTTTTGAGTCGAAAGGATGTTTCATGAGGGGAAATGACGCAAGGATCACAGGGGACATGGGTCGTTCGTCTCGCAGGCAAGGCCTGAGCCGACACACCGTTTCCACCGGACCGACATCTTACTTGTTGCCTGCAGGCCTAAATCTCCTTACTGTACTGTATTATGGAGGCTCAGCTGCAGGCCTATCCTAATGTCATTGGCTGAATAGCCATTGGCCATTGTCGTACCCGAATGGGATGGGGATTTCTGTGTTTTTTGGCGCAGAGGAGTTCCTCCGTGTTTTCTCTCATTTTTTATACACACACAAGCACCAGCTGTCCGGGAAGACATAGGGTCTAAGTCTAATTAGGACGGAGTCTCAAACAGAGATGGTGAGACAGAGTCATTACGGTATCATTTATCGCCGTTTAATAAGAGAGAGAGAGACACAGAAGGAAAAGGGAGAGAGAGAGAGTAAAATTAGTAATACTGTTGTGGTAAGCCTAGTAATAGTAGTAGTGGCACCGGTAGTAGGAGTAGTACATCTACATACCTTTAACATTCAAGATTTCAAGTTTAATCGTGCGCTTTTTTTGTTGTTGTTTTCTAGAATTATACCTCATTTACTATTTTACGATTGGTTCTGCCTTTTTCAAATCGGTTGGTTAAAGCCCATACAGGCAGGACACTTCTGCTCTGTGCTTATATGATTCACTTATTTTCGTCTGTTCTTGGGTTATTTTTTTTAATTGGGGTTTTTTTGTGTGTGTGTGTGTCAAGTGTGTGTTTGAGTAATTATTTGGCTAGAGCCTATCACTATCAGGGGAGGGAGGGGGCTCACCTTTTTAATAACTGCTATGGGATATTACTTGCACAACATGCACATGGCACCTGTGAAATTTTCACTCATGTTTTATAGAATCAGAGGATGAATAGTCTGCATTTTGAAAAA
The DNA here is from genome assembly GCA_037039925.1 of Doris montereyensis. Classification (NCBI taxonomy): domain Eukaryota; kingdom Metazoa; phylum Mollusca; class Gastropoda; order Nudibranchia; family Dorididae; genus Doris; species Doris montereyensis. The sequence continues at coordinate 463,526 of JAXRKP010000123.1, forward strand.
TAAACCCTTAGATTTAGATATATAGGTAGTTACCATACAGGACTCAAACTCCAAAAGCGCTGTCTTGCCAGTCCAGCCATGGACTACTGACTAACTATGATAATAGTGATACAGATCTCTCTTGAGTTTTGATTCTAAAAAGTTGGCATGTCTGATAACATTGGGTTTTTTTATATTGCGGCCCTCTTTTTGTTTGTTTTGTACTTGTATTTAAATGCAATGCTCTTACGCAATACTATTTTGAAATTTCAAAGGGGCGATTAAGTTAAGTTTTTTTTCAGAGCTTGTCCCCATCCCTGCCAATTATTTTCTATTTGAACCTTCATTTGTCTTTTTTCTTTCTCTTTCCCATTTCTTGTTTAGGTGAAACTACAAGTGTTCTTGCCACTTGCGGGGGAAAACAGTGTGCTTGATTGATGTGAAGGCGGAAAGGGTTCTGAAGAGATTTAACGACACTGACAAAAATGAGGTAACCCAATGCTTCTTTCCTTTGTAGAGTTCTTTCTTTGCAAGAAGTGTTGGTATTTTTGATACATTTCACTGCCCAAGAGACATAACATAGCAGTGCCGGAAAGAAACTGATGGTTTACTACACTTTCTGAAGGGATGTTATTCAAACAATATGCAAAATGTTTTACATTATGCAGTTATGTTATCCAGTAATGTCCTGTAATTCTACATCACATGGCATATAGCGTGCACAAACTGACCCGTAGAATTTATAGGCATATGCCAGCGAAGAGTTTAATAGAGTTGTGTGTGATATAGTTCCAAAATTTTCGGGTCGATAAAAAAAGTTCGATGGTGAGGAAAAATAAAAAGAATTAAATGAAACTTCTTTAAACAGCGATAAGCCTTGATTGAAATAATTTATTTTGTTGTATCATGTCTCCGTTAATTTGTTTAAATAGTAGGCCTATATAGTTTCGTTAACAGATTTTTTATTTGATTGTTGATGTGTTGTCATTCCGAAATTTTGAGAATCTGTGCTCCTGTTCTTGCTTAATGACATTCTTCTTCTTCTTTCCATTTTCTTTACATAAAAAAAAAAGAATTTTTACACACTGGCATGGACTACGATTGAAATCTCTGCAGGCAGAAAAGTCAACATTCTTGCAGTGGCTGGTAAGAGCATTTTCTTGATTTTTCTGGAATAGTTCAGTTACCGTGTCAAATTTCTTTATAAGGTATTATCACGGTGAATTATGATATGAACTTATTGACCTAGATAATGCTATGCTGACATTCTGTGACAACTTGAGATATTAGTAGACCTGTCTTCTTGGACTTTGGGGACTCTGTAGTCCAGAGGCAAGGTGTCAGCCTGCTCAACCAAACGGTTGTGGGCTCAAGCCACAGCGTGGTGGAAAAATATTCTCGATTTTTTGCGAGTAAAAATACCCCACTGGTGCAGGTAGGTGGATGGACACCTAGTCCCATGTTTGAAATCCCTTGGCTGTTTACGGGGCAGTCAGGCAAACTTAAAAATCCTATCAAAAGCCCCCAGATCACCTTAGTTGTGGATGTGGGTATAAATCAAATCAAGTTCAAATCTTTGACTTAAAAGTTATTTCATGGCAGGACGAAAATTTTCAAAGTTTTCATTCTTGTTTTCAACCCACATAGCAGCATTTTGAAATCCATATCATTTTCGGTTTGTCTGAGTGTGTGTGTGTGTATTCAAAACAGTTTATATAATACCTGTTACATATAGAGTTAAGAATTTTAATGAGATGGAAGAAGAATTGGGCCGCAGGACCCACAACTGATCCCAAAGCCAACTGAGGCTGTAAGTGACTATGTTAAGCCTTTTAAAGGGATTTCTGAACACAAACAACCTATGCCCATTTGGAGGATTTTGATTTTTGATATTTGATTTGATTTACCCACCTCCACAACTAAGGTGATCTCAGGGTTTTTGGTAGGATTTTTAAAAAAACTTTGCCGGACGCGACTGCCCTGTAAACAGCCAAGGGATTTTTAACATGCATAGAGTGTTGTGATCTGCACATGGGACCTTTTTTATCGGCCGTCTTTGATGGGATTAGGTGTCGATCCACATACCTGGACCAGGGGATAGATTTTGCTCGAAAAAATGTTTCAACTATCGGTGGGGCTCGAACCCACTACCTTTTGGTTGAGAGGCTGACACCTTGCCTCTGGACTACCAAGTTCCCTCCATTTGGAAGAAGAAGAAGAGACCTTAGAGTTTTTAACATATGTCAGTACATTTGCAAACTCATGACTCTTTTATTTCCCTGCAAAATCTTGTGTGATGTTTTCCCTTTGTTCATACCTGAAGTGTAAATAACGCTTGAATCATGCATCAACTTCAGTTCATTCGCTGGGATAAAATTTCATTTAGATCTAGATCTAAGCTAGATACATATAGAGTCTTTGGGAGTTGGTAGGATTTTTCAGGGTGTTAGTTTGGTAAATTCAATGTTTAAAAAATGTATCCTCTATTAGAATAAGAACACACACACACACACATAGATTTTAAAGTCTCTCAAAGTTACATGTAAATACTGTGCATGGCATAAATAAAAATAGAACACTCACTCGTGTACTCGTCAATGTTCAGACAATTTTGAAATTGGCTGTTTACAGGTATGTTTGTTTAAAGCTTACTTTTATTATCAACAATGATATTCCCAACACTGGAGACCTTATTATTATTGTACATTCATGTGTTCAGGTGAAGGGGCTGCTATCAAGTTAATCTATCCCAGCCAGTTGCTGATGTATGCCGCCATCCGGGGGACACAAGAAGTACATCAGTTGCCTTTTATTCCATCCGTCATCTACCAGGCTTTTATTCAGTGAGACTCACATTCCTTCTTCATAACAAATCTGCTTTTTTTAATACTGCCAAAGACTTTCTTGTGATGAACGTTATATATTATATATCAGATTGCTTGTGTTGTAGAAGTAAGCTTGTTCTCTCTCTCTCTCACTCTCTCTCTCTCTCTGTCTCTCTCTCTCTCTCTCTCTCTCTCTCTCTCTCTCTCTCTCTCTATATATCTCTCTATATATACCCTTATATATATATATATTTCTCTCTATATTCATATATATCTCCCCCCTCTCTTTGTCAGGAGCCTTGGTAGGCCTCTTCTCTCTCTCTCTCCACCTCTCTTTCTCTCTTTTTTCTCTCCTGTGGATTATTGGCAGGAGCCCTTGGTAGGCCTTACTTCTTTTCTTTGCTCTTGAATTATGATTCATCTTGCTGTTTCCTCTAAGTTCACCTCAAGATCACCGCATATTATGGTGGACAGGATTAATTTCAATGAAACAAGCAAACTCTACCCCTGTCTCTCTCTCTCTCTCTCTCTCTCTCTCTCTCTCTCTCTCTCTCTCTCTCTCTCTCTCTCTCTCTCTCTTTCTCTTCATCTCTCTCACACACTCTCTCTCTCCCTCTCTCTCTTCTCTCTCTCTCTCTCTCTCTCTCTCTCTCTCTCTCTCTCTTTCTCTCTCTCTCCTCTCTTTCTCCCTCTCCCTCTCCCTCCCTCCCTCCCTCTCTCTCTCTCTCTCTCTCTCTCTCTCTCTCTCTCAGTTTGAACCAATCTTCTTATTTTTGCTGTTTTTACACTTCTTTCCAAGGTGGCTCAAGAGATGGCTATGTGTTTTGTGGGACATCAGCATACCAGACAAAGCGCCTCACGACAACTACTCGTTAGTTCTTTTTTTCTCTCTTGTTTTGTGTCTGTCACCTTTACCAATATACTGTGTTCAGGTAAATAAAAAATTCTAGCTGTAGGTACCCAGTGATTAAATTATAAAAATCAAATTTTTGGGTTCAATCTTTGTCTGCGTCCTCGGGTTGAACAACAAATACATGTTGCACTCTATTGAATTCCACACATAACTAGTACCCTTAGAAAATTGTGTGTACCGTAGGAACTGGCAAATCATGATGGTTTCAAAACATTGCTACAAAAGTTTTGAACGATATCCAAGCCCTGCGCAGTGATGAGAAACCAAAAGAATGATAATAATATGAAAAAGAAAAAGACAAAAAATCTTGACTTCTGGGCATTTGAACTTGGACCGATGGAATCATAATGCATTGTCCCCGGCTGCGCTACACATTGTGCCATTGCAGCCAACACTCCTCCGGTGTTAAAATATCATGACTTCAAAGTGACTGCTGGCGTAGATCTTTTGTTTTGCTTTTCATGTCTTGGTCACTATGACATTGACTCTAGATCTAGAGATTAAGATTGAGATCTTTAATTCGAGGATGTTTCAATCAATGTATTTATACCATATGCTGCAAATAGAAACTAGATCTAGAACTGCGGATTTGAAACTGGGTAATTTTGTTGATCATGATAAAACTAAAGCTGTGCTGGCAGAGTTTTGTTTGCCAGCTATGTACAGGGAACTCGGTAGTCCAGAAGCAAGTTGTCGTCCCTCAGCGGGTTGAAAAGTTTCTCAGTATTTTTCCCCATTGGAAACGGACGATTAAAAAGGAGGTCCCTGTGTGCAGAGCGCAACACTCTGTGCATGTTAACGATCCCTTGGTTGTTTACAGGGCAGTCCGGGCAAATAAAAAAAAAGCCTACCAAAAATCCCCAAGATGACCTTAGTTGTGGATGTAGGTGAAATCAAATCAAAGCTATTTAAAACTGCCTATAGTAAGTAGACTTTGATCAAATGTGTCTCCTTTGTACAGGTATCCATTGCAACTTATGGCTTGTAGTAATATTTTCATATTTCAGTTTATTTTTAAATTGGGTTCTTGTTGTAAACTTTTCATGACCTTCATCCTCCTCAGGCCTTTGTTAAAAATTTCGGTTCAAGATTCAGTGGGTGATGCTCTCAACTTGGTTTTTAGCGACTCTAACCAGGTCTTGATTGCTGGTGCTGAGAGGGGCTGTGTCGGCTGGGTCATTCACGACTGCCCGTCCTGACGCCAATCAGGAGGGCCAAGGTCATTGAGTAAGTTGAATCAAATTGTCATCAAATTAAAACAATCAAGAAAACGATCTGCTTTTTGTTTGTTTCGTTTTGGGTGTTTGGTTGGTGGGTGATACTTCTTTCCTTTCACCCCTGTCTTGTGTCTTGCTGTTTCCTCCGAGTTTTACCCTGAGATCAGTGCTTGGCGTGGGTGGTTGGCGGGCGCTGCTGGCAGGTCCTACTTCTTTTCCTTCACCCCTTCACTTATCCTTTTCATCTTGCTGTTTCCTCTTAATTCACCCTGAGATCACCGTAAGTGGTGGACAGGGTTAATTCCAATGAAACAAACAAACATCGCATAGAGCCAGATCTTATCCCGGTTTCAATAGCCTGAAGCGGAACAGGTGACAATAGTCACCTCCTGGCAGAGTATTTACTCCTAAGGTAGCGCTTGTTGTAGCCATTTGCACCTGTGTAGAGTGGGGGAAATGTGTGTTGTGTCTTCCAAGGAACACAACGTCGGTCCTAGCTTTACTTACCCTCCCAAATTTGCAAGTGACAATCCGGGGGACTGAAGCCATTTCGTTTGCAGCCTTACTGTAATAATCGTTTCTCTCTCTCTCTCACTCTCTCTTTCTCTCTCTCTCTCTCTCTCTCTCTCTTTCTCTCTCTCTCTCTCTCTCTCTCTCTCTCTCTCTCTCTCTCTCTCTCTCTCTCTCTTTCTCTCTCTTCTCTGTCCTCTCTCTCTCAATCTCTCTCTCTCCTCTCTCTCTCTCTCTCTCTCTCTCTCTCTCTCTCTCTCTCTCTCTCTCTCTCTCTCTCTCTCTCTCTCTCTTCCTCTCTCTCTCTCTCTCTCTCAATCTCTCTTCTCTCTCTCTCTCTCTCAATCTCTCTCTCTTCTGGGGACCAGACCATTACAGCAGTGAGTGTTGCTGGTCTCTAAACTCACCCTGAGATCACAACACAGAGTAGATTTCAATGAAACAAGCAACAACCCAACCCAGGAGGGGATGTAGTATTACCTGTTCTGCTTTGCTATAGAAACTAAAATAAGCTCTTGACTATGAGCCATAACGGCCCTCCACATTGATTTAATGCCCCCTAGCTGGACTCCTTCCTTAACTCTTTGTCTGCTCATTTTGAATTCCACTGATGACGAGCCAGTTTACATATAAACATAATAGCCTGACTAATTTGCCAACCTACATATTTGAAAGGCCAAATTTTAGGTAACATTTCTTACAAAACCTAACATGTTGTACCTTTTTTCAAACTATGAGATTAGAGAGGAAAACAGCATTTGAAATTTTACACTCAATTTGCTAAAAGAAATGGTAACGGATGACCCGTCATTTTCGACAGATTTGATACTTTGTACAATGATTGTGATAAGAAATTACACCTTCATACATTGTCTCATTCACTGGAAAGAATTTAAAACAACCTTCACTTCAAAATAGCTAAACAGGCCTCTTTCTTAACTCTGCATAGAAAGCCTTGTTATTGATCATATTCACCTTTTTAGAATAAGCATATTTCCTTTTCATGTGATGATAAGGGGCGTATACATCGGATTTAAACTATTGAATTCACGTTTATACCACAAGGTCTGGGAGCCGTTGTCATCAAGGTATATTTCTTGATCTGTAACAGCGGCTTGATTTGAGATAAAGAGTTACGGTCATCATACCAGGCCTTGTCTGTCTTTGGCAACCGTGGGACCCTTTTGTTGTTGTTTTCTTTGGGACTCTCGCCCATCTGTTCCAGGACATACCTTTTCCTCCATGGGCATCCTGCATGTTTCAAAGCCCTCATGTTAAGATTCCATTTCTTTTCACCATTTTTGTTTCCTGTTTTGTTTTCTAAAAAAGGCATGTTTTCCCAACCCAGGAGGCTAACAGGCAAGAGTGGCGTCGGTGGCCTGAGCGGTTAGGCTGCCGGGCTGGGGATCATGAGGTCTTGACTATGAATCCTAGCAAAGCTAGGTTGATTTAATGTTCCAGTTAAGTAGAAAGATTCTTCCTTAACTATATTTTCTGCCCGCTCTACTCCATGTACAAGCAGCCAGTTGGGAGTATAAAATCTGTGTCAGACTAGTGTCCTGGCCAGGACCTAATATTTGATCACCTGTTGCGCTTCACGCTACAAAAAACATGTTGATATGCTTTTTCTCTATGGGCCAAAACGGCATTTGAACGATACTACTTTACTAACTAACAGGCACCAAGTGCTGGGGTGGAATTCAACATCTGTTTGTGTTTCAGGAAACCAGATTCATACTTTCAACATTCACTGGAAAAATCCAAAAAACAACCATTCGGCTTGATGATGATCTCAAACAGGCCTCTTTCTTAGGTGAGCTTTGTGTGATTTGTTTTTATATTCAGATTTTAGAGTGTCACTTTCTTTCCATGATTAATTCAGCGTATACGTTGGAAAAAATATTGAACACGTTTTTATACACAGGTAAATGATTCCCCGTTGACAAATGAAGCTTAGCATGTATGTGTAAATAATCCTTGTTTTTGCATGGGCACACACCGCCTAATGCGCTTCGATAGCTCCCACCTTGTCTGTCTTTAAAGTGGCACATTTGTTTATTGCCAAAGCACTGTGCAACAAATCTTTGAGATCACGACCTATTGTAACTTTGAATTGATTCACATGTTTCAAGGGGTGAAGTTTAGAAGAAAATGATTTCTTCTGTGCATTTTTGTCAATATTCTATGATTTTCCAAAGGTCGGATGTTTATTAATCGGCATTACATAAACAGGACAGCTAACAGGAATTGAGGATGGTCGAGCTGAGCGGTTAGGCTAGAACCGGGCTGGGGAGGATGAGGTCTCGGTTTGAATCCAAGCAAAGCTAGGTCTGATATTGTGTTCATGATGGGAAAATTCTTCAAATATATTTTCCCCACCTAACTCTGATGTACAGCACTAGCACCAGAGTAAAAATAACTGTGTCAACTGCTGTCACTGGATGAGGATCTTTATCACCAGTTGCGTCACGCTATAGAAACTGGGGATATGCTCTGGCTCTATGGGCCATAACGGATCAATTTCAATTTGTTTTTATCTAACTAACAGGCACTAAGTGCAACAGGAGGTAATTCAACATCTGTTTGTGTTTCAGGAAAGAAGATGATATTTTCAAAAACCAAAATCCAAAACAACTAACCGTCCAACTGATGATGATCTCAGATCCTGTTAGGTGAGCTTTGTGTGGATTTGTTTTTTTATTCCCAAATATTGGTCATCGTTTTTCCATGGATTAATTCAGCTTCGTTGGAAAAATCCCAACATGCCATACGCATAAATGATTCCACCTAGACAAATGAAACTTAGCATTTGTAAATGGTTTTGCATGGGCACACACGTGGACTCGAGCGCTCCAATCGTCGTCTGTAAAGTGGCAGTCAAGAGAAAGCATCCTAGCAAACAAATCTTTGAGATCACGAATTGTAACTTTGAATTGATTCACATGTCTTCAGTTTAGACACTGAATTGAGGATGAGATGAGAACGACGATTTAGGGGCCGATAGAACCTTAAATCGTGTGGAAAATGAGGGACTATTCAAGAAGTTTTGACTGATCTGAGTCATGATGGAGAGAATTGAGGAGAATGAAGGAGAAGAAGAGTGACACCAGGCAAAATCATATCTGGAACTGCTGTGACTGGGTGACCGATCTGTCAAACTCAGCTTGAGTCATTTACGAAGTACCTGGGGCAACACAGGACCTGTCACTGCTAAGCCAATGAATTTGTTTTTATGAAAGTTTCTTAGCAATGCCAACAGGAGCAAATCAAGGTGTTAGACAGAAGATGATATTTTCATAAACACACACATGTGCCACTTTTCAACTATTTCGCTAACCCGACCATTATCTTCCGCTGGGGGCGGGGAGGTAGGTTTTGATTTTCCTCTAGATCGTTTTGTGGTTTTCGTGACCCTATCCCAAAGAAAAACATTTTGTTTTTTGACTCAAGCTCCGCTGTGAGTCAACAAATTTTGGAAACAAAATGCGATAGTACTGAATTTTTGAAATATCACCTCATGTATCACCTCATAAAGGGCATGACATATTATTATAGGAATGGAATTGGTCATGGATGTTGTGCTCACGTTTTTGGACAGTTGTCTGCAAGATCCAGAATGACACATCTACATTAACATGTTTGGGCTAACACAGTTCAGAAATGAAGATGTTTTGGTCTGAGGGCCCCTTATTTCGCATATGTGGTAGCGGTTGCACGGACGACAGCGATTTCAAAGATTCACCAGTATCACTCGAATGATAAGGCAAATCAACCTCGTGAGACTTGCCACTCAACGGCCTGCTTTACAAAGTCTGCACCTAACTTGAGACTGTTAGAGCCGATATATTGCTCTATCTACATGTCAATGGGAGAAGTGAGTGTTGACCAAGCCATGATCGGTTTTAACGGCCGTCTACGCTTCAAGCTGCAGATCCTGTCAAAGCAGTCTTCTTTGAATTGAATTGTGGTGACTCGCCTTGGTCCCAGTCTGGATGTATGTTCTATTTGGCCTTCTACTTCTACGCATATGAGAACGCTAACATGCGACACGCCTCAAGGCTTTAGACACCATGTTGTGACACGTGTTGGGGCCGAGAACCTGAACAACAGCTGCTTTTTTATTTTGACAATTTTTCTTCTCTTCAATCTGACTGGCCGGATATCTTCACTATTTGTGCGCTGCAACACGGCCGACCAGCAGAGCTTGGTCATTGAAGGAACAGAAGTCAAAAAGAAATGCAAACGTCATCAAGATTTTTCTAAATGGGAATTTTGTGGCAACCCAATGGCCGTTCATCCACAAATCGTCACCGCCAGCTGTCAAACCAAGGATGGGCTTATCGCATCGACATCCTTCTACCTGTCCTCTTGTACAACCTCAACATGGGACATTTTGATTTTTGCAGATCAGCACAGACCCTATTATGCCATGGGTAGACCAGGCGTGAAATGGAGGTATGCCAGTTCGTCAAGGCCGTTACGACCCATATAACCTTAGTTGTGGATGCGGGTAAATCAAATCAAATTAAATAAACTTCCACCCTGGCCAATCAATTGTTCACACAATTCACTCATTCAGAGAACAGGGGTGTTCTGCTGGTATCCTAATTTCAGCATAACAGATTGGCAGATAGAAGAAATATCTAACAGGATATATTTCCTTTTGATGTAATTTACCAACCGATTCAACCTTTCATAACACATCATAAGAATTGTCTTTTTTTTGTTACGGTAGTGGGAAATGTTTTGTTATTAATATTATAACAATTCTCTCTCTCTTCTCTCTCTACCAGCAACCAAACAAGTCAGTTCTGGGTGAAATTCTCATCTGGGATCTCAATATGCATGTAAAAAGAATAAAAGCCAATAAAGACGTTGCTATAGAACCCATCATGAAACTGAAATATCCACAGCACAACGTGAAATACTTAAATCTGGGATACAGCAATAATGGTGAGTGCTTATTAACCCCCCCCCCCCCCCCCCCCCCCCCATCTTTATGGTGTTCTTTTTAAGCACTTACTGTCAGCACTCTTTCACCTGTCTGTTGTCTCTGTCACTCTCTATCTCTCTGTTGTCTCTGTCACTCTCTATCTCTGTTGTCTCTGTCACTCTCTATCTCTGTTGTCTCTGTCACTCTCTGTTCTGTTGTTTCTGTCACTCTCTATCTCTGTTGTCTCTGTCACTCTGTCTCTGTTGTCTCTGTCACTCTATCTCTGTTGTCTCTGTCACTCTATCTCTGGGGGGACTGGTAGTCCAGAGGCAAACTATTGGCCCCCTCCTCAACCAAAAGGTAGTGGGGTCGACAGTTGAAAACAAAATCTCTTTCAAGTAAAATCTCCCCCTTGGTCCAGGTAGGTGGAGCGACATCTACTCACATCAGAGTTGGACGATAAAAAGGAGGTCCCTTATGCAGATCACAACACACTGCAGTTAAAGATCCCTTGGCTGTCAACAGGGCAGTTCGGGCAAAATCAAAAAAAACATCCTACCGAAAGCACCCAAGATCACCTTAGTTGTGGATGTGGGTAAATCAAATCAAACTCTTATCTCTGTTTGTGTCTGTCTGTCTGTCCATGTTTGTATTTTTCTTCTGAAATGGTCCTGGAGCGTTTGAACTCGGATAGAGTCCTTGGAAACGGTAACCATCGCCGCTTACGTGCTTCCGCTGGCTGGAGGTCAGTTACGGAGACTTCGATTTTATGGCGACCGGGGGACCTGATGGTTACAGTCTGTCAATGTCTCTCTCTCTCTCTCTCCTGGTATGGGCGGTTGGCTTAAGCCTGGTGATAAGTCCTACCTCTTCCGTTCACTCTTTCACATGTCTTTCATCTTGGTGTTTCCTCTTACGGGACTCTGAGATCACTGTTGCCTTACTGTCTCTTTTTTGTCTGTCTCTCTGTCTTGTGTGTGCGGGTCGTTTTCTTTTCCTTCTTTATCTTGGTGTTTCCTCTTAATTCACCTGAGATCACTGCAAATAGTGGATGGAATAAATTCCAATTTAAATAAAATTCACCTTGGCGTTTCCTCTTAATTCACCCTGAGATCACTGCCATGGTGGTTAATGGGGTAAATTTCAATGGAAAAAAAAGTCCATGGCATGAGCAGTTGGCAGAGTTTCTCAGAGGGTCCCACTAAAATGTAAGGGAAAGTTGAAGCTTTTATCTTGGTGTAACAAGGAGCAACAGAAAGACTTCGATGTCTAAAACTGAAACAGAACAGATGATTTCACATGTTGATGATGGTGTATGGTATCTATCTAAAACAGATGATTATCTATCTAAAACAGATGATTTGATGTTGATGAGGTATGGTATCTATCTAAAACAGATGATTTCACATGTTGATGATGGTGTATGGTATCTATCTAAAACAGATGATTTCACATGTTGATGAGGACGTATGGTATCTATCTAAAACAGATGATTTCACATGTTGATGATGGTGTATGGTATCTATCTAAAACATGATTTCACATGTTGATGAGGGTGTATGGTATCTATCTAAAACAGATGATTTCACATGTTGATGATGGTGTATGGTATCTATCTAAAACAGATGATTTCACATGTTGATGATGGTGTATGGTATCTATCTAAAGATGATAACATGTTGATGAGGGCAGGTATCTATCTAAAACAAGATTTACATTTATATTGACATCCTGGATTTCTTAGAATTACACAGTCCAAGATGTATCTTTCTTAGAAACAGAAACAGAGATGAATGGAGACAATCTGGATATTATGTGTTCAGAGAATCACTCTGATGATTTATGACCAGAGTACTGGCAGTAGAAGTTGGTCCCAGGGGGCATCGACTTATTCCCCAAAAAAAGCTCTCAAATACAGGAAACAAGCGTACTAGAGCACTCAAAACAGCTGGCAGACACAGCAGAAAAGAGGCCCAGCTGGATCTGGTCAAGAAGAAATGAGAGCTTGCTTCATTTACAATAAAAATAACTATTAAGTTTGGATGTACAATTGGCAGCTCGGCAAAAATTTATGACCAACTAGAAAAGTTAAACAACTACGAGTGTGGTTAGTTGTTGGATGGTTAACCAGCTGGGGATCGAAAAACCAGACCACGACAACAACAAAAACACACACACACAAAAAAAGGAAAGACAAAAAAGAGGGGCACCTAAGTGTCACGACCTGTGTGCGGCCCAGCCCCCTTAGAGTGTAAGGAAGTTTAGGGCCGAAACCCTTCATCGACAGGGGGTTCTCTTCTTCTGGAGACTGTTTGTCTTTAGCTCCCATTGAGTTTTCTTCTACTTACACAGTCCACGATGGGAAATGTCTTTCTTAGGTGAAACAGAGAAAAAATAGATGAATGGACAAACTCTGGATACATGTGTTCAGAGAATCACTCTTGACGATTTGTATGCACAAACTCAGATATGATTGTCAAGCAAACATTTAAATGAATCCTCTTGTACCAACGCATTTCTTTTGCAGGAATATTAGGGGTAGGTGACGATCAGGGCAATCTTCTCCTTTACAACATCAAATCCATTGTCGAGCGGAGACGACTGGTGACGAAGAAGAGAATTTATGGGACGCATCAACTGTAAGTAATTCAAAATGATAGATGGAAATAGATGTGTTTTGAAAGCTTTCAATGATAAAATGTGACATTGACCCGAGGTCATTCAAGTGGCAATTTCATTTTGTTTAATTTACAAACTTGATCCCTTTTCTCACAATCTGTACAAAGCAAAAAGTAAAGTTCCTTCAAAGCTGTTATGGCCCATAGAGCTGATGCTTATCCCAGTTTCAATACTAATAGCGTGGAAACGGAATGGGTGACAATAATCACCTCCTGTCCAGGACGCTAGTCTGATCAGGTTTTACTCCTCCAAGCTAGTGCTTGTACCCATTTGCACCTGGTGAGAGTGGGGAAATGCGTGTGAAGTGTCTTTCTCAAGGAACACCTAGCTTTGCTAGGGATTTGAATTCGGACCTCATGATCTTCAGTCCGGCAGCCTAACCGCTGGGCCACCGACGCCATCGTATAATACTGCTGGCATTAGGGCGCAACCATAGTGGAAATCATACCCATAATGCCACCGTAGTACTGCTGCATTAGGGCCAGGGCGTAACCATAGTGGAAATCAAACCACAATGCCACCAATAGTACTGCTGGCATTAGGGCGTAACCATAGTGGAAATCATACTCATAATGCCACCAATAGTATTGCTGGCATTAGGGCCAGGCGTACTGTAACCATAGTGGAAATCATACCCATAATGCCACCAATAGTACTGCTGGCATTAGGGCCAGGGCGCAACCATAGTGGAAATCAACTCACAATGCCACCAATAGTACTGCTGGCATTAGGGCGCAAATCCATAGTGGAAATCATACCCATAATGCCACCAATAGTACTGCTGGCATTAGGCGTAACCATAGTGGAAATCATACCACAATGCCACCAATAGTACTGCTGGCATTAGGGCGTAACCATAGTGGAAATCATACCCACAATGCCACCAATAGTACTGCTGGCATTAGGGCGTAACCATAGTGGAAATCATACCACAATGCCACCAATAGTACTGCTGGCATTAGGCGTAACCATAGTGGAAATCATACCCACAATGCCACCAATAGTACTGCTGGCATTAGGCGTAACCATAGTGGAAATCATACCCACAATGCCACCAATAGTACTGCTGGCATTAGGCGTAATTCATAGTGGAAATCATACCCACAATGCCAGCGTCAGGGTTGAGTGACTTCATCAACTTTTTTTGAACATTGAGATTTCTGCTTTCTCTTTTTTACTTTTTTCTCCTTATTTTTGCTTACATTTTCTTTTTCATTTGTTTTTAAAGAAGTATATTACAAATCAGTAAAGTAATATTCTTCTTTCTATGACTTCATCAGTTCTAATTTTACCTTCCGATGTATGGGTTTAGATGCCCGAAATGTTCTTTCTCCAGGCTAGCCTATCCTGGCATTTTCTGTTTCCTACTATGAAGGTTAAATTTTTATGCTTGAATGCCTCTTTTATATCTTCGTCCACTTTCTCTGAGATCTAACTTTTGGTCTTTTACCTTGACATTGATAATGACGATATAGTTCTTCTATAGCGCCCACTCCCATCTTACGATAGCTCTAGGTGTATGGGTTTTGCATCGTATACTGATCTGGCTATTTCTTCTCATTCATTTTGTTTACATGCCCAAACGATATTATACATTGTAATTTAAAACAATTATTGAGTGTATTCTAATTTACAGGTTTTAGAATGGCCCATCATCATAAATAAGGACGATTTTCCTGCAGAAGCCCATCCAGATAAGGTGAGGAAGAATGACATCAGTTGCAAACCTTAAGTTTTACACAGCTTAAACGAATGGCTTTGTTAATAAACATCAGAATAAATCATGGATCACATGACTCATTTCTATATAATAACCATACAGTAGTGTCTGTGTCTGTGTCTGCGTCTGCCCCGCCCTGCCCCTCTGCTGTTTCTCTCTATTGCAACACGTTTCTTTGGCAAAAAAAAATGATAGGCCTTTGTGGGGTGTTTGGTCCTTTTGTCCATGAAGTTAAGTCAAAGTGCATTCGATTCTGGCATCGATTCTCACGTTTCCATTGGGAAAATAGGAATGGGATTCTCACGAATATTCCATTGGGAAAATAGGAATGGGATTGATTCCATTGGGAAAATAGGAATGGGATTTCCATTCCATTGGGAAAATAGGATTGGGATTCTCATGATTCCATTGGGAAAATAGAGTGGGATTCTCACGATTCCATTGGGAAAATAGGAATGGGATTCTCACAATTCCATTGGGAAAATAGGAATGGGATTCTAACGATTCCATTGGGAAAATGGGGAATGGGATTCTCACGATTCCATTGGGAAAATAGGAATGGGATTCTCACGAATCCAGGATAAGAATGTATTCGGGATTCATTCAATTCCATGTGGCTTACTAGTTCTGAGTGATAATTCACATTTTTACCACCTTTTATCTTACTTTTATTTTTCTACATGTAAAACGTTTGTCAATTATCTGACTCGGTTGGGTCTTGGAGGGGAAAATAAAACAAAAACAGAGACAAAAAAGTAAAGAAGAATAGACAAGGCATTGAAAGAAATATATGTGTGCTTTTGGTTTACCAGTCAATCATAATCATAGAGAACTTGGAATCGATTCCGGAGGGTTTGGAATCGGAATGGTATTCATTCGTCTTTTTTCTCCTCCATTTTGTGAGCGTTAGCAGGTGTTGCTGGTAGGTTTTGCTTCTTTCCTTTCGCTCTCTTTACCTGTCTTTCATCTTGCTGCTTCTTTTTAATTGACCCTTAGCTTAGGGCGTATGGTAGATGGGGTGAATTTCATTGAAACAAAACAAACTGTTTCCTCTTAATTCACCCTTAGATCGCCGATATGGTGGAAGGGATGGATTTCACTGGAACAAACAAACTCACCTTATAAAGGTCCTATCGGCAACGAATACAATACATAAAAGGATAGGTATAGAATTGAATGTCTTTTCCTAATCTTATCCCGAAATTGCAGGGGACTTGGTAGTCAGAGGCAAGGTGTAACGCCTCTCAACCAAAAGGTTGACAAATTTTCCTGAGTTTTTCGTGAAAAAATCTACCCTCTGATCCAGGTAGGTGGATCGACACCTAGTCCCATTGGAGACGGACGATAAAAAATGAGGTCCCATGTGCAAATCACAACACTGTGCACGTTAAAGATCCCGTGGCTGTTTACAGGGCAGTCCAAGCAAAATTAAAAATCCTACCAAAACCCTGGAGATCACCTTAGTTGTGGATGTGGGTAAAATCATAATAATAAAAAACAAAATTGTATCTCTTTTAGAAGATATGTGTTATCTCATGTTTAAAACACGTTGATGAACATTTTTGAGTGTTGTAGGTGTTTCATTTATTACTGCTATTTTTATTATTGCGATTATTGTGTTACTGTTCTTTTTATAATAATATTATTGTTGATACAATTAGCATTGTTATTATATAAATTTATTATTATATTATTATTATCACTATTATTTTTATATCATTATTATATTTTTAAAATATGTATTTACTTTTTTTGTTTGATGTTTTATCATTTGTGTGTATATTTTAGTAGGCCTGCTGTCGTTTTTCTTTTCTTTATGTTTTACAATTTGCAAGTGTCCAAACTCACAATATGCTTTCATGACAGGAATTGGTGGTCAACACAGTTGCCATGAGCAGTGACCATCAGTTTGTGACGGGCGGCACGGACAACAATCTGTGTGCATTTGGAAGAGAGACGAGGATTCCACTGACATCGAAACATCCGGCAAGGAATGAGGATTTTTTTAGCGACTGTTTCACACACATCTTCTGACGCACTGGTTCTAACATTGTGTTTGGCCTGACGCAATTTTTTGTCGTTGGATTCCTCTTAATTCACTCCTGAGATCACCGCATATGGAGGGGCAGAGAAAATCTCCATAAAACAAACAAACAAGGGCAACATGAGTGCAGTGTGAACGGATGGTTTCAAACTTTTTGTTTATATGTACATACACACACACATATATATATATATATATATATATATATATATATATATATATATATATATATATATATATATATATATATATATATATATATATATATATATATATTATACTCATCCATACATAGACACTTACAAAGTACACACACACACACACACACATCCACAGATGTAAACGGGGTGAGCGGAATACAACATGACATTTCTGAGGCAGTGCTTTTTGGATTGTTATATTCAACAGACAATGTATCACTCTAGTGTTGCATGAAGCAGCAACGAGCAAGAGGCAAGAAATGCCCATCAGGCCACAAAGATTACATCTGTTTAGATCATCAGGCCCGTTAACATAGATTTGTACATCTGCGCTTATGGTAGGCGTGGTAAATATTCAATGAAATGAAACAAACAAAATACTTTAGTAGGTTTTAGTTTTGGTATCTTTTGTTTTAAAAAAATTCCAAATTAATATTAGTGTTTGAATGTCAATGTGACACTGGGGCTTCCTAGCCCATGTACGTTGAATGCGGTCTTTCAGTATTTCTGTCTAAATGTCAAATTGCTCAAAGGAGAGAATTTCTTTGAGGGATAAAAGCCCCCGATACGCATAAAGTATACTTATAGAATGAAGTGTTTGTTGTTTTGTTTCTAATGTGTGCAGTGCCATGTTTGTATTTTATGTTTTTTTTCATTATATTATCAAATTTCTTAATATCAAAGCTCTTAGCTATGCTGCTGAGATCTGAATTTGGAAATCTGTCTCTTCTTAGCTGTATAATATATATGTGCTATGTGCCAATTCTCTTATAATTATAGGTTGGCGGTTGGCAAACACTGCTGGTTGATCCTTCTTCTTTCTTTGCTTTCTTTCTCTTATCTTTGTCTGGCTGTTTCCTCTTAATTCACCCTGAGATCACTGCATATGGTACGGTGGATGGGGGTAAATTTCAATGTAACAACCAAAACAGAAAGTTGGTGGGCATTGCTGGTTGGTCATATTCATTTCTTTTCACTCTTTTACATGTCTTTTACATCTTGCTATTTCTTCTATAATTCAACCTGAGATCACCGTGATATGATGGACAGTAAAATTAACAACGTAGCGGCAGACCAAAAACAGCCAAACAGACGTTATTACAACAATAATAAGGAGTCCTGAAATGCACTAGAAAAAAGAAGCAAACAAAATGACATGCAGTTTAGATTTGCCCTGTTACGCCGTTCCATCCTATTTTTGGTGCTAGTCTGGGGCAATGTGTGCTGCTTTGTTGTGCATTCTACTTATATGGGAACGGCACAGTTAACAATCTGTACGTACTGAACGTAGTGAGTATGTTTTTTGTTAGAGTCTGTATCGTCTGTTTTTACCTTGAAAAAATTAATATGTATATAATGAAGGGTTGTCTGTAAGTTTTGCTTAAAGAAACCACAAGTCAATGGCAGAGACTTCCGGAGAGATACGGGTGAAAGTCGGGAAACATCCGTCTTAGTCTTTTGCAAAACAAAGTCACACTCCGTCAGAAAGGCAAGCAATCGACAGACTTTTTGTTATAAAATGTAAGAAGGTTAATTCATGTTTTCTGGAATATTACGGGAGTTAGACAAGTTAGAATTAGTTTGCGAGGTCAGAGTCTGTTTTTGGATTTGAAAAAAGTTGCAGCCATGGAAAGGGACAAAACTCTGTGCAATCAATACATATGGTCAGTTAGGACATGGTACAAGTTCGTATTCATTTGGCAGTTGAAAAAAAAACGTTGTTCTGACAAGATAAAAAATCCTTTCGAGAGCAAAGCTTCATGATGATGATGTTTGTGGGCTAAATCAGTGAACGGAACACGCATGGGAGGAGATAGCTATATTTGTCCAACTACTAACAAGATAGAGTGTCTGACTATCACGCAGGAGGCCCAAGTTCTGATTCCCATTTTCCGGCCTTCCTGTCGATCCAGTTAAAAATGGACGGCTAGATCTTTTCAGACTAGGTGAAAGGTGACAGTAAAGACGGCATAGAAAGCAATGACAAACTACCCCATCATGCCATATGTAGAGAAAATCAGAATGTACTCTTGATTTTCCTCAGCTCAACTTTGGGTATGGAGCTTACCTTACTTTACTCTACTATACTCTAATCAACTCTACTTTACTTTTACTTTACTTTGCTGTACTCTACTTTACTTTGCTTTACTTTTACTTTACTTTACTTTGCTCTACTTTATCTACTCTACTCTACTTTGCTCTACTCTGCTTTACTTTACTTTACTTTACTCTACTTTACTTTACTTTACTTTACTTTACTTTACTTTACTTTTTCTACTTTACTTTACTTTACTTTTACTTTTACTTTTTTTTACTTTATTTTATTTTACTTTACTACTAATAACACGAGGTGCCCGACATTCAGTACTTAATTTTACTTTTTCTGTCCTTTTGCAAGGTGTCAGGGTAGATGCAATTGTCGACGTGGGCCAGGTGTGTGTTGTCTTTTACAGTCGATCTTTCTTTTCCATTTGACTTGTTGAATCTCAATATCTTGCATGCTTGATTTTTAATCTATGCCCACCTGTTGTCTTAGGCCTTTATTTCTTTGTTTGTTTCTTCTCGTGATGTTTAGTGTCTTTCTGAGACATTTCATTTCGCATGCTGTGATCTTGCTCTGTTGTGCTTTATTGAGGGTCCGAGTTTGGCACTGGTAGTAGTGGTAGCAAAGAGTTGGAATGAAAATCGATCTGATGATTTGTATCTTTGTCTTCATTAGTATGTTTCCATGGGAAAGGGTGGGTGCTAGTTTGGTAAGTGACCGCATTTGCCTTCTGTATTGGTTTGATTTCTCTGTCCATTTTCCCATCTGATGTAAATATGCTCCCAAGGTATTTGAATTCTTGAACTTGTTTTAGCTGTGTGTTGTTGACCTAGATATTAAGAGGTGTCTGGTTTTTGGAGATCTTCATTATTTCTGTCTTAGATGTACTCATTTTCATTCCATATTTTTCGCAGGCTTATTTCAGTTTGGCGGTGTGGATCTTGAGGGCTGTCTTGGTTTTGGTGTATTACTATTAGGCTCTGGTCGTCTGCAAAGAAAAATTCATTTTAATAGTTTCTGGGTTTTCATTTGCTTCTTGTGTTATCATCCATTTTTATAATGAAACGTAAAGAAAGGTGAAAAGACACAGCCTTGTCTGACTCCTGATGTCACTTTGAACCAATCATGTTTCCCACTAGTTCTTACACAACTTCTACCATCTTCATTTAGTGCTTTGACATTACTAGAGTAGATCTCTTTCCTCCGTAATCTTTCAATGTCTGCCACAGCTTGAACCTATTGACT
Source organism: Doris montereyensis (assembly GCA_037039925.1). NCBI lineage: Eukaryota > Metazoa > Mollusca > Gastropoda > Nudibranchia > Dorididae > Doris > Doris montereyensis. The sequence goes on from JAXRKP010000123.1 coordinate 483,835, forward strand.
CTGTCAATTTCTCCTGTTCCATGAATAGCATGTTCAGGTCTCTATTGTGTTCTAGAGCTTTTTCACAAATTTGTCTCTGTGTAAAGATGGCATCTGTTACATCCCCTTCCTTTCCTAGTAAATCCCTAACTGTGCATTGTTCAGGTTTCCTTGAACTGCATGTCTTACTCTATGTTGAACATGGCTACGTAATGATATTCCGTTATATGTGCCGCAGCCCCTTTTGTTGCTTTTCTTTTTCCAAATATAGACCACACCACTGTTTTGCCAGTCCTCAGGGCATCGTGTTTGTTTCCAGGCTGCGTTGAAGATTAGTTTGAGCCGTAGAATGCCGATGTCTCCGCAAGCCTTTAATTGTTTTAGTGACAATGTCATCAGGTCCAGGAGATTCGTTCTGTGTACTCTTTCGGGACATCTTCCACCTCGCTGGTGAGAATGGGTGGCTTGTTATTCTTTAACCACTTTAGTTGTATGTGCATCATTTTTTCTTTTTCTCCAACAGCAGTTCTTGGAAGTGCTCAGCCATGGTCATTTTGATGTTGTCTTTGTTGTGATAACGCTTTGGGTGAAACATTCAATGAAGTCAGTATTCATATTTTAAGAAAACAATTTTCATTGTCCCATGAAGCAACACGAAAAGCACCTTGATTCATTGACTTCCCAAGCTCTCCTTAATCATCAAACAAACCATTGACATGGAATTTTCACAACGCAAAGCACAGAAGCACTGTGGCACAACCAGCAGGGTTAGTCATCTTGGCGGACGCTTGTTGTGAGTATTTACCGCCACGGCGAGCAGGCATTTGGCGGGCACTGTTGGTAGGTCCTACTTCTTTCCTTTCCTTCTTTCATCTTGCTGTTTCCTCTTAATTCATCCTGAGATCACCATATATGATAGACTGGGGTAAATTGTTCAATGAAACAAATAAACAAACATCACGATGGCGTTAGTCCAGAGCCTAAACTAGGCTCCAGGTTTTCCTGACAATTGTACTCTTGTCCTAAGAAAAGCTACTTCACTCTGCTTTCCTCATTTAACAACAGTGTGATGAGTTCTATGCTATAGGTTGAGAAGGATCTTGTCTGAGTGTTGGTATGAAGTTCTAACAGTTACACTAGTAACAGGCAGGATACTGTACTGTAGTGCGTGCTTCCCCTAGGAAAATGAAGACTTTGTTTAGTGAAATGACATGCAGCTATATATTGTGCACATATATTTTAGTTAGGAATGTTGGTAATGAAAAACAAAGTTAAAAATCGAACATAGTTCTCTAAAAAGACAAACGAAAAATATCTGCCCTCTTGCCGTCTGGCAAAATTCAGTCGCAAGTTTCATGCAAACCTGAAGATTTCCATTCAAGACTGGACATGACTAAATACATTTACAATGTATAATTTGTTTTTCTTATTCATTTTCTTAAACTCAGAGTGTGTTGTATGAGCTGTTAAGCTTTGATGTACATAACCTTGTATGGATAGAATCTGATTGTTATGAAAATTATGTTTACTATAGTAATGACGTATGCCCAAATTGTTTTCATGAGAGAAACAAAGCATATAAAATTTGTATATACAATTTTTACTAAAAAAAATGATCTTGAATGAATAAAGGGATGATCTGAAGAATTCAATGGAAAGACTTTTGTGTTAGTTTTCAGTTAAAAGTCACACTTTTTGCCTTTCCTCATAATCATCTTATTTTCCTGCATGTTTCTTGTTTTGCCTTGTCGAACCGAAAATAACTTGTTACTGCGAGCTCTGAGAGAGAACCCTTAGCACCATCAGCTAGGTGCGAAATTACACTGCGAATTTACAATTAGCCAAGCGGTAAGACAGTTGCCCATGGCAGGTCTCTCGGGAACCACCTCTTTCTACACCTCTCCTTCCCTCCCCTTTCTCAGTGATGGGCATTTGACAACCACATGTTCAGGGTTTTCTGACCGGGCACCACACTATCGATAGGTAGGGTCGCGATTTGGGTCGAACTTTTCAGTAAGCTTTAGAGCGGGACGTGTCCACTTCTCATCAGCTTAACTTAAAATCATCGACTGATCCTTCTTCACTGGTAATGGCATGAAATCAATTAATCACACTTGGTTCGCTCCTGTTGCATTCGTCGATCAGTTTGCTAGCCAGCTGACGCTCACTGCCATGTGTGGCAAAATCATTTGGCACTGACACTGACAGCGTCATTTGTCAACCCGCCATCAGTCAAAGTAAGCAGAAAGGTGTTACTTCTCGATTGTTGCTGATTTTTTGTCTGATCAGCTGCATTGTTGCCAAGAATTCCCACAATGTCCCAGTATCCATCGGAGAGTGATGCTCAGATGAATCATGCTTTCAACTGCCCCAAAACCCGCGCCACTAGAATAGGCTCTCTCCAAAACCTCATGCCGGTTCTTGAGAGCGGCTAGAACGGACTTCACATCAGTAAGTGAACACGACCAGCTCATTGGGCTGTTGGGGCTTGCTGAATATCTCTGGGGGTAGCTCCCGAGCCAGACAGTAGACAGCTGAGCTACCTTACTGATCGCCACATAAAGGTGATTCCCTTCGGTCAGGTGATTCTTCGGTCTCGTAGTTTGAGCCGATACCTACCGCAGTTTCCCTTCTCTCTCTCTCTCTCTCTCTCTCTCTCTCTCTCTCTCTCTCTCTCTCTCTCTCTCTCTCTCTCTCTCTCTCTCTCTCTCTCTCTCTCTCTCTCTCTCTCTCCCTCTCTCTCTCTCTCTCTCTCTCTCTCTCTCTCTCTCTCTCTCTCTCTTGTGTACCCTTTGGTAGGCCTATATTGTTTAATTTACTTGCTCTATAAAAATCCCTGAGAGAGAATGTGATAAACTTTGCAGTGAATAATAAAGTAAAACTGTAGGTGTAGAAGAAATGTCCATGCTGGTTGAATTATTTTATATCTAAGAGTAAGAGATACACTACAGACATGGTTTTTAAAATCCTTATGACACTAATGACATAACATTTTTATACCTATATCTCAACTCACTACAACCCAGACCAGAAGGTAAAAGACAACAGAATCATCAAATCTTTGTTTGATAAAGAAGGGATGTGCATTCTGTAATATTTTTTATAATTAATAGATACATAGTTGGGTCAATTTGATATAAAAAAAAACAACCCAACAAAGACATGGTTTATGTAAGTAATCTTGCAGCATGATTTAGCTGAATTTGATAAGAAGGAATATAATGGATTTTGTTATTTTCTCCATTTGTAAAAATGTGGATTTTCAAGATATTATTTTTATTAACACTCAACAACAATTTTCTTTATCTGTCAACATGGGTTTTTCAACATGTTAACAGTAATAACACTCAACACTCATTTTCTTAATCTGTCAACATGTGGTTTTCAACATGTTAACACTCAACTCTCATTTTCTCCATCCATGTGTCAATATGTGGTTTCAACATGTTAACACTCAACACTCATTTTCTCCATCCATGTGTCAACATGTGGTTTTTTCAACATGTTAACACTCAACACTCATTTTCTCCATCCATGTTTCAACATGTGGTTTTTCAACATGTTAACACTCAACTCTCATTTTCTCCATCCATGTGTCAACATATGGTTTTTCAACATGTTAACACTCAACACTCATTTTCTCCATGTGTCAACATGTGGTTCTTCAACATATTAACACTCAACTCTCATTTTCTCCTTCTATGTGTCAACATGTGATTTTTCAACATGTTAACACTCATTTTCTCCATGTGTCAACATGTGGTTTTTCAACATGTTAACACTCATTTTCTCCATGTGTCAACATGTGGTTTTTCAACATTCATTTCTCCATCCATGTGATTTTCTTTATGTTAACAAATGTGTCAACATTCATTTCTCAATGTGTCAAAATGGTTTTAACACTCAACACTCATTTTCTCCATGTTTCAACATGTGGTTTTTCAACACGTTAACACTTAACACTCATTTTTCTCCATCCATGTGTCAACATATGGTTTTTCAACATGTTAACATTCAACACTCATTTTCTCTATGTGTCAACATGTGATTTTTCAACATGTTAACACTCAACACTCATTTTCTCCACATGTCAACATTCATTTCTCCATCCATGTGTCAACATGTGGGTTTTCAACATATTAACACTCAACACTCATTTTCTCCATCTCTGTGTCAAGATGTGATTTTTCAACATGTTAATACTCAACACTCATTTTCTCCATCTCTGTGTCAACATGTGATTTTTCAACATGTTAACACTCAACAGACATTTTCTCCATACGTCTTCTTCAAAATGGAACATGGTTCATTTGAGCTCCGAGAGAGCCTTTGAAACGGCGTATGCCCTCAGCTGGCTTTGGGGTCAGTTGGTTATAGGGCTTATTTCTCTATGTGTCAAAACACTCACTTTTCCACCTGTCAACACTCACTTTCTCCATGATTGAGTGGCAGGTTGGCAGGTACTACATGTACTTCTTTCCTTTCACTCTCTCACTCGTTCTGTTTCCTCTTAATTCACCACATATGGTGGACGATGGAATTTACAATGAAATCAAACTTCATGATTCAACATTTATTTTCTCCACATGTCATTGTTAACCCTCATAGTCTTCACCTATCAACAATCATTTTCTCAATATGTCAATTGTCAATTCTCATATTCTTCACCTGTCAACATTCATTTTCTCCGTTTGTCAATTGTCAATCCTCATATTCTTCACCTATCAACATTAAATTTCTCCACATGTCGATTGTTAATCCTGTCATATTTTTCACCTGTTAGCAATCATTTTCTTCACATTTCAATTGTCAATCTTCATATTCTTCACTTATACTATCAGCAATCATTTTCTCCACATATCAATTGTTAATCCTCATATTCTTACACCTATCAACAATCATTTTATCCACATGTCATTGTCAATCCTCATATTCTTCACCTGTCAACAATCGTGTTCTCAATCATGTATCAATTGACAACCCTCATATTCTTAAACCTATCAACATTATTATCTTCATATATCAAGTATCAATCTTCACATTCTGCACCTGTCAACAATCAGGTTCTCCATATATCAATTGTCAATCGATTGTATATTCATAACTTTGCTTAAAGCATCCCTTGGCTGTTTACAGGGCAGTCCGGGCAAAATAAGAATAAAATCCTACCAAAAATCCCTGAGATCATCTTATTTGTGGATGTGGGTAATCAAATCAAATTTTTAAAAAGTTGAGCGGGGGCGTGTAGCCTACTTTCTCAGATCCAATATTACGGTACCGACTGGATACTGATACCACCGTGGCAAGGTTCTCCACGCATCACCGTCCATCTTTTTGTTCTCTTGGTGGGTGGTTAACGGGTGCTACTTACTGGTACTGGTAGGTTCTACTTCTTCCCTATCACTCTTGTCTTTCGCTTTCATCCTGCTGTTTCCTCTTAATTGACCCTGAGATCACTGCAACTGGTGAACAAGGTAAATTTCAAGTAAACAAACAAACAAATTCTTTTCTTCATGGATATTTTAAAATTTTTAAATTTCTTTCTTCTTTTCTTGTACTGTACATTGAGGAAGAAAGTTGTTTTTTTAAGCACTGTCAACAACTTACTAGTAGTTGCATTTGCTAACCTGTTTGTTACTGTTGTTAGAAGTGTTACTGTTATGTCTGTACTGTTATATTTTAAGAGCTAGGCTATGTAAATATATAAACAATTGTATGCATAATTTTATGAGATTCTGACTCTATCCATGTCCCCAAATGCTTATCGATTTTTCTTTTTTCTTTACATTTACTTTAAGTAGAGTGAATTTATCATTACCACTTAAATTTATTAAATGTTTTGTTTACAACACTGTAAATTTTAACTTCCTCGCTTTTTCCCACGAAGAGCGAGTGTCGGTGCAAATCTATATATAAAGCTGAACATCCCTAATTTTGACCGTTTACACCCTCCATATTTCGCATGTAGATTTCAAATAGCCTGATTGTTTAATTTATGTATAAAATCACGTTATTGTCAAGTTCATTGAATGAAACGAATGAGAGGAAATCACATCATTGTCAAGTTCATTGAATGAAACGAATGAAAGGAAATCACACCATTGTCAAGTTTATTGAATGAAACGAATGAAAGGAAATCACGCCATTGTCAAGTTCATTGAATGAAACGAATGAGAGCAAATCACGTCATTGTCAAATTCATTGAATGAAACGAATGAGAGGAAATCACATCAAATAACATCTGCCACATTTTTAAATTACAGATTTGATATTTTGGTAAAGGTAGTTGGAAATACAAATTGTGTGAAAAATGTATTGTTTTGAGCTAAAACAGTTGTACTATTTGTACTAATTAAGATTACATGTACTAATTACTACGTCAACTGTTGGGGCAATATTTCATTTTTCCTTTTGATGACAAATTCATTTCTTTTTATGTTATATATATAGTTTTATACAAACTTTGAGATTTATTCACCTCTCCTCAAGTCAATGGTATACGATGTAACATTTAATCTGTAATATATTATATATTATAGTTATTAATTATTGTCATCATTTTCCCAAGTGTGTAAGAATGCTGCAACTCTGCTTCAATAAAAAAGAATTGTAGTGCAATAGGTCGATAAGTAATGAAGAGGAGTTAGAAATGAAAAGTAAATACTAATACAGTAATAGATAGAAAACGGGACATGATAGAGAAATGTCTCTGTCCTTATCCCGTTTGCTATCTACATGCATATTTAGTATGTTAAGCCCTTTGTATATATTTCATAATCATATTCCTATTCATTACTCACTACATGTATTTTCATTAAACCAGTTCATAACTTCAATTATATACATGTATAATATTTATTTCGTCCTTTTTGTTGTGTGGTTTCATTATGCAATCCTAGATATATACATGTATATATGATATATTCTTTTTGTTGTCATGAATTGTTTTATTGTTGTTAATTGTAGTTTTCTTTCCTGCATTTAGGAACATACTATTTTAGTCTGACTTTTTAAAATTTCTTGTATCATTTCATTGAGATAATTTTTTTTACAAAAAATAAACGCTTTCAGTACAGTTGCATTCTTCCAAACGAGTTGGATGTAGATGTAGACAAGCTATTATTTCTCTTACCTTATGCTTGTTTGTTTATTTGCTTTATTGTTCGTGTGTTCGTTCGTTTATCCGTGTTCGACATAAGTGATTTTCGACTAATGTGTAGCACTTTGAATGTGGCCTGCCCTGAACATCTGAGAGAGGGAGGAGGGAGGAGAGAGAGAGAGAGAGAGAGAGAGAGAGGGAGGGAGGGAGGGAAGAGAGAGAGAGAGGAGGGAGAGGAGAGAGAGAGAGAGGAGGGAGAGAGAGAGAGAGAGAGAGCAGAGAGAGAAGTTAAATGACATTTATAGAATTTTCTTTCTTTCTTTCTTTATCCAGTTCCCATAGCAGGCCTACCTTCCGGTGAATGCGTTTAGATGCCGGAAATGAACTCTCAGGCTGCCCTTCGTGAAGATTAAATTTCTTTGCTTTTTATAGAATTTAAGATTATCAAGAACACGCGCGTGCACTCTACCATTCAAGTTTCAATCTTTCAAGGCGCCTGTAAGAGACCCCATTCTGCAGTGGATGGACAACGCCTAATGCTATGTGACCATCACCACTAAATAGATCTACGTAAGACTAGGAAGACTAGTAAGACTAGGAGAAGACTTGTAAGAGTAAGAGTCACCTTTTCAACAAACGGCCATTCTGACATTACATTTACAATGACGACATGCTCTGCTGAACAATTGACGTCAATGTACATATACATGTATAGCCAAGACTACATGTCAAATTCCAAGCTAAGATTACTACTAAGAAGATTAAGATCTTGCCTTGTAATGCAATAAGGAAAAGGACAAGAGTCATTGATGTCCTCAACAAAAAGCCTCACACTTTGACACAATAATTAGAATTGGGTTGGCCATACAGTTGAGTGAATGTACATTATTTTAAAGCGAAAGACGATAAATTAAAAAATGATAAACGGAAACAAATATCATGTACTGAGTTGACTCGAGTGCCAGTGAAAAATGGTCACCTTAATCCCAGAAGTCTAGCAACACACAAGCTACCATCATGGTATTAGAAATATAAAGTACATCGATACCAAACACATGAGCACCGTGGCACTGACAACTGATGACTGGCGACATACTGACAGGGACACTGACAACGGTGACAGAGGAAGCCAGGAACAGAATACATTGGAAGGCATTGACAATGACAGATGGCTACATTCTGCAAAGTGCAGTGCAATGGATGGAATATGGACGACACCCTTATCACATCACCATCAGTGATATCACAACCCTTGAGTACATGTATGTACATAGATGTGATATTAATATTACTACAGTATTGCTATTACTGATGACCAGCTTTCCATTTGAACCTCAAGTTTGATGTCGAATTGACATATGCTCAGCTGATGAAGTACATTGAGGTCTATATAATTATGAGTATGAGGTTTGAGTTATGAGGCCATGTCACGTCGACCTCGAACACAGACATCATCAACGTTGTGTAGTAAGTAAAGTTCCTTCAAGGCCGTTACGGCCCAAGGCCTGGAGCTTATCTCGGTTTCAATATCGTGAAAGCGGAACAGATGATGCTAATCGCTTCTTCACCAGGACTCTAGCCTGACGCAGGTTTTACTCCCAAGCTAGTGCTTGAACCCATTAGCACATGGGTAGAGAGGGGAAATGCGTTTTAAGGTCTTTCACAATGTCGGACCTAGCATAACTAAGATTCCGAACCCATAACCTCTTAATCCCCAGTCCAGCAGCTTAACCGCTCGACCACCGATTCCCACTTGTGTATTTGTGCAGTGTATGCATTTTAATTATTACGGTACCATATATAGATATTGTGGCGTCGGGGGTCTAGTGTGCAGGCTACTGCATTTAGGTTCGTGAAGTTTCACAACCCTGACACCGACAATGCTAGATCCAAGACTTTTCCTTGGCAAAGACCCTAAACAAACATTTTTCCAACTCGTCCCAGGTACAATAAATGGCTACCGGAGTCAGCTGGAGAAGTAAAATCTACGACAGACCAGCGTCTTGACTAGGAAGCGATGTCTTGTTATTCCCTGTTCTGGTCCACACTATAGAAAGTGGGGTAATGTCTGACATTAGCTGGCTGTAACAGCCTGGAATTATGATTTGTTTTCTATTATCACATGGTACTGGTACATATCAATTGCGATTTGAATTCACACACACACACACGTATTGGCCATACATCTCTTGACCTAATTAGCCACGTCTGTTGATGAAGCTTGACCAGTGCGCAAATCAAAATTACGTCATTATCTAAATCAGCCGTTGCTAGCATCGGTCTCTTGCGTCACTTACATTTTACACTGTTCGAAGTGTTTGTTCTCAACTTTCCTATCGTTAGGGCTCAACGACGTCATTAGAGGTCGACGATATGATAACAACATAAATTTAGTGCTGGCTTCACGCTGGAGAGAGTGGGGTTGATCTGAGCTTTCCATTGTATGTAAAGCTGAACGTCTCTAACGCGACCGTTTATAACTCGAAACCACTTCACCCACAACCTCCACATTTAAATGTAGATTTCAAAATAGCCTGCTTTAGGTTCTTAGCGAATGCATTCTTGGATCAAATCAGTATTTTAATTTATTGGAAAAGATTATTTTGCCTGCAATCCACAAAACATGTTTTGTCACTAGATCTAATTTCAGTATCGATACTAATTTGATCTAATAATCATTATGATATCACCCATAACCGATACATCGGTTTTCTGGAGTTAACACAGTGAAAATACAAGAGACTCAGTTTTTTATATTAAAACGAAATCACAATCCAACATCATTTGGGCGCCTCTATCAGAACACAAGGATATATATACAAAGCTGATTTTGGATTAAATCAGTATTTAAATTGATTGGAAAAAGGTTGTTTGCTTGCGGTCTGGAAGAAAAGCTTTCTAAGTGTTACTAGATCTGAATCTAATTTCTCGATTTCGGTCACTGGGCCTAATAAAACACCCGATCGAGAACTGATTCGATCCAATAATCGAAGATATCATCCCATAACTGATACAGTGGTTTCTGAGTTTACCGCAGTCAAAGTTCGGAGACCCAGCTTTATAACAAAAGAAAAACCATAATCTACCCTGTCTCCGGGCATGCTTGTGACAAATTGTCTACCTGTATTCTTTTCTTCGTTTTCCATTTAGTTTTGTTATACTGTGTCAGGTGATAACAAGCCTGTTGAAATTGAATCAGGAGATGTTCAGGTTATGCTCTTGCACTGACACACAAATTGTTGTGTTTAAATTCATGAAAACTTTCTATGTATAATGTTAAAATGAAAATTGTAAACGAAAATTCATTCATAGAAGTCCTACGAAGTTTCACCCATTCTTAAAAATAATTACACATTGTCCCTTTTGGCACATTTTGAAATGATCGCAATAAATCTTTTAAACATTTTGAAATACAATGTGTCCTTTTACATTTGAAATAGCACAAGTGTCCTTGAAGGCATTGCTCTGTGACTCAGATGTGTCCTTTGAGGCCCACTTCAAGCATTTTGTTTTCTTCCTCTGATGGAGAAAGAATGATTTATACTCACGTGACAATACACAGTTGCATTGAGCGTAAGCCCGATGATAGTATATGCCATTCTATCTGTAGAAATTGATAGCCAAGCATGACACCTGCAGACAGCACTAAATTCTCCTGAGGATTTTTTTCATCTTGTGCTTAATTTAGAAAAGATTGCTGTTGGACCTCATGAAAAAAGATCACATATGTATCTATCTGGCACATCATGCAATACCTCTCCAGCACGTCTTCAGTAACAAACTGAACTGCACTTTAAGGAGTGTCGTTAGCTTGTTTGAGTTGCGAGCTTTACTTTCAAGGCGAGGCGATGGATGCCGATGCAGAGGTCACAGTCTCAAACCCCATGGTGGCCAAGATTTGTTCTGTCTTTTCCTTGTATTTGTCTCGTCTTTGTTCCTATGGGGTTTAATATTTTTTATTTAATGTCATTATCTTTACTACCAGGTCAAAAGTATCATTTTTATTATCACGGCTTCAGAAAGAAATATGTGGAATGGTGGTAAGGAGAGGAAGCCACACCAAGGAATAGACTATCGTTTGTTATAGACAAATTTGATTTGATTTCATTTTATCCACACCCATCCAATATTAAGGTGATCTCAGGGTTTTTGGTGGGATTTTTTGTATAATTATATTTTGCCCGGACTGCCAAAGGATCTTTTACATGCACAAAGAGTTGTGGTCTGACCACGGGACTAAGTGTTGATCCACCTATCTGGACTAGGGAGAGGGGGGGTGGGGGTGGGCTTTCCTGAATGAGTGAAGAAAAAAATTCAAATTTTAATGGAGTAGAACGGCATCACAAACTAATATTTCTAGAGATTGATGAAACACATCAACAATTTTTAAAGGAAAAAAGGCAAAAGGTAAAATAAATAAAACATTGAAATCAAAATCAAAGATAGTCAATTGTGAAAGTCATAAGGACAGAGACAAAGACCACTGCACACCACTATCATGATATCAATTCATAGGCTGAAGAATAGTTGATTCAAAGCTGTTTCTTTTATCCTGAACTGATAAAATTGGAAACAAAATTGATAGAAATATTTTCTCCATATAATATAATATATATTTTCAGTAGAGGAAGTACCAGACAATCTGTGACCCTTATCTCTTAAATAAGGTCAAAAAGCACATAAAGATGTAATTAAAAATTGAGGAGCTGTCTTGCAATAAAAGTCAATATATTCATAACACTAGTTTCAATACAACACTGTGTTAGCTGCGATTAACTCATAACACTGGAAAGGTTTGGAACCAGAGGCTCCCAAGAGGATGGGTGGAGCCATAATTATTTCTTGGAACTAAACCCATCCAAACACAAGAAGTTGCAACGCCTCATGATAATATCTATCTAAATAAGTCACCTGGTTGGTCGAGTGTAATATTTTCAGCCATGTTGATAGCCACTAAATAACTGCATTTTGCATGTAGGCTTTAAATCATTCCCAGATCGTTTTTGTTTGATAGAATGTTCTGCCAAAAGTGGCGTTAAATTATTCTAAATCATTGTTACCAGGTCAGGGAGATATTTTCAAGCCCGCCATTTTGAACAGGTTATACCGGATACTCAAAAAGTTGGAATAGTTTATCTTCACGCCTACCTGTGTTACTGAAATGAATTGAATGACTAATCATAATCTAATAAATCGTTCTTGGTACCACCCAGGGCAAACAATATTTTTTATCAATTATACTGAAAGTCGTTTTTGTTTGCAAAGGCTTTGTTGCCAGGCATCTCAAGTCGCCATATTCTGCTTGTGGCTCTAAATGATTCCAAGAACGGTGGTTCATTTGAGATGACAGTTTTATACAATAGACGTTTATATTGAATTTATTGTTTCCTTGTTTATAAGTATAATTTTCATTCAATAAGCCGTCATTTTCAACATATTTTAATAATTACATCGATTTGGAATATACACATTAAATACCTGCGTAATACAGTATTGAATACTGACTCGATATGGATTTATTTATTTGATATCACACAGGTCTGTCACAGGTCTGCTCTTTGCTTTCTGGAGATATCAAACAAAACAGAATAAATAAATCGCCAACATAATTTTATTTATTGTTGTTTATTGCAAGGAAGTAAAATATTTTCATTCCTGCATCTCATTTGGTCTGTTCTTTGTGCTTTTTGCCATGTTTGCAAATATGTTTTTTTGTGTCTGGTTCATTGCCACGAAAGCAAATATGTCTTCCTTTTTGTCTTTGCTGATTGCAAAGAGCAAATGTCGCAGCTTTTCGTCTAGGTTCTTTTGCTTGGGTTTTTAAAGTGTTTTATTCTTGTTGCGATTCATCGCTCAGGAAAAACATTTATTTTCTTGAAAACTTTGTCTGTTCACTGTTTCTGTTATTTATTTTTCTGTCAATTATCTATGATTTCTTTTCTTTACCATCGCTGTTGTTGTTTTGTTGTTGTTGTTGTACGTTTGATGTTAATGTCTGTTCCATTATACAAAATGAAAGATTTTTCTATTTTCTTAAACTTTTGGGTTTTGTTTTGTCTATTTTATTTACAATCCATTTAACGAAATGAACGAGTTATATTTTCAGAGATTATCAAAATCTTAAATAATTTTATAGAAAAAGACATTTCATTTAATCCATTCAGATAATAATTGATTATTGATTGATTAATTGAAATTTATTTCGTTCCACTTTTAGTTTTAGAGTCTTAGGATACATTTTTGGAAATCACCAGCCCATGTCAAAAGTGATAAACTAAAGATAAAAATTATACCAAGAGAAATAGAACAAAACATGTAGCGTTGGTGGTATAGCGGTTAGGCTTCCTAGATAATGTCAGAAGGAAATCCTAGAAAGAGAAGGGAAACGTTATGATTAGAGAGGAGAAGAATCAAAAGGAAAATTTGAATGAGTAGAAGGTGCAAATGGGGGAAGCACTATCTTGGGAGGTAAAAATCAGTTGTCAGACTAGAATCCTGGCCAGGAGGTGATTACTGTTACCTGTTCCGCGTGAAGCGCTTCCACGCTATTGAAACCGAGATCTTTCATCCGACTTTGTATGGGCCATCTCAGGCCTTGAAGGAACTTTTACTAGACAGAACGCTATGGAAACAACTGATCTCTCTTGCATGACGTCTTCATGGGGAACGGACCGAGAGAATCCTATGCCGTATTTCCATTCATTTTCCTCGTCATTTGACGTCCATCAAAAAGATTTAGGTCCTGATGAAGTCCACAAATTAACTCTCTTATTGTTACGGTTGCAAATCATTTCCTGCCCAGCCGAAATATTCTGATGTAACAGTGACATTACATTTTCCAGCTCTTAGATAATTTGAGAAAGTGGTTGAAAGCCTCTCCAATTGAATTATTCATTCAATGAACCTTTTCTTCATGCCTTGCTACTGCTCCCTTCCATGGACGTGTCCATATTTTCATTTTCACTTTTGATTTCAGTCCACTGTGGCACGCTCTTTGTCTATGGTATGGGGTGAGTATCAATTTAATTCAACAAGCTCTTTCAGGGTCTCTCCCTTGTTCATCCTATTCTCAATGCAATGATCTCTGGGATGAATTATCTCTCTCCCCTCTCAAAAGGAAAAAATCAGCCGGGCACTCGATAAGGTATATGTCTCAGATTTTTTTTGGGTTTGAATATACTACTAAACATTTGAACCATTTTCTCGAGTTACGACGCGTAAATATCTCCCTAAAAGGAGAAACCCCTGAAAGGTAGGTGGATCGAACATGTCACCAAAAAAGACGGGCATTAGCGCAATGTAAATCTGAAAGGAAAACAAAGACAAATGATTAAAGATCACATCAGCAGTCCGGCAACATTAAAAACCAACAACTGCTTTAACTGTATCCGAAATACAGACTTTAGGTGTGAATTTCACAGAAAGATAAATCAATCTCTTTGCTTTTTTTTTCCAAAAAAACAATTTTATCAGACTATCATAAGAGATAGATTTACTCTGATCTCTCTCTCTCAAGTAAAGCTCTCACACCTTAGATAACTTGATCTGTCTGTCAGTCTGTCATTCTGAAAATACTGTTGGCTCACATTTATAAACAGCCGAGTGCACATGTCAACACAGCAAGCTGCTCTCTCTGTGGAAATCTGTCTCTCTCTCCCTATCTGTCTCCAAATCTCTCATTATCTCTCTGTCTCTGTCTCAAATAAACTGTCATGTAATGTCTGTAATGTAATGTAATGTCTGTAATAATAATAACAACAATAATAATTATAATGCACATTTATAATGCATCTACATCTCCATATATAGAGCTCTCTCTCTCAGAAAAAATGATCCTTAGGAATTCTCCCCCTGCTTATGCATGAACAGCACTTTGTTTTAAAGTGTAGTCCCATCTGATAGGAGGAAGAAAAATAAACAAAAACCCGAAATCTTACTAAACTTAATCTCTTTTAATCATCATCAATCAAGGGTGACGGCCAGTTAGCTGTAACAGGTCATGCACAGAGAATTTATGTTCACACACGCCAGGTTGTCATTCTCGATGATCAAATAATTCGAGTGGTCACATGGAGCCTACGATCACAGACAGTCAGCCATGACCCAAAGCGGTAACATTTATTCACAGACAAAGCGACACAGACAGTTGCCATGACTCATAGCAGTAACATTTATTAGAATTTATGTTGACACAGACAGTTGTTAAAGTCATAGCAGTAACATTAATAAACAGAAAATTTAATAAAAATAATTGATGACTAATAGTAATAATATATTCACACAGAAAATGTATCTTGATAATGATAGTAATAATACCTGTAACATTCATTCACATAGAGTTTATGTTAACAAGATAATATGAGTCATAGCAGTAACATTCATTCACAGAATAATAATAATATTGCCGTAATATAATAATAATAATAATAATGATAATAATGACTCAGAGCAGTAACATTCATTCGCAGAAATTTATGTTAATAATGATAATAATGATAATAGTAAAATAAAAATAGAAATTATGATAATAGATAATTGCCATGAGTAATAATGATAATTAATAACACAGACAGTTGTCATAAGCCATAGCAATAATAATACATAGTAATTAATAATTATAATGTCATAATGATAATAATCATGATAATAATGATAATAGTTATAATAGTAATAATAAATAATGATAATGATGATGATGATGATAATCATAATAAAAATAATAATACTAATAAATTATATAATAATATTACCTTTAACTATGATAGGGCCTGGAGGACATGGTTGGGAGAGGAAGGATTTTTTAAAATAGGATCGTATTATCTATCTAATTTGGAGGATTTAAAGTCCTATTCATAAGACCTTCGCCCTTTCGAATAGGTCCGTAAGAATGAGTGGGGGGGGGCCACCATTGGAGAGTTAACTGTCAAGCCCCCCAACATGTGTAAGAGATTGTTTACAATGTGCTTTCAAGTCAGAATATGGTGGTCAAAGCTGCAACAGAGGTTTAACGGGTGAAAAACCAGTTTTTGATGAACACGATCTCCTTTTTCACATTCACATCAATACGGTGTAGCTCAACAAAGGAAACCGCCCTACCCACTCATCCTCTGTACCTACCCCCCATTGTGCTATCTCTCTTTACACACACACATACACACACCAATGTCAAACACACACACACACATATGTTGTTATTAAAACACGACGATGTAATTGTTAGCATAAAAACTTTGAGAAAACAATCCCACCCAATAAGCAGGTATTCAATTTTTAATCCGAGCCCAACCTCGGCCAAAAAATATTTAGGAGGTCTAGAGTAGCTCTGGATCTATCTCTAGATCTAGATCTAAATGATTTAGAGCTAGATTCTAAATGTAGAGCTAGATCTAAATACTAGAGCTAGATCTAAGAAGACATGAATCAGTGTGTAGAGGCAAATTACTTGTTTCATCTGCGTCGACAATTCAACAGAGCATGATTATCGTGGTGCACTCTCCTATCAGCACTATGAAAACACGCAGAACTCTATCGAAAAAGACTTTTTGGGTTAAAGAAGTGACAACTCCACCAATAAAGATTTTGTGTTGATAGAAGTTATAGTTATTTTTGTCAATTTAACCATCAGCATCAAAAGAAGGGAATGGTACATGCTGGTCGTTAAAATTTGAGCATTCTCCCCACCAAAGAGCATCTTATAAAGTTCTGACCCTCGTAAGTTGCTTTTCCTAAGTGAAACATAGAATATGTTATGAAAACCTGCAGTAAGAATGTACACCAATTTATAAACGGATGCCTCAACAAGACGAATGAGATGGCGCGAAATAATTAAGACTGAATACTCTTTTAGCAAGAAGTTCAATAATGAAATTATTAACTAAGAAATAGATCAAAACAAGAAGTATTTGCATACCGAACACCAGCCTAAACCAATATAAAAATCTTTAGTGATGAAAACAATTTATAATGTTTTTCAATAAACTTCAAGGCTGGTCAATTTATGTCTCAATAGATAAATTAAAAAATATTATATGATATGCTTTAAGATAATTTTATATCAAAAGGGAAATTTTCATCCTATTATTGAAAGACCAAAGAGCCCACGATAATGGCGGCGAGCCAGGTGGACAAGATTGAAACAAAAATTTGAAACATTATGTCACGAAAGGAGCATAAGAGATCTTTTCTTTTGAAAAAGACAACGAGGTATGGAAAAATCTCCGTTCATGACCTAGAAAAAAATCCTGAAAGGGTGAATGGCATTTCTTCAATGAAACAAAAAGATTTGTTTTTGGTCCCCCTTCATTGACCTTTTGCTCCCACAAAATACCCTCCCATCAAAGGGCCTCTCCCAAACTATATCACCTGAAAACCAATTCTAGCTAGGTGACAGTCAGTGGTGTCATTACGGCATTGCCTCTCAGCTTATATGTGACATTCATTCACTCACACACATTGTCACACATGCACACACATACACATAACCCACACCCACACACATACTGATCACACACCCACACACGTGTAGATTCTGCACTCAAGACAAGACACACACACACAGACACACACATGCACACATATTCAAAGAGAGACAAAGCTCCTAACATTTCGGTCTATGGTCCAAATGAGCTTCGAAGGCTTCAAAACAACACAAACAACAGCCAAAAGAAAAACAAAACAAAAACCTTTTTAATCAAAACAAACTTTGGCTCGGAACATTGTTCAATATTGAGTGTAGTCATAGACAATGATATTTAGTTTTGATAATGTAAATTCAAGTAACCCATTAGGCTATCAAATAATGATATTTTGTGTTGCTTTTCTTTGATTTACTTTGTCAAAGTTCAACAGGGACCCAACGACAAGAACAAACAAACAAAATTGTAAAGAACTGATACATGTTGGAGGCCCAAAAAATTTGTCCTTGGTGTGCTTGTATTATTATTATTACAACGATGAAGCAATGATGATGATGATGATACTGGATAAGGCGTCGTCCCTCCACTCGAATATGTAGCCCCCCTCCTGTTTTATTAGATGTCTTCTAGTGGCTTCTGTTCCTTGCATTTAGCTTTGGAAAATGTTATATTACTTGTAATTTTATAGAATGGAATTATTACAAATAAATAAATGGTGGTCGTCCTGGGTTTTTGAAATCCATTTCTTGGCTGCCATTTCATGTACATTTTTTTTCTCTCCAGCTATAGTGAAAGGACATGACTATGCCTGAATGTAAAAATAAAAGACAAAAATAATGAATATAGACACAAGTTCAAGATGAGCAGACAAAAGATAAAAATAGAATGACAGGAAGTGGAAAAACTCAACAGTTTTGAGAACCTAGGGGCTAGAATTGTTAAATCTGTTTCCAATGTTATGAGGTGTCGATGGTCAAGTCTGGACCAGGGAGGTAGATTTTACGGACGAAAAAAACTCGAGAAAATTGTCATTCGTCGATGGGGCTTAACCACGAAAGGGGTTGAGAGGCCGACATCTTGTTCTGGTTACGGAGTCCCCCTAACTGTGAGGACCTTAGTGAAGATACGAGGCCTACTGAAATCTTATATTTGCTTTTGAGTTTTGGAAATTTTTCCGTTTAGTATACATATGAGTAACTGTCACAATATAGTCATCATATATCATTGAAACGTTTGTAGCGTCCTTGGTTTCCATAGAAACGGCCACCATTTTGAATTTTGATCCAATTTTCAAAATCTATCTCTCACTTAGTTATGAATAAAATCACTAAAAAATCTGTGCAGATTGTTTTTTCCATTCAATATCTATAGAATGACGTCGGTTTTTTTAAAAGATATTTTGGATAGGTTTTTTTAATGAATTTTTGAAAATAACATATATCGTTTATATGCAAAAATGACATTTTTATTACAACAAAAAAATGCTCACAAAATTTACAAGATATAAAAAAACCCGACTTCATTCTAATAACATTGAAAAGAGGAACACTGTGAGCCAAATATAATACAAATCGGTCGGTAAATGACGGTGGAGATAGAAATTTAGTGGGGAAAGATTACATTTCGAGAAAAAAATGCAAACAAAGAAATCAAAAAAGAAAATTACACGAAAAAAGACACCACACGAGTTGATATTGTAGCAGCTGAATTACTCTTTTGACAGAATCTACCATTGTTATTAATGTAAAGAGGATTGTAAATCTAGGTTTAAATGGGAACTATTGTAAAAACAGACATCTTAATGACCAGTGGTTTTTTATTTATTCCTCTATTCATATACTTGTGCGCGTGTTTACAAACACATCGCCACACATTTGACCTCCATGATTCTTACGTCACTCAGCGCTAGGCCAACTCGGCGAGGGGCATGTCGATAGCATAGTAAATACGGTGTCGTTAGATACGGAGATAGCTGGCCTGTTACTGTTACACGGGTTTTCAGTGCCATCCTCTCGGTCAGTGTGAGTGGGTAATCTACCATCGCTTACAAAATATTGTGTAACAAAACAATTATACGTTATACGGATATTTTTCTGCCATAAACTTGTAGATAAATGATCGTTCTTCCCGAATATATAAAGAACAGAAAATCGACATTTTGATTCCAAACGTGTGCCAATCCAGATGCCGTAATCACCAGCAATACTGGTTTAATTTTAGCATACAGCCTTTACATCGTTAGATTTGAAGAATCCAGAGGCACGGTGTATAATTGATTCTCAACCAAAAGGGTGTGGGTTCAGTGCCCGACAGATTGAAAACCCAAATAAATGTGTATTATTATTATTAACGCCCCCCTCCCCCCTAGAGAAATAGGTGAATCGACACTTAGCCCTCTCGGACACTGACGTAAAACTGAAGACGCTTGTGAAAATCAGAATCGCGTGACGTTGCCTACGATTTCGGTGGGGCGACGGCTTTCCTACTGTTCACAGTGCCTGGAAGATTTGTAAAAACCCTGATCAAAAAAAGTTGATTTTTTAGTTGCGAATGTAAGTAAAATAAAATAACAATCGTATATAAAAGTCGCTGTCAGTCTTCTGCATCTGTTTTTGTTTTACAATGTTAACATCTAACGTTGCTGATTGCCTTCTAGTTTTCACCAATACAAAACACGCTTGTGTTTGGCTGTTAATTCAATCTATGTTTGCCCTTTGAGATTGGTAGAGTGATAATAATGAACGGGTGATTATCTGATTTTATCTCTTGAAGATTCGCCCTGCCAAAATGAAATATCCTAGGTCAAACCTGATTGTAGGTCACTGACATGCAAGATATAATTATCAATTAGATTATTTTGCAAAACATATTGTCAAATAATATTGTTATTATCAACGTAACAAAACAGGCCATGCAAAATATTGACATCACGCTTAAAGGAGGGAAAACAAATACAAAATTTTGATTTTTGAGAAAATTTGATTTGATTTACCTGTGGACAATATCCACAACTAAGGTAATTTCTGCGGTTTTTGTGTAAGATTTAAAATTTTGTCCGGACTGCCCTGTGTCTCTGATGAAAGGATCCTTAATCTGGACAGAGTGTTGTGTTTCTGCTCAACAGGACCTTTGAATTTACTCAAAAAACTGAAAACATATTCCATCATTGGCGGGGCTCAACTCAATGATTTATTTGAGAGGCCGACACCTCGCATGGATTACCGAATCCCCAAAAATATTTATAAAAAACACAAAAAAGCGGTTAAAAATTTTGACTTTCTGACTCCAAATTAATATTATAACTGAAAGCACGATAATATCTTTAGTGACATATAATGACAAACTAATATTAAGAACCCATAGGACCAAAGTCAAGAAATAAAAGGAAAAGACGGAAAAAAATGTCGGCCACCATGGGAATTGAACCCGTTCAAGGGACGTAGTTTCTTGGTCCGTAGACCACTTTCTTTTCATGGCCCCAATGGATGCCGACGCAGAAGGTTGCGGGCTCAATCTCCAAGGTGATATACGATTTATTTCTGTCTATTATTCCTTGTATTTGTCTACCTTTGCTCTCCTATCGGGCTTTACAGTTTTTTAATGT
>JAXRKP010000123.1:512431-514852 GCA_037039925.1 Doris montereyensis
CTTCTTCTTCTTCTTCTTCTTCTTCTTCTTCTTCTTCTTCTTCTTCTTCTTCTTCTTCTTCTTCTTCTTCTTCTTCTCCTCCTCCTTCTCCTTCTTTTTTTCTCCTCCTTCTCCTTCTCCTCCTCCTCCCTTCTCCTCCTCCTCCTCCTCCTCCTCCTCCTCCTTCTTCTTCTTCTTCTTCTTCTTCTTCTTCTTGTTCATCTTCTTCTTCTTCTTCTTCTTCTTCTTCTTCTTCTTCTTCTTCTTCTTCTACTTCTTCTTCTTTTTTTTCTTCTTCTTCTTCTTCTTCTTCTTCTTCTTCTTCTTCTTCTTCTTCTTCTTCTTCTTCTTCTTCTTCTTCTTCTTCTTCTTCTTCATCTTCTTCTTCTTCTTCTTCTTCTTCTTCTTCTTCTTCTTCTTCTTCTTCTTCTTCTTCTTCTTCTTCTTCTTCTTCTTCTTCTTCTTCTTCTTCTTCTTCTTCTTCTTCTTCTTCTTCTTCTTCTTCTTCTTCTTCTTCTTCTTCTTCTTCCTTCTTCTACTTCTTCTTCTTCCTCTTCCTCTTCCTCTTCCTCTTCCTCTTCCTCTTCCTCTTCCTCTTCTTCTTCTTCTTCTTCTTCTTCTTCTTCTTCTTCTTCTTCTTCTTCTTCTTCTTCTTCTTCTCCTGCTTCTTCCTCTCCCTTTTCCTTTTCCCCTTCCACTTCCACTTCTTCCCCTTCCTCCTCCTCATAGTACTCATAAGGTGAGCTGCTTCCTCACAAAGCTTAACTAGAAAGGGCGTTAACAACACATACTAACATGGATTTCTTTTCTCTTCTTGTTTTATTGTTATTTGTTCCCCTCAGCGTAGGTAGAAGTGATAGTGGTTGGAGCGGTTGATTGTGCTAGTGGTTATTGATGGTGTGGTAGGTGGTGGTGGTGGTAGTTGTTATTGGTTGGTGGTAGTGGTGGTGGGGGCGATAGATTATGCGGGTGGGGACTCAACGCTTTAAATGTCAGACAGCTAGGCAGGAGTGGGGACTCAACGCTTTAAATGTCAGACAGCTAGGCAGGAGTGAGGACTCAACGCTTTAAATGTCAGACAGCTAGGCATGGGTAGAGACTCAACGCTTTAAAATGTCAGACAGCTAGGCAGGAGTGGGGACTCAACGCTTTAAATGTCAGACAGCTAGGCATGGGTAGAGACTCAACGCTTTAAATGTCAGACAGCTAGGCAGGAGTGGGGACTCAACGCTTTAAATGTCAGACAGCTAGGCAGGAGTGGGGACTCAACGCTTTAAATGTCAGACAGCTAGGCAGAGTAGGGACTCAACGCTTAATGTCAGACAGCTATAGCTTAATGGGCAGGGGTGGGGACTCAACGCTTTAAATGTCAGACAGCTAGGCATGGGTAGAGACTCAACGCTTTAAATGTCAGACAGCTAGGCATGGGTAGAGACTCAACGCTTTAAATGTCAGACAGCTAGGCAGGAGTGGGGACTCAACGCTTAAATGTCAGACAGCTAGGCAGGAGTGGGGACTCAACGCTTTAAATGTCAGACAGCTAGGCATGGGTAGAGACTCAACGCTTTAAATGTCAGACAGCTAGGCATGGGTAGAGACTCAACGCTTTAAATGTCAGACAGCTAGGCAGGGTAGGACTCAACGCTTTAAATGTCAGACAGCTAGGCATGGGTGGGGACTCAATGCTTTAAATGTCAGACAGCTAGGCAGGAGTGGGGACTCAACGCTTTAAATGTCAGACAGCTAGGCATGGGTAGAGACTCAACGCTTTAAATGTCAGACAGCTAGGCATGGGTAGAGACTCAACGTTTTAAATGTCAGACAGCTAGGCATGGGTAGAGACTCAACGCTTTAAATGTCAGACAGCTAGGCAGGAGTGGGGACTCAAAGCTTTAAATGTCAGACAGCGAGGCATGGGTGGGGACTCAACGCTTTAAATGTCAGACAGCTAGGCAGGTGTGGGGACTCAACGCTTTAAATGTCAGACAGCTAAGGTAGGCAGGGGCAGTCAGAGCTAGGAGGTAGGTCAGATCTTCGACACGTCCTTGTAGGGGGTTCGTTGTTTCTACGCAGTGCAAATTTATTCGCTTGTTTCATTTGAGATTAATTTATTGCAGCCATTATTATTATTATTATTATTATTATTATTATTATTATTATTATTATTATTATTATTATTATTATTATTATTATTATTATTATTATTATTATTATTATTATTATAAATAAGCAGTGATCTCAAAGCGAATTTAAAAGGAAGCAGCAACATTTTAAAAAATTTGATTTAATTTTCGCCACGTCCACGCTTTAGATGATCGCATGGGGGGTGTTGGGGGTTTGGGGTTGGGTGTTGGGGGTTGGGGTTGGGTGTTGGGTGTTGGGTGTTAGGTGTTGGGTGTTGGGTGTTGGGTGTTGGGGTGTTGGGTGTTGGGTGTTGGGTGT
>JAXRKP010001230.1:0-7500 GCA_037039925.1 Doris montereyensis
AACAGTCGAGTGTTCGGTTTATCGAAGCATGAACTCTTTATTTTGTGTTCCAAAATTAGGTTTTCGGATCTGAATCCCAAATTTCCGGATTATCGTGTACAAATAAAGAAGAAAAATCCGTCCCACCTCATCTTTTCGGATTATTGAGACATTCGGATTATCGAAGCCCAAACTATCGAAACGTGACTGTATGTTTATCTATCTATCTATCTATCTATCTATCTATCTATCTATCTTATCTATCTATCTATCTATCTATCTATCTATCTATCTATCTATCTATCTATCTATATATATATATATATATATATATATATATATATATATATATATATATATATATATATATATATATATATATATATATATATGTCTATCTATCTATCTATTTATCTATCTATCTATCTATTTATTTATTTATCTATCTATCTATCTATCTATCTATCTATCTATCTATCTATCTATCTATCTATCTATCTATCTATCTATCTATCTATATCTATATATATATATATATGTCTATCTATCTATCTATTTATCTATCTATCTATCTATCGATCTATTTATCTATCTATCTATCTATCTATCTATCTATCTATCTATCTATATATATATATATATATATATATATATATATATATATATATATATATATATATATATATATATATATATATATATATATATATATATGTCTATCTATTTATCTACCTACCTATCTATCTATCTGTATATGTATTTATATATCGATCTATCTGTCTGTCTATCTATCTACCTATCTATCTATCTATCTATCTATCTATCTATCTATCTATCTATCTATCTATCTATCTATCTATCTCTCTCTCTCTCTCTCTCTCTCTCTCTCTCTCTCTCTCTCTCTCTCTCTCTCTCTCTCTCTCTCTCTCTCTCTCTCTCTCTCTCTCTCTCTCTCTCTCTCTCTCTCTCTCTCTCTCTCTCTCTCTCTCTCTCTCTCTCTCTGTGTGTGTGTATATATATATATATATATATATATATATATATATATATATATATATATATATATATATATATATATATATATATATATATATATATGTGTATCTGTCTCTGCTGCCTCTGTCTGTTTGCTTTTCAGATAGACAATGTGCTCATACTTACCACTTACAATTTTGAATTAAAATCTTATCACTCTGGTGTGTCGACATGTTATCACTCTGGTGTGTTGAAATGTTATCACTCTGGTGTACTGAAATGTTATCACTCTGGTGTGTTGAAATATTATCACTCTGGTGTGTTGAAATGTTATCAGTCTATCTCGTGAAATGTTATCAGTCTATCTCGTGAAATGTTATCAATCTATCTCGTGAAATGTTATCAGTCTATCTCGTGAAATGTTATCAGTCTATGTCGTGAAATGTTATCAGTCTATCTCGCGAAATGTTATCAGTCTATGTCGTGAAATGTTATCAGTCTATCTGGTGAAGTGTTATCCATCTATTTGCTGAAATGATATTAATTATCTGGTGAAATGTTATAAGTCTATCTGGAGGAATGTTGTTAGTCTATCTGGTGAAGTGTTATCAGTATATCTCGTGAAATGTTATCAGTCTATCTGGTGAAATATTATCAATATATCTGGTGAAATATTATCAGTCTGTCTTGTGAAAATGTTATCAGTCTATCTGGTGAAATATTATCAGTCTGTCTTGTGAAATGGTATCAGTCTTTGTGGACAAAGCTAGCTACGAGCACACGAAAGTCAACTTACTGCCAACTTACCAACAATTTTAACAGCTTTACTCATCCCAAAATGAGGTCAGATGTCATTTCAACTGCTAGCATTGAGTGATGAAAATACCAGAATATTAATTATCGGCGCTCGAATGAAACTGTGGTTGGTGTGGACGGGTCTATAAGAATAAGAGCCCATATTTCAGCGGGTCGGCGATATCATCTTTAGTTCAGCCCAGGCCGTTTGGTTTGCACGTACCTGTATTGTCTCAGGTGTTTTGGTTTTTTTATTACAAGAAAGGTGCTTCGACCGTATTTTCCCAACCTGACTCAGGCGTTACTAGGTACTCAGCTATAGGTAAAGAAGAAAGATCTTGTCAGACTGCTGTATCGTTACGTTCCCAGGAGGTTAAAGAGGCTTTAAATGAAATGGCTTCCTGGGGGGATAATAAGTAATGTAAAGTCGGTGAGCCTGTATTTATATGTGGGCTGTTTGCGTGCGCTAGTGATAAAGTTCTAATTCTGTCCTTTCACTTTTACGTCCCTTTCATTTTTGCTGTTTCCTCTTAATTCACCCTGAGATAAAGCATATGGTGGACGTTCTAAATTTCCAATTAAACAATGCATTTATGCCAGGATGCGGACATTAAGCCATGTACATTTTTTTCCAAATACCAGACTTGATGAAATAACCATCTTTGTCAGACCCTTGATGAAATAACCATCTTTGTCAGACTTTTAATGACATAACCATCTTTGTCAGACCCTTGATGAAATAACCATCTTTGTCAGACCCTTGGTGAAATAACCATCCTTGTCAGACCCTTGGTGAAATAACCATCTTTGTCAGACCCTTGATGAAATAACCATCTTTGTCAGACTTTTAATGACATAACCATCTTTGAAATAACCATCTTTAAGACCCTTGATGAAATAACCATCTTTGTCAGACCCTTGATGAAATAACCATCTTTGTCAGACCCTTGATGAAATAACCATCTTTGTCAGACCCTTGGTGAAATAACCATCTTTGTCAGACCCTTGATGAAATAACCATCTTTGTCAGACCCTTGATGAAAAACCATCTTTGTCAGACCCTGGTGAAATAACCATCTTTGTCAGACCCATGGTGAAATAACCATCTTTGTCAGACCCTTGGTGAAATAACCATCTTTGTCAGACCTTGGTGAAATAACCATCTTTGTCAGACCTTGGTGAAATAACCATCTGTTATCTGTTGGTTTTGTGATTTCATGTGTTTTTCTTCATTTTGAAGGGGGAGGGGTGGGATTACGAGTATTGCCCCCCTCCTCATTGAAAATTTCCCTTATTACTCGCTGTACAATAACTAACATTTAGGGGCGGTCAGGTGTTGTCGGGAGTTATGTGAATTTGAGCTCTAATGTGATCAAGTCTCATGCAAAATATTTGATGATATCATCTCTCAGTTTACTAATAATTTGCTTTTGTATGATATGTTCTTTTTATCTCCTTTTATGTTTAGTGTGTGGAGAAAATGGATTCCTATTCACCTTTATTTGTTTTGTTTGTAGATCGGATGTTATTTATTGTTTTTCCTTCATACTATAACTAATATTTCCGCACGACCTTTAATATATTTCATACCTCTCTTCTCTCTCTCTCCCCCCCACCCCCTCCCTTTTCGCCCAACAGCTGGCTTCATCTTACCATCACCGCTAACCACGCCACTGGATCCGTGTCGAATGAACTCGTTCGTCAGCCTGCCGTCCATAACAGCGGATCGGATCGACTGCCCCTACCGCCGCCCCACCCTTTCTACCCCTACTTCCCGCTGCACCCCAACAGCGCGGCGGCCGCGGCGGCTGCCATGGCAACGCACCATGCCCTGCACCCGATGCTGCTCTTTCAGCACCACCTTGCGGCGCTCTCGGCCTCGCTCAGCCTCAGCCCGTCAAGCCCCCCAACTTCCTCCTCCATCTCATCATCATCATCATCATGCGCATCATGCTCACCATGCTCACCCTGCCACCCCACCCCCGCCAGCACCAGCGCCACTTCAAGGGACCACCAGCATCCTGCCCTTGAATGCTTTAAACCCTGTCAGCTCAAGTCCACTCGTCTGCTCCAGCGTACCGCACGTGACCTCTTCGGTTGTCCCTTCATCGGGGGCGACCACCACCGTGCTCTCCTCGGTATCCAGCATCGTGAGGGGCCAAGCCCTCCCTGCCCCTATTTTGGGAGCTCCCCTCAACTGCGTCAACGTCAGCGTCAGTCCACCTTCGCCAACTGCACAACAGGAAGTCCCGTGTCCGCTGCATGGTGGCGGCCGCTGGCTTCGGCTCCAATAAAAAACACCAGCATCGCTGATCTCAGATGAAGGCCAACAGCATCTGGCAAACTTGGGCATTTGATAGACTGCTTTAATAGTATTATTGTTTTGATTTATCTATTTTAAAAATATACTTCATGTGATATGATACGGTAAGATAAGATAAGAGAAGATACAACTTTATTGTCCAGAAGACATTTCCTTGGTCTCACGTTATCTTCCTTTTCATTTTCTTATTCTTTCATTTCTTCCTCTCTTTCATTGCGTGGTGTGCCATGTGACACCAGTGACCGAGTGGTTAGACTGTCGGACTCGTATATCAGGTCTCCAGTTGGAATCCTAGCAAAGCTAGTTCCGATGTTGTATGTGTTCTTTGGGACAGACACTTCACACGCATGTTCCCATTCGACCCAGGTATAAAATGGGCTCAAGCGCAAACTTGGGAAACATCAAATCTTGCGTCAGACGGGGCGTCCTGTCCTTGAGATGATTACTGTCAACTCTCACTTCACACTATAGAAACCAGGATAGCTCCAGCTCTTTGGGCCATAATTGACTTGAAGGAACTGTATTATTCTACGCTCTAGCTTGGTGACATTTCCACACGTGACAGAAAAGGTGAAGAAAGAACAGAATGATATGAACGAACGTTCCATGACATACGTTACGTGTCATAAGGGGGGAGGGGGGCGTCAGTAGTCCAGAGGCAAGGTGTCGGCCTCAATCAAAATGTAGTGGGTTCAGCCCCGACAATGGTTGAACAATTTTCTCGGTTTTTTTTCGATCCAAATCTACCCCCTTGGTTCTGGTAGGTGGATCGACATCTGGTCCCAATCGGACATGGACGATAAAAAAAAAAGAGGTCCGTGTGCAGACCACAATACTCTGTGGCTGTTTACAGGGCAGTCAGAGAAATAAAACAAAATAATTCTACCAGAACCCCCGAGATCACCCTAGTTGTGGATGTGGATAAATGAAATTTACGAGATCACCCTAGATGTGGATGTGGGTAAACCAAATTACAGATCACCTAGTTGTGGATGTGGGTAAATGAAATTTACGAGATCACCTAGTTGTGGATGTGGGTAAATCAAATTTACGAGATCACCTAGTTGTGGATGAGTAAATCAAATAAATAAAAATCTAATACTGATTGGCCCGGCAATGTGTTACATTTTGTTTTTGTCTGATTTGATTTAATTTAATTTAATTTAATTTAATTAATTTTAATTTAATTTAACTTTAATATAACTCAATTCTAATTTAATGATTTTTATTTCATTTTATTTGGTTTGGTTTTGATTAGATTTAAGTCAGTTTTAGTTTCATTTAATGTAATTTAATTTAATTCAATTCAATTCAATTCAATTCAATTCAGTTCAATTCAATTCAATTCAATTCAATTCAATTCAATTCAATTCAATTCAGTTCAATTCAAGTCAATTTAATTCAATTTAATTTAATATCGATTCTATTCGATTCAATTCGAAACGATTCGATTTGATCTGATAATACCCACATCTGAATCTCAGGAGATTCCAGGGGGTTATAGGTGGGATTTTTGAGTTCGCTCAAACTGCCTTGGAGTACGTAACAGCTGAAGGATCTTTTACGAAGCCATCAACGCTCCTTTCTATAGTACGTCATCTCTTTCATTTTCATGGCGACGCTATGGGTGTCGTCGTGAGTGGCTCATGTTTGATTCTTTTGCACGACAAGGCTTGGGTATCGTCGTGTGCAAATGACGCTATGGGTGTCGTCGTGAGTGGCTCATGTTTGATTCTATCGGTGTGCAAATGACAAGGCTATGGGTGTCGTCGTTTGAGTGGCTCAAGTTTTATTATATCGGTGTGCAAATGACAAGGCTATGGGTGTCGTCGTGGGTGGCTCATGTTTGATTCTATCGGTGTGCAAATGACAAGGCTATGGGTGTCGTCGTGGGTGGCTCATGTTTTATTATATCGGTGTGCAAATGACAAGGCTATGGGTGTCGTCGTGGGTGGCTCATGTTTGATTCTATCGGTGTGCAAATGACAAGGCTATGGGTGGTGTGAGCCGGCCTGATTCAATTATATCGGTGTGCAAATGACAAGGTGGTCTCGTGGGTGATTTAAGTTTGATTCTATCGGTGTGCAAATGACAAGGCTATGGGTGTCGTCGTGAGTGGCTCAAGTTTGATTCTATCGGTGTGCAAATGACAAGGCTATGGGTGTCGTCGTGGTGTGGCTGAAGTTTGATTCTATCGGTGTGCAAATGACAAGGCTATGGGTGTCGTCGTGAGTGGCTCATGTTGATTGTATCGGTGTGCAAATGACAAGGCTATGGGTGTCGTCGTGAGTGGCTCAAGTTCGATTCTATGTGCAAATGACAAGGCTATGGGTGTTGTCGTGGGTGGCTCATGTTCGATTCTATCAGTGTGCAAATGACAAGGCTATGGGTGTTGTCGTGGGTGGCTCAAGTTTGATTCTATCGGTGTGCAAATGACAAGGCTATGGGTGTCGTCGTGAGTGGCTCATGTTCGATTCTATCGGTGTGCAAATGACAAGGCTATGGGTGTTGTCGTGGGTGGCTCAAGTTTGATTCTATCGGTGTGCAAATGACAAAGCTATGGGTGTCGTCGTGGGTGGCTCATGTTCGATTCTAAGTTCAGGTGTGCAAATGACAAGGCTATGGGTGTCGTCGTGGGTGGCTCCAAGTTTGATTCTATCGGTGTGCAAATGACAAGGCTATGGGTGTCGTCGTGGGTGGCTCATGTTCGATTCTATAGGTGTGCAAATGACAAGGCTATGGGTGTCGTCGTGGGTGGCTCATGTTCGATTCTATCGGTGTGCAAATGACAAGGCTATGGGTGTCGTCGTGGGTGGCTCAAGTTTGATTCTATCGGTGTGCAAATGACAAGGCTATGGGTGTCGTCGTGGGTGGCTCAGGCTGTGGGTGTTCGATTCTATCGGTGTGCAAATGACAAGGCTATGGGTGTCGTCGTGGTGGCTCATGTTCGATTCTATAGGTGTGCAAATGACAAGGCTATGGGTGTCGTCGTGGGTGGCTCAAGTTTGATTATATCGGTGTGCAAATGACAAGGCTATGGGTGTCGTCGTGGGTGGCTCAAGTTCGATTCTATAGGTGTGCAAATGACAAGGCTATGGGTGTCGTCGTGGGTGGCTCAAGTTTGATTCTATCGGTGTGCAAATGACAAGGCTATGGGTGTCGTCGTGAGTGGCTCAAGTTTGATTCTATCGGTGTGCAAATGACAAGGCTATGGGTGTCGTCGTGGGTGGCTCAAGTTCGATTTATCGGTGTGCAAATGACAAGGCTATGGGTGTCGTCGTGGGTGGCTTTATGTTCGATTTTATCGGTGTTTTATGCAAATGACAAGGCTATGGGTGTTGCTCAAGTTCGATTTTATCAGGTGTGCAAATGACAAGGCTATGGGTGTCGTCGTGGGTGGCTCAAGTTTGATTATATCGGTGTGCAAA
>JAXRKP010001230.1:17500-42500 GCA_037039925.1 Doris montereyensis
AACTTCCTCACAACAAGAAGATGGAGAAGGACATCATTCTGGCCGACGTATTTGAGTGTTTCGTTAACTGGAAGGGCCTTGGGCTGTTTTTCACGTCTATCACAGGAAGAGGCAAAGGATTACGATTGTGTGAAGAGAGCATTGCAAGGTCGTTACGGCACTGCAAGACAGGAGATGGAGAAAATTCAACTATGTTTATTGTGAGGCTCAAGACATACCTTGAAAGATGGGTGATGTTAGCGGAGATCGACGAAAGTTACAACGACCTAAGAGGTCTCTTAGTTCTGGAACAATTTATGGATACCTGCTCCAAGACCCCCACCGAGAAGCAAGTCAAGTCCTTTTTTAGGATTAATTGGCTAGTATCATGACTTTATACCTAACTTTGCTTCTGTTGCAGCACCTTTGTCTGATTTGTTAAGAAAGAGCCAACCTAATGTGATTGGATGGAATGATCCGGAAAAAAAGTGTTTTTTATGTTTGAAAGCTGTAATTGTGTTCAAAAACCTGTGTTGTATTTACCTGATGTGAAGAAAGAGTTTGTCTTAAGTACAGATGCTTCTGATCGTGGTATTGGTGCTACTTCAATGCAAGAGGACAATGGTGTTTTACACCCGATGGCCTTTGCAAGTAGAAAATTGTTACCGCATGAAGTAAGATACTCAGTGATAGAACGTGAATGTCTTGCAATTATTTGGGCAGTCAAAAGATTTCAGTTATATTTGTATGGTAGACAGTTTGCACTGCAAACTGACCACAGACCTCTTGAGTATATCCATACTACTAAATTCACATCTCCTAGAATTATGAGATGAGCTTTGTTTTTGCAGAGCTATAACTTTAGGATTCAGCCTGTTAAAAGAAAGGATAATGTTGGGGCTGATTTCTTAAGTCGGGTTGTGTAATTGATATCCTTATGTAACTGAATGAATCGTTTACTAAGTATGTGTGAAGGATGACATTGGTGAGGGATTAAACTGAAGTTTGAGTTATATTCGTTCATTTCAAGCCACAGGGAAGGTTTTATAATATGATGAATAACACTATTGTGTTAGATTTCATTATGTGACAATGAGTTGGAAGCATTTGCTCGTGGTTATTATTCGAGACTTTGAGATTTCTCAGCTTTTGATATGATTTCATGGTTTAAAATATTCTGGTGCTGATATGTAATATAGTTACAAAGTTGTGAGTTATATGCACGTATTGTGTGTGTGTGTGCGTGTGTGTGTTTGTGTATGAGTGTATGTTGATTACTTGAAATATTTAGCACTTTACTGTATGCCATATTTCATGATTTGAAGAACTTTTATTGTATTCACATACCTTGTTATTGTGATTTGAGATGCCAAGTATTGGGCTCATGTATCCTATGTAAAAATAGTGGTTGAATGCGAACGAGTGTTTGCTGTTTATGTAAAGGTATTTTCTATCAGGGTGTATGTAATGGTTCCATGGTACATAACCGTTTTAAGCAGGGAGTGATATAACAGAGTTACTTGTATCACTGAAGGGGGATTTCCGAAGTAGTGAAAACACATGTCGTAATCGCTCTTATGGTATGGATGCATATAAAGATTGTGACGTAATCATTTTGGTGCGCCCTAGTATTCGATTCCTTATTTTCTAGAAAGAAGGACATGTGTCTACGATTGTATGGAATGGTATCGAACCTTTTTGTATTGTCTTAAACGTTCTGAAAATTTACAGAAGATTTTTTTTAGATAAATGGTAAATTAGACACTAGCCTGAAGGTTTTGAAATCTTCTGAATCCAGGTTGTATATCTTAAAGAAATGGGTTAGGTGGCAGATTTGAAGCAATCAGGGACGACACCTGCTTTAAGCGAATCATTGATTATTTCAGTGACAACATGCAGCACACTACCAAAATGGTTCAACAACAGTTTTGTGGATATGGGGTCAAGAGGTCAAGGTTTAGGGAACCACGACAACATAATTTACTTCAATTCAGAAACACATATTTTATGGAACGAACTTAGTTTTGTAAGTGGTGGTTTATTTTCTGTAGATGACCCCTCTAGATGGCCGATTTTGTTCGCAAAGAAGTGGCCAAAACTTTGAGAAAGTTGGTAGTAGGGATGCTGTAGATTTTCCTTTTTGTTTGTTAGCAATGCTAAAGTCTCTCTCTCTCTCTCTCTCTCTCTCTCTCTCTCTCTCTCTCTCTCTCTCTCTCTCTCTCTCTCTCTCTCTCTCTCTCTCTCTCTCTCTCTCTCTCTCTCTCTCTCTCTCTCTCTCTCTCTCTCTCTCTCTCTCTCTCTCTCTCTCTCTCTCTCTCTCTCTCTCTCTCTCTCTCTCTCTCTCTCTCTCTCTCTCTCTCTCTCTCTCTCTCTCTCTCTCTCTCTCTCTCTCTCTCTCTCTCTCTCTCTCTCTCTCTCTCTCTCTCTCTCTCTCTCTCTCTCTCTCTCTCTCTCTCTCTCTCTCTCTCTCTCTCTCTCTCTCTCTCTCTCTCTCTCTCTCTCTCTCTCTCTCTCTCTCTCTCTCTCTCTCTCTCTCTCTCTCTCTGTTCTCTCTTTTTCTCTCTCTCTTTAATCTCTCTCTACCATTATCTCTCTCCTCTCTAATTACTTTGACTACTTGATATCTTGTCAGACAGACCATTTTCTCTCGGTATCTTTTAATCGGCTTTGATATACTTGATATCTTGTAATTGACTTTGATATACTTGATATCTTGTAATTGACTTTGATATACTTGATATCTTGTAATTGACTTTGATATACTTGATATCTTGTAATTGACTTTGATATACTTGATATCTTGTAATTGACTTTGATATAATTGATATCTTGTAATTGACTTTGATATACTTGATATCTTGTAATTGACTTTGATATACTTGATATCTTGTAATTGACTTTGATATACTTGATATCTTGTAATTGACTTTGATATACTTGATATCTTGTAATTGACTTTGATATACTTGATATCTTGTAATTGACTTTGATATACTTGATATCTTGTAATTGACTTTGGCATACTTGATATCTTGTAATTGACTTTGATATAATTGATATCTTGTAATTGACTTTGGTATAATTGATATCTTGTAATTGACTTTGGTATACTTGATATTTTGTAATTGACTTTGATATACTTGATATCTTGTAATTAACTTTGATATAATTGATATCTTGTAATTGACTTTGATATAATTGATATCTTGTAATTAACTTTGATATAATTGATATCTTGTAATTAACTTTGATATAATTGATATCTTGTAATTGACTTTGGTATACTTGATATCTTGTAATTGACTTTGGTATACTTGATATCTTTTTAATCGGATATCTTGTAATTGATATACTTGATATCTTTTAATCAACTTTGATATACTTGATATAATTTTAAACCCTTAACCCGCTAACCTCGCCATTAGGCAAGTGTTCCGGTATGTGGGCTGAATGCTGAGCTCGCAAAAAGGCGATTCTGTAATAGACCTCCTTTAAAGAGGGAATACTAATAAGTGCGTAGATTCAGAATTACGTGAGTAGCCTCCCTTGGTTTGACATACGATGATACGTTGTTACACTTCCTTTCTAACTTTTTTCACATTGAAATTCGTAAATCTATTGATCTTCTTAGCTCTTTTATTGGCGTTGTTTACCAGTTTATCGTTTGTTTACATTTCTGACATGGAATCCGATGATAACAATGACATTTGTCAGCATGATACCGATTCAGGAGATGAATATTTTTCTCGAAACAGATAATTCTAGATCTAGTTCAAGTGATACAGATTCGGAACAGAGCCACCCAAATCAAAACGTCGTTGATGAAGCGGGTGACAGTGGCAATAGTACTAATATAAATAGAGCTTCAATTTCTAGGTGGAGATGTGTTACTGGTGATCATGAGTGGAATTGGGAGATTCTAAGTGAAGATGAAGCTATTAACCCTAGAGAATGGATCATGGATTTTAATCCAAATCAGATAGGGCTCCGAAATATAACAATTGATCCAGGTATGGAGACAGAAGACAAGCCTCTTGCTTTTTCAAACTGTTTTGTCCTGATATAGTAATTGATACAATCAGGGAGGAAACAAACAGATATGCAGCTCAGGTCTTAGAAGAACAAGGGCTTACGCCATTGTCATGTGACCTAATTTGCATATTCAATCATTTTGATATGTAGCTTGTCCATCCCTCTGGCCATCCTGAAAATTTCATTGCTTTATCATGTGTGGTTCCAAAGTTATGATTTTTTACATATATATAAAACCTCAAATTTCAGGAAATTTCATTACAAAAAAAACTTTAGCACTGGGGATTACATAGGGAGCGAAATGGCTTAGCGGGTTAAGGTCGGCTTTGGTATAGGCCTACATCCCAATGAACTATGAGTGTACGTCGGCTTTGGTGTGAGATGTGTGTAATATTGGTCCGGTCACTGCCTCGAGTTGGACGTGAGGGTCGGGGACGGCGAGGGTCAACACATTCGATAATGTATGTGTAATGTGTGTGTTGTTTTGTTTGCGAACACGCCCTGTCCTTGTACCTCTATTTCGCTGGTAATAGAGGTGTAGTTCTTTGTGTAAACATGATATTTTGAGACATCAGAGACACACATTGCTGTTGTTAATGTTAATCTTTGTTGGATCTACTTACCAGGTACGCAGATGGTGAAAATGGCAAAAAGAGTTCAATTAAGAAACCCACTGAAGGAAAGCACTAACTTATTTTGATTTTCAGAACATAACTGTTGCAACTCGATATAGATATAGTTTAAGTAATGTAAAAGTCCTACAATTTTACAGGCAAATCGGTTTTTAACGTTCAGGAAGTTCCAGAACTACTAAGGAGTGTAGCTATCTCGGTTGGTGAAGTCCATTTTAAAACTCATGTGCACACATATCGATTTACTTATATCTCACCAACCATAGTACACATTAGCGTGAAACTTTGCATGCAGTTATAAAGTTGTTTTTTTTAAACCTCACTAATATCAAATATGAATTATGTACCCTTTGTTGTTGTGACGTAATCGCAAATTCATTTGATGTTTCGCGACGTTTTTTCTTTTAAGTAGCCACAAGTATTAGAATGTTTACGGTAACAGCACATAACATAAAGTTATGAGGGTTGTTTCCATGGGCGTAGCATGTGTACCAATACTTATATACAGCAAACCTTTCCCCTCTGTGTCCCGATTGATAATATCAAGTAAGGGATAGTGAATAATGACATGACATGAATCGGGTTGCAGGCTTGGGCTGCCATTGACCTATTAGAAAGGGGTGTTTTATTTTGTGACTAAAAAGTGCGTTTTATAATCAGCTAAACTGCCATGGCTTCTCAAGATGAAAATGTCAATGTTTCCAATGAAGTTATAGTTGTACGTGCATTATGACGTAGGTCGAGGTGTATTTTTTGACAGGACAAGGCACCGTGGTAGACATACAGGTTTCAATCGAAGTGTATTCTTGTATTCTTGACAGGACAAAGCATTTTTGACAGGTAGACATACAGGTTTCAATCGAAGTGTATTCTTGACAGGACAAGGCACCGTGGTAGACATGGTAGACATAACAGGTTTCAATCGAGGTGTATGTTTGACAGGACAAAGCACCGTGATAAGACATACAGGTTTCAATCGAAGTGTATTTTTGACAGGACAAGGCACCGTGATAAACATACAGGTTTCAATCGAAGTGTATTCTTGACAGGACAAGGCACCGTGGTAGACATACAGGTTTCAATCGAGGTGTATGTTTGACAGGATAAGGCACCGTGATAAACATACAGGTTTCAATCGATGTGTATGTTTGACAGGATAAGGCACCGTGATAAGACATACAGGTTTCAATCGAGGTGTATTCTTGACAGGATAAGGCACCGTGGTAGACAAACAGGTTTCAATCAGAATCCGATGAGTGGAAACAAGTTACAGTCATTGGCTGGATTAATGCAAGTCCTTCATTTTGCCAGTATTCTTGTTATTTTCTCAAAACAGTATCCTCACATTTGGCGAAAAATTGCATATCAACTTCATTTAAAGCAGCGAGTGTTATTTCCTTACAATTATCTCTGACAATTTGAAGGTTTTTGTTTTCCATCGCCACTTTGCCTTTGACCTTAGCCCAAAACAAGCTCAATAGGAGTCAGGTGAGAATGGTACGATGGAAGTTTAAGACTGGCGTGTCCAAACTGTTGAATAGTCTTATCTATACTGAAGACCTTTTTTCTTGTTTTTTACTCCGCACAAGGGACAGCAGCTCTGGTTTTAGACAAGAGTTGTCAAACGTGATGTCTTCCTTTTGTAACCATTCTTTTATCTCGTTTTTTTGTGTTAGATGATGTAGGAATTCTGTCTTCTTAGTACACGATATTGTGATATGATGCGTTGTCTACAAACAAAAACGATGGTCTCTCCAGTGAAGGGAAAAGGTTGTGTTCTAGCCATTGCTTGAAAATTGTCCTATCTATCTCTGTGCAGTAGTCTCTGTTGTCTGCGAAATTTGACTGAAAGACAAGTTCTGCATAGGCAACAAATCCTTGATTTCTACTTGCAGTTTCAGCGTGTGTCAAAAGTATCCTCTTCCCTTTTCTTGTCGGAATTTGCCTTTTTTGCTCTTGAAACATCTTCCTTATTTCTCTCTGTAGAGCATCTTTATCAAAATCGTCTACCTTCTCATTTCTGCTTTCCTTGCTCCAGCTTCTTTGCCTTAACACTTTGGACATTTTAAATATTTCAGCCATCTTCCTAAAACTCTTCTGTCTATTCCAAATAAATGCTTCGTTCTTCTCATGCGGTCTTGAATATTATGAAACAGCCTTCCTTGTCAAAATGTTTGTATAATTTTAACGCAATATTCCGAACGTGTAATACTACATTTTAAATCCATTATTCCAGTTGATTGCAATCGTACAATCACAAATTGAAGCAACTGCTCTGAGAATTTGGTATGAAATGAATCTTGCTCACATTTGATATCGTTGCTTAAAATGTCCCGTTTTTGTTTTTCTTTTGTTTTTCTTTACGTTGGGTTTGGTTCATTGCTATGAGTTAATCACGTGTATGGCATGCGTTTGGTGTGTTGACATTAAGGTACAATAAAATGAAACATATTTCGTTCAATAGTTACTGTAAAACCTTTAAATATTTGGACTGAGCATCCACATTGTTTTTTATATAGCGCTAAAAAGCAAACTCTGGAGGCAGTTGATTATTCATGGGACAAAAAATAATATTTTGTAGGGCTTAATGCAATACGAACCACCAAATCAAGCTTTATTCAAAATCATCAGATTCATCTGATAGTTTCAAATATACAGGCCAATATGTGTGCACATACTTTTGAAATGGACTATAACATGCTTTGTTTTTATGGCACGGCGATGGGTGCCACCGCAGAGATTTCGGGTTCGATTCCCATGGTGGCCAGTTTTTTTTCTCTCCGTCTATTCCTTGTATTTGTCTCGTCTTTGTTCCCATGGGGCTATAATATTATTTAATGTCATTTCTTTCACTATCAACATGCCCCTTGCCTCACTGTTTGTCTTGTAGATTTAATCTTTACCAGGGCTAAAGTCTTCTTTTCTTGATAAATAATCAAAATTAAATCTATATCTAGATCGAGATGTAATTCTTCATAATATTTGGATATGTAGTCGAAATTAAGTCTGCATTTATATGTTAACTTGTCATTTTTGGATCTAGTGTCTCAACAAAAGGTAACCCAAACAATAAACATTCCATTTGTAAACAAATTCATTTCTTTTTCTACTTCTTCTTCTTCTTCTTCTTCTTCTTCTTCTTCTTCTTCTTCTTCTTCTTCTTCTTCTTCTTCTTCTTCTTCTTCTTCTTCTTCTTCTTCTTCTTCTTCTTCTTCTTCTTCTTCTTCTTCTTCTTCTTCTTCTTCTTCTTCTTCTTCTTCTCTTCTTCTTCTTCTTCTTCTTCTTCTTCTTCTTCTTCTTCTTCTTCTTCTTCTTCTTCTTCTTCTTCTTCTTCTTCTTCTTCTTCTTCTTCTTCTTCTTCTTCTTCTTCTTCTTCTTCTTCTTCTTCTTCTTCTTCTTCTTCTTCTTCTTCTTCTTCTTCTTCTTCTTCTTCTTCTTCTTCTTCTTCTTCTTCTTCTTCTTCTTCTTCTTCTCCTCCTCCTCTCCTTCTTCTCCTTCTCCTTCTTCTTCTTCTTCTTTCCTTTTCTTCCTTCTTCTTCTTCTTTTCTTCTTCTTCTTCTTCTTTTCTTTTCTTCTTCTTCTTCTTCTTCTTCTTCTTCTTCTTCTTCTTCTTCTTCTTCTTCTTCTTCTTCTTCTTCTTCTTCTTCTTCTTCTTCTTCTTCTTCTTCTTCTTCTTCTTCTTCTTCTTCTTCTTCTTCTTCTTCTTCTTCTTCTTCTTCTTCTTCTTCTTCTTCTTCTTCTTCTTCTTCTTCTTCTTCTTCTTCTTCTTCTTCTTCTTCTTCTTCTTCTTCTTTTTCTTCTTCTTCTTCTTCTTCTTCTTCTTCTTCTTCTTCTTCTTCTTCTTCTTCTTCTTCTTCTTCTTCTTCTTCTTCTTCTTCTTCTTCTTCTTCTTCTTCTTCTTCTTCTTCTTCTTCTTCTTCTTCTTCTACTTCTTCTTCTTCTTCTTCTTTTTCTTCTTCTTCTTCTTTCATCCTCTTCTTCTTCATCTTCTTCTTCTTCTTCTTCTTCTTCTTCTTCTTCTTCTTCTTCTTCTTCTTCTTCTTCTTCTTCTTCTTCTTCTTCTTCTTCTTCTTCTTCTTCTTCTTCTTCTTCTTCTTCTTCTTCTTCTTCTTCTTCTTCTTCTTCTTCTTCTTCTTCTTCTTCTTCTTCTTCTTCTTTCTTCTTCTTCTTCTTCTTCTTCTTCTTCTTCTTCTTCTTCTTCTTCTTCTTCTTCTTCTTCTTCTTCTTCTTCTTCTTCTTCTTCTTCTTCTTCTTCTTCTTCTTCTTCTTCTTCTTCTTCTTCTTCTTCTTCTTCTTCTTCTTCTTCTTCTTCTTCTTCTTCTTCTTCTTCTTCTTCTTCTTCTTCTTCTTCTTCTTCTTCTTCTTCTTCTTCTTCTTCTTCTTCTTCTTCTTCTTCTTCTTCTTCTTCTTCTTCTTCTTTTCTTCTTCTTCTTCTCTTCTTCTTCTTCTTCTTCTTCTTCTTCGTCTTCGATCTCTAACGCAGACAGGCAAACACAGTGATAGACAAAAAAGACAGGCTCAAGCATTACATTCAACGGTGTGTATTGTTTTAATTACCATTAATCCAAACCCGTCATGATATCATGCTCTGTGCGAAAGCGGTTGTGACATGAACAACAAAAGTGGCGTCTTGCTCACTACAAGCAGGTATGTTTCTGACCACGCTAGCAAAGCAAGCGAATAACGGTTCCATCTGTCCTAGAGTAAGGAATCTGCTTTGCCTCTGGGCAGAGGCACAGGCTTGCATGCGAGTAGTGAACGGTGATCTCCAGCATGCCGCACCAGCCTCGAGCTGGGGAATGTTGTCACAGGCCACGTCAAATATGGTATTGATCACGTGGGTGTATTGTATTGCGTCCTCGTTGGTACACTGACCCAGGTTACAATCTGTTGGTTCTGTAGAGAGTAAAAGTAAGTAAATGAATGTATAATAAATATATATATATATATATATATATATATATATATATATCGGAAGTAAAAAAAAAAGGCAAGAAAGGAAAAGAAAGAAATAATTGAATACGCTATAATATCCTTTATCCGTCCAGAGTAAGTGCCTTACCTTACGTTAACTCTCTTTGCCAGGAGACACATAAGACCTGAACATATTCCCTCCAATGTTTCTATGCTTCTGACTTTTTTCCCAGGAAGGCCATTCCCCTCTATTCCTCTCTTTTTTTCCACCAGTCTGCACCATGATGCTTCTGGGTGTCCTCTGTCTCTCCTTCCTTCCGGGGTGCAACCCAAGGCAAAATCACTGACAATTTCCAGGGTATTTCCTTAAGACGTAGCCTATCCATTTCCGCCTTCTTCTCCTCACCTCATTGCTGCTTTCTTCTGTGTTTGCGATCTTCATAC
The DNA here is from genome assembly GCA_037039925.1 of Doris montereyensis. NCBI lineage: Eukaryota > Metazoa > Mollusca > Gastropoda > Nudibranchia > Dorididae > Doris > Doris montereyensis. The sequence continues at coordinate 27,502 of JAXRKP010001230.1, forward strand.
TCTGTTTGGCACTAACGCATTGTTGACACCTTCTCCTGAAGATGGCCTTGACCCAAGGCCGTCTCTGCTTGACCACGTCAGCCTTGGTAGGCGGATCGCAGTTAGTTGGAGTATATTTCGTCGTACATGTATTATCTCTGCTGGGATCTCTAGGTCGAATATATTTAGAAAAGTTTCGAAAATGTCCTCTTCATTTATGTTCCGCTATCAAAAAATGGTGTTTCTCTTTGAGCCTTTAACAGGCAATTCTGGCTGGCATCTTTTTTAAACAAGAATTTATTTGCCTCATATAGGATTCTCATACCATCGGTGCCGCACAAAATACGGTTAATTCCAGTTCACCATTATTTTCTGTGATAAACAAAAAAACTGATTTAAAGCTTATCTAGACTATTTTCGCCCCGAAAAGAATAAAAATTCTTATAATCTATACTTTGACTTAATTGATATTGACTTTTTTGGAAAATATCTGTTTAAAAGAGAGATATTGGACTTGAGTTTTTTTCATGGTAAATTTTGTCACTGACTTACGCGTTTTTCGTGCCGGCTTTGAGCCCGTGAGTCCATTCCATGTTTTGACGCAGGGATCTAGAATGCTATGATCTGGGAATGGGGGTACCTTTTTTCTTTTAGCTATATTTTCCCTAATATGAGCCATAAATATAAAGTGTAGCATATCAAATCAATCATAATTGAATGGACTTACTGAAAAATAAGATTATTTGATATTTTTGGAAAAAATAATAGGCTGAGAACCAGATAATTGTTATGCAATACGAAAATCAATGATTTTTTTAATTGTTCTAATTTTACATAATTGCCATAATAAATAGTAAATCCTCCTCCATAAGCTTGTAATAGGGTTATTTCAGTTTATCACATATTAGTCTTCAATCAGGTAAAGTTTCAGTTTCAAGGAGTAATCCATTGTCGAATTATAATAAAGTAATGAAGCCATATAACGTCCGAAAAAAACCACTATTGTCGTGACTAGAATCTCTAAATCTAGTTGCGTTTTCGACATATTCTCCTACATTCGAGTTATCAGAATCCGATTCACTTGAAGGAATGACTTCTTCATCACTATCCTTATCACTAATATCACTGTCGGAAATGTTTGAAAAAAAGATTGATAACTTCTTGGCGAGTATAACGTCTAGAGCGTGAAGCAGCCATGGCTTCATCAGGCAAGAAAGACTTTCAACAATCGAAACGAGCGCTACTTTTTTACATCTCAATTTCTCCCAATACACAGACCCCTCTAGGACCTAATGCTTTGATATAAAGGGAAATGATCGTAGAAGATCGTCTTGAAGTCATTTCGCATTTATATTCGTTCAATATTATTGCATACGCTATAATGATAGCATAGGTCTATCGGCCGCAATGTGCGGCCGCTCGTCCATTTTGTCAAGTTCATCGGCCGTACTGTGCGACCACTCGGGCTCAATGAGTTAAAATTTGTTTTGCCTTTTTATTTACGGGCCTTGGCATTAGAGATAAAAAGGATTTATCAAACATCTTTATTTTTGGTAAATAGTTGTATTATTCGTGCCATATTAATTCTTATTTGTATTTTATAATTGAAGATGGTAAACATTTAAAAATACAGAAGAAAACCATACCGTATCTAGGCTTGGACAGAAACACCAGGAGAAGTTAGGAACAAATTTTGTCTTTCATTTAGATCAACATGATATCATTATATATATTAAAGAAAATAGCCTGAGCGAAACAGGGCCAGTAAACAAGGCGGTTAAAAATGTAAACAAACTAAGGTCAAATACTTAATTCATTAGAAAGCATTATTCAGATTGTTATAACCGAACTTTAATGTCACATAAAACAAAACAAATTTGCATACAATAACAAAGAAAATACTTAAACAATTGTCAAATCTCTGGTAAATTGATATTAGAATGCATCTTCAAATCATAATAATCAATCGGGATTACAGATTTGAGACTTTGCAGATTTGTAAGATTTGGATTCTATCTTGCGCTGGCTAAAATAAGGAAGCATCAGTTCTCTGGGGACAGATTTCTTCTTCTCGTTGGAATAGAGGTCATTTCACCATTCTCTGACAAATCAAGCTTATAGTAAAGTCTCGGCAATGAGATCGTTCAACTAATGTCTCATCAGCTTTGATACCAGTGGGGTCATACAGCAACTCACCAATGTAGGCAACTAATGTCTCATCAGCATAGCTACCAGTGGGGTCATACAGCAACTCACCAATGTAGGCAACTAATGTCTCATCAGCATAGCTACCAGTGGGGTCATACAGCAACTCACCAATGTCAGCAACTAATGTCTCACCAGCATAGCTACCAGTGGGGTCATACAGCAACTCACCAATGTCAGCAACTAATGTCTCACCAGCATAGCTACCAGTGGGGCATACACAACTCACCAGCAACAGTATCATCAACATAGCTACCAATACACAACTCACCAATGTCAGGCAACTAATGTCTCATCAGCATAGCTACCAGTGGGGTCATACAGCAACTCACCAATGTCAGCAACTAATGTCTCATCAGCATAGCTACCAGTGGGGTCATACAGCAACTCACCAATGTCAGCAACTAATGTCTCATCAGCATAGCTACCAGTGGGGTCATACAGCAACTCACCAATGTCAGCAACTGATGTCTCACCAGCATAGCTACCAGTAGGGTCATACAACAACTCACCAATGTCAGCAACTGATATCTCACCAGCATAGCTACCAGTGGGGTCATACACAACTCACCAATGTCAGCAACTGATGCCTCACCAGCATAGCTACCAGTGGGGTCATACAACAACTCACCAATGTCAGCAACTGATGTATCATCAGCATAGCTACCAGTGGGTCATACAACAACTCACCAATGTCAGCAACTGATATCTCACCAGCATAGCTACCAGTGGGGTCATACAACAACTCACCAATGTCAGCAACTGATGTCTCACCAGCATAGCTACCAGTGGGGTCATACAAGCAACTCACCAATGTCAGCAACTGTCAGATGTCTCACCAGCATAGCTACCAGTAGGGTCATACAACAACTCACCAATGTCAGCAACTGATGTCTCACCAGCATAGCTACCAGTAGGGTCATACAACAACTCACCAATGTCAGCAACTGATGTGTCATCAGCATTGCTACCAGTAGGGTCATACAACAACTCACCAATGTCAGCAACTGATGTCTCACCAGCATAGCTACCAGTGGGGTCAATACAACAACTCACCAATGTCAGCAACTGATGTCTCACCAGCATAGCTACCAGTAGGGTCATACAACAACTCACCAATGTCAGCAACTAATGTCTCACCAGCATAGCTACCAGTGGGGTCATACAACAACTCACCAATGTCAGCAACTGATGTCTCACCAGCATAGCTACCAAGTAGGGTCATACAACAACTCACCAATGTCAGCAACTGATGTCTCACCAGCATAGCTACCAGTAGGGTCATACAACAACTCACCAATGTCAGCAACTGATGCCTCACCAGCATTGCTACCAGTGGGGCTTTGATACCAGTGGGGGGGGCAACTCACCAATGTCAGCAACAACAGATGCCTCACCAGCATCAGCATAGCTACCAGTGGGGTCATACAACAACTCACCAATGTCAGCAACTGATGTCTCACCAGCATAGCTACCAGTGGGGTCATACAGCAACTCACCAATGTCAGCAACTGATGTCTCACCAGCATAGCTACCAGTGGGGTCATACAACAACTCACCAATGTCAGCAACTGATGCCTCACCAGCATAGCTACCAGTGGGTCATACAACAACTCACCAATGTCAGCAACTGATGTCTCACCAGCATAGCTACCAGTGGGGTCATACAACAACTCACCAATGTCAGCAACTGATGTCTCACCAGCATAGCTACCAGTAGGGTCATACAACAACTCACCAATGTCAGCAACTGATGCCTCACCAGCATAGCTACCAGTGGGGTCATACAACAACTCACCAATGTCAGCAACTGATGCCTCACCAGCATAGCTACCAGTAGGGTCATACAACAACTCACCAATGTCAGCAACTGATGTCTCACCAGCATAGCTACCAGTGGGGTCATACAACAACTCACCAATGTCAGCAACAAATGATGCCTCACCAGCATAGCTACCAGTGGGGTCATACAACAACTCACCAATGTCAGCAACTGATGTGTCACCAGCATTGCTACCAGTAGGGTCATACAACAACTCACAATGTCAGCAACTGATGCCTCACCAGCATGGCTACCAATGGGTCATACAACAACTCACCAATGTCAGCAACTAATGTCTCACCAGCATAGCTACCAGTAGGGTCATACAACAACTCACCAATGTCAGCAACTGATGTCTCACCAGCATAGCTACCAGTGGGGTCATACAGCAACTCACCAATGTCAGCAACTGATGTCTCACCAGCATAGCTACCAGTGGGGTCATACAACAACTCACCAATGTCAGCAACTGATGCCTCACCAGCATTGCTACCAGTAGCAACTCACCAATGTCATACAACAACTCACCAATGGGGGGACAACAACTCAATGTCAGCAACTAATGTCTCACCAACATAGCTACCAGTGGGGTCATACAACAACTCACCAATGTCAGCAACTGATGCCTCACCAGCATAGCTACCAGTGGGGTCTTACAGCAACTCACCAATGTCAGCAACTAATGTCTCACCAGCATAGCTACCAGTGGGGTCATACAACAACTCACCAATGTCAGCAACTGATGCCTCACCAGCATAGCTACCAGTGGGGTCATACAACAACTCACCAATGTCAGCAACTAATGCCTCACCAGCATAGCTACTCAATGGGGTCATACAACAACTCACCAATGTCAGTAACTGATGCTACCAGTGGGTCACCAGCAACATCAGCAACTAATGCTACCAGCATAGGGTCATACAGCAACTCACCAATGTCAGCAACTCACCAATGTCAGCAACTCACCAGCATAGCTACCAGTGGGGTCAACTCACCAATGTCAGCAACTAATGTCTCACCAGCATAGCTACTAGTAGGGTCATACAACAACTCACCAATGTCAGCAACTGATGTCTCACCAGCATAGCTACCAGTGGGGTCATACAGCAACTCACCAATGTCAGCAACTAATGTCTCACCAGCATAGCTACCAACACAACAACTCACCAATGTCAGCAACTGATGCCACACTAATGTCTCATCAGCTTTGATACCAGTGGGTCATACAACAACTCACCAATGTCAGCAACTAATGTCTCACCAGCATAGCTACCAGTGGGGTCATACAGCAACTCACCAATGTCAGCAACTGATGTCTCACCAGCATAGCTACCAGTGGGGTCATACAACAACTCACCAATGTCAGCAACTGATGTCTCACCAGCATAGCTACCAGTAGGGTCATACAGCAACTCACCAATGTCAGCAACTAATGTCTCACCAGCATAGCTACCAGTAGGGTCATACAACAACTCACCTAATGTCAGCAACTGATGCCACATCAGCATTGCTACCAGTGGGGTCATACAACTCACCAATGTCAGCAACTAATGCCTCACCAACATGGCTACTAGTAGGGTCATACAACAACTCACCAATGTCAGCAACTAATGTCTCACCAGCATGGCTACCAGTGGGGTCACTCACCAATGTCAGCAACAACTCACCAATGTCAGCTCACCAAACTCATGTCACAGCTCAACAATGTCATGGCTACTAGTAGGGTCATACAACAACTCACCAATGTCAGCAACTAATGTCTCACCAGCATAGCTACCAGTAGGGTCATACAGCAACTCACCAATGTCAGCAAGCTGATGCAACTCACCAATGTCAGCAACTAATGTCTCACCAGCATAGCTACCAGTAGGGTCATACAGCAAACTCACCAATGTCAGCAACTCACCAATGCTCACCAGCATAGCTACTAGTAGCGTCATACAGGTCATCACAACAACTCACCAATGTCAGCAACTAATGTCTCACCCAGCATGGCTATTAGTGGGGTCATACAACAACTCACCAATGTCAGCAACTGATGCCTCACCAGCATAGCTACCAGTAGGGTCATACAACAACTCACCAATGTCAGCAACTGATGTCTCACCAGCATGGCTACCAGTGGGGTCATACAACAACTCACCAATGTCAGCAACTGATGTCTCACCAGCATAGCTACTAGTAGGGTCATACAACAACTCACCAATGTCAGCAACTAATGTCTCATCAGCTTTGATACCAGTAGGGTCATACAGCAACTCACAGCAATGTCAGCAACTAATGTCTCACACCAGCATATGCTACCAGTGGGGTCATACAGCAACTCACCAATGTCAGCAACTGATGTCTCACCAGCATAGCTACAGTAGGGTCATACAGCAACTCACCAATGTCAGCAACTAATGTCTCAGCTAGCTACCAGTAGGGCCATACAGCAACTCACCAATGTCAGCCGGGATGTCTCACCAGCATAGCTACCAGTAGGGTCATACAGCAACTCACCAATGTCAGCAACTAATGTCTCACCAGCATAGCTACCAGTGGGGTCATACAGCAACTCACCAATGTCAGCAACTGATGTCTCATCAGCTTTGCTACCAGTCAGGTCATACAGCAACTCACAATCACCAATGTCAGCAACTGATGACAACAGCTCACCAATATCTATTGTCTCATCAGCATAGCTACCAGTGGGGTCATACAGCAACTCACCAATGTCAGCAACTAATGTCTCACCAGCATACCTACCAGTGGGGTCATACAGCAACTCACCAATGTCAGCAACTAATGTCTCACCAGCATAGCTACCAGTGGGGTCATACAGCAACTCACCAATGTCAGCAACTAATGTCTCACCAGCATAGCTACCAGTGGGGTCATACAGCAACTCACCAATGTCAGCAACTAATGTGTCATCAGCTTTGATACCAGTGGCGTCATACAGCAACTCAACAATGTCAGCAATTAATGTCTCACCAGCATAGCTACCAGTGGGGTCATACAGCAACTCACCAATGTCAGAAACTAATGTCTCATCAGCTTTGATACCAGTGGGGTCATACAGCAACTCACCAATATCAGCAACTATTGTCTCATCAGCATAGGTAATAGTGGGGTCATACAACATCTCTTGATGGTGGCAACTCATGTCTCACCAACATAGCTATCAGTGGGGACATACAGCTCATCTTGAATGTCAGCAACTGATGTCTCACCAGCACAGCTATCAGTGGGATCGTTACAACAACTCCTGAATGTCAGCAACTGATACCTTACCAGCATAGCTGTCAGTGGATCGTCGAACAACAACACTTGAATGTCGGCAACTGTTACCTTACCAGCATAGCTATCAGTGGATCGTAGAACAACTCTTGAATGTCAGCAACTGATGCCTTACCAGCATCGTGACCAAGGGGGTCATACAACAACTGACCAATGTCCGCAACTGATATCTCATCAGCATAGCTACCAGTGGGGTCATACAGCAAATCACCAAAGTCAACAGCTGATGTCTCACAAGCATACCTACCTTAGGGCTCATTAAACAACTCTTGGATATTAGCAACTGATGTCTCACCAGCATAGCTACAAATGGGGTCAAAGAACAACTCACCAATGTCCGCTACGTATGCCTAACCAACATGGCTACCATTGGGGTCATACAAGAACTCTTGAATGTCAGCAACAGATTCCTAAACAGCATGTCTACCAGCGGGGATGTACAACACATCAATGACAGCAACTGATGTCTCACCAGTATTGCTATTAGTGCAAAAACTAACGAATGTCAGTTATCTATCAGTATATCCCCCTCCATTTCTCAGTCCTTACATATGATTAATCTATTCACCAATCCATCTAGCATGGCAATACTCTAGCCATATATGTAAAAGAAAATAAGAAAAATAGAAAAAGAAGACCTTACGAGTGCACCAGCCAGACATGCTACGGGTCAATTCGTCGAACCTAAACATCACGAAAGTCCTGAGCAAGGATAGCTGGACACTCCCACCCACACATGATCGGTAGCGTTCGCAGTCGTCCCTGCCCACATCCACCCCAGGCTCTCCTCCTCCATTGGGGACCTGAGAATTCACACTGACGCCACGTGCTTGGGATCTCGCTGAAATTATAATAATATTGTACAAAAGGTGAGGACCATGTCAGGAGTGGCCCCCAGCAGATTAGGCGGCCGGGCTTTGGATGAAGAAGTCCCGGGTTCGAATCATCGTGGGAATGGGAATGCTATGTCTGGCATTGTGTGACTTGGAAAAACACATAACTTACCTTTGCCCCAATGGGTACCAGCACCTGCAACAGAGTAGCGTCTTGTCCAGGAGGGGATCATTATTACGTGCTGTTTAGTTTCACGTTATAGATTGCTGGATTACTTTCTGCTCTATGGGGCTGTATGGGCTTTGAGGCAACGTTCGTTTTTCTTAGTTAAATCTGTTAGTTGGTGAGTTGTCTGCCCTATGGGATACCATGGCTCCAAGTGTACTGCTATTGTTCTTGTTTCAATTATTGATGCTATTGTCACCATCATCAGTATCGAGATAAACATTAAGATGACCCCCTGCGTACAGGCTAACCAACTTAAAATGATTTATCTTCACTAAGTCATTTAATTTATAATATGCTTTTCAATATCTTAAGGTCGTAGATAATAAAACTGTCTTTTAGGTGCGTCATACTGGCACTGCCTAAAAATGTGCACTCTTCAAACCTAAGACAATAACTGAGGAAAGTGTAGTGAACGTACAAAGTTAAGTGATAACCTAGACAGGCCTGGGTTTTGAACCGGTGTCGTCATGGTATATAAGTCACAACACAATCAATTGCGCCACATCACATCATCATCTCCAATACCCCGACCATAATCATCATCATCGTCCTCATCATCCTCATCATGATCATCATCATCTTCATCCCCATCCCCATTATAACCATCATTATCATCAGCATCAGCATCATCATTATCCTCATTATCATCATCCCCATCACCACCACCATTATCCCCATCATCATTTTCACCATCATTATCATCATCCTCATGACATTCATATTCAATGTTCATGTGTAAATAGGCCTTCATTTCCATTACGCACGATTTTTGTAACTAAATTTAAGAAATTCTTACAAGACTCAATATCAATGACCAAAATTAAAAACAACAACATACAAATACAAGACTCAATATCAATGACCAAAATTCAAAACAACAACATACAAATACAAGACTCAATATCAATGACCAAAATTCAAAAAAACCTACAAGACTCAATATCATTGATCACAATTCAAAATGCCCTACAAGACTCAATATCAAGGATCACAATTCAAAATGCCCTACAAGACTCAATATCATTGATCACAATTCAAAATGCCCTACAAGACCCAATACCATTGATCACAATTCAAAATGCCCTACAAGACCCAATATCATTGATCACAATTCAAAATGCCCTACAAGACTCAATATCATTGATCACAATTCAAAATGCCCTACAAGACTCAATATCAAGGATCACAATTCAAAATGCCCTACAAGACTCAATATCATTGATCACAATTCAAAATGCCCTACAAGACCCAATACCATTGATCACAATTCAAAATGCCCTACAAGACCCAATATCATTGATCACAATTCAAAATGCCCTACAAGACTCAATATCATTGATCACAATTCAAAATGCCCTACAAGACTCAATATCATTGATCACAATTCAAAATGCCCTACAAGACTCAATATCTTTGATCACAATTCAAAATGTCCTACAAGACTCAATATCATTGATCACAATTCAAAATGTCCTACAAGACTCAATATCATTGATCACAATTCAAAATGCCCTACAAGACGCAATATCTTTGATCACAATTCAAAATGCCCTACAAGACTCAATACAATTGATCACAATTCAAAATGCCCTACAAGACTCAATATCTTTGATCACAATTCAAAATGCCCTACAAGACTCAATATCAAGGATCACAATTAAAAAAAGCCGTACCAGACTTAATATCAATGACTAAATAAAATAAAAAAAATTGCTACGATACTGAATATAAACGATGAAACTAGGATGCCCTGCAAGACTCAATATAAACTATCAAATTTAAGGTGCTACAAGACTCAATATAAACTATCAAATTTAAGGTGCTATAATACTCAATATAAACTAACAAATTTAAGTTGTTACAATACTCAATATAAACTATTAAATTTAAAACGTGCTACAATACTCAATATAAACTATCAAATTTAAGAGGCACTACAATACTCAATATAAACTATCAAATTTAAGAGGTGCTACAATACTCAATATAAACTATCAAATTTAAGAGGCACTACAATACTCAATATAAACTATCAAATTTAAGAGGTGCTACAATACTCAATATAAACTATCAAATTTAAGAGGCACTACAATACCCAATATAAACTATCAAATTTAAGAGGCACTACAATACTCAATATAAACTATCAAATTTAAGTTGCTACAATACTCAATATAAACTATCAAATTTAAGAGGCACTACAAAACTCAATATAAACTATCAAATTTAAGAGGTGCTACAAAACTCAATATAAACTATCAAATTTAAGAGGCACTACAATACTCAATATAAACTATCAAATTTAAAAGGTGCTACAATACTCAATATAAACTATCAAATTTAAGGTGCTACAAGACTCAATATAAACTATCAAATTTAAGAGGTGCTACAATACTCAATATAAACTATCAAATTTAAGAGGCACTACAATACTCAATATAAACTATCATATTTAAGAGCCACTACAATACCCAATATAAACTATCAAATTTAAGAGGCACTACAATACTCAATATAAACTATCAAATTTAAGAGCCACTACAATACCCAATATAAACTATCAAATTTAAAAGGTGCTACAATACTCAATATAAACTATGAAATTTAAAAGGTGCTACAATACTCAATATAAACTATGAAATTTAAAAGGTGCTACAATACCCAATATAAACTATCAAATTTAAAAGTGCTACAATACCCAATATAAACTATCATATTTAAGAGGCACTACAATACTCAATATAAACTATCAAATTTAAGAGGCACTACAATACTCAATATAAACTATCAAATTTAAGAGGTGCTCAATATAAACTATCAATACTCAATATATAAACGATAACAAGTAAGAATGCCCCAACAGACTCAATATAGACGATCAAAATTCAGAAAACCCTTAAAGACTCAATATCAACGACCGAAAACTAACGATCACAGTTCAAAAGGTCCTTTCTTTCTTTCTTTCTCAGTTCCCATTCAACTTTTCAGTGTATGGGTTCAGGTGCCTGAGATGATCTTTCTCCAGGATGCCCTGTCCTGGCATTTTTATTTCGTTCCAAAAAAAGTTAAATTTATATACTTCTTTTATATCTTCTTTCCATTTTCTCCGAGGTCTGCCTTTTGGTCTTTTACCTTGGGCTTTAGCACTGTATACTGATTTAGCTTTGCTATTGTCATTCATTTTGTTTACATGCCCAAACCACCATCTCAATTGATTTATTTCTAACTTAGTTTTTATGCCATCTGCTTATTGTTGTATTTCTGATTTTGTCTCTTGTAGTTTTTCCTTCTTCTTTTCTTAGACATTTTATTTCAGTTGCCTGTACTCTACTGTATTCTCTACTGCCTAAGGTCCAGGTTTCGCTGCCATAGAGGAGAGTAGGACAATAAACTGTATTTTACACTGCCATTTTGGTTTTTGTTAACAATTCCTGTTTACCTACAAATGCCTTTCCTAGATGCTTATATATTGCACTTGCCTTTTGGGTTCTCTGGCTGATTTCTTCTCTTAGTTTTCTCTCTGAGTTAATCATTACTCCTAGGTAATTGTAGCTGTGAACTTGTTCTAAATTCTGCCTGCCCAATTTAAGATTTTGTGTTTTAGCTTCCCTAGTTACTAGCATTGTTTTGGTTTTCTTTGCATTTACTCTTGTTCCTCTCTTATTTAGTTTATTGTTCATAATGTTGATATTCGACTGAAGGTCACTTTCTGAAACAGAACTAAATCATCAGCAAATGAAAGCATTGATACATTTACTGGTTTGAGCTTCCACATACCTACATTCATTTTCTTCATGTTTGAGGATGCCTTTGCGACTGAATTCATAAATTTGATAAACAAAAAAAGGACTTAGGTACAACCATGTCTTACTTCTATATCTACATCAAATTCTTCAGATATGTTCCAGCTACTCTCACTGCACATGTTGGTTTATTGTAAAAACGTTTAATGGTTTGTATTAAATTTTGCTCTACATTGTGTTCTTTTAAGGAATGCCATAGTTCGTCCTTCCTCACAGTGTCAAATGCCTTTTCAAAGTCAATAAAACACAGGTGCAAGTCAATTTGTTTCTCTCAAGGATTTAAAAACAAATATTTGTCTAATCGTAAATATGTGGTCTTGTACACTTCTTTCTGGTCTAAATCCACGCTTATGCTCTTCAATCTGATCCTCTACTATTTCCTTACTCTCATTTCCAGTATCCTGTCATACATTTTTCCTGGTACGCTAAGTAGTGATATCCCTCTATAGTTTGAGCATTCCATAGTTGATCCTTTCTTGTGTATTGGTACTACCGTTCCCTTTTTCCAGTTGTCTGACATTTGTTTGGACTTCCATGCTTGTTGGCGTATTGCGTGTAATAGTTTGTCTGCCTCTCTCCCTTGGTTTTTAATCATTTGTGGATAAACTTGATCGGCTCCTGGGGCTTTTCCTAAGTTCACTTTTCTTATAACTGTTTGAGTTTCTTCCCTTGATATAACTTCATATTCAGCTGTCTTCTCTGGATTATTTGTTACTCTTACTAATTGATCTTTACTCCTTGTTTCGTATGTTCTGGAGGGATTATGTAATTGGTGAAAATGTTTTCTCCATGTTTCCATGATTTCGCTGTCTCCTTTCATTATATCTCCTTTGGCATTCTTAATTTGTCGTCTTGGGCATGCTTTGGTCTTTCTCATGCTTTTTATTGCCACACAAAACAGCTTTTGATTTCCTTGATAGTTTTCTTGAAGTCTTTGTCCAAACTCTTCCCATTGTTCCTGTTTTGCAGTAATCACATTTTGGCAATCACTAAGTGATGGTCACTAAATATTTCAGCTCCTCGTTTACTCTTCCATCCAATAAAACTGTAAAAAGGGAGCTGCTAACTATTATGTAGTCTATCATTGACTTTTTACACTTATCTTCATTTACTCTTGTATATTTGTGGATATTTTTATGAGGAAAAAAGGTGTTGGCTATTTTAATGTTATTCTTTGGGCAAAAATCTATTAGTCTCTGTCCATTTGGAAAAGTTGTTATCTCTCCTTCTTTACCTATTACTCCTCCTGATGTTTCTACTTTGTTGCCTACTCTAGCGTTTAAATCTCCTAAAAGCATTAGTTCTTGTTTGGATTTAAGATTCTCTGCAGCTATTTGTAAATCGTTTTTGAAGATATCTTTTTCTTCTTTGGTTGCGTCTTCGTTTGGTCCATAAGCTATTAATAATTTAATTTCTCATCCTTTTGGTTTAATATTTACCTCTTATAGCCGTGAGCTTATAGATTTCCAACTTTCTAGTAGCTTTTCATGCCTTTTATACTCTAGCTCTATCTTTGACATCTATACTCCTGAGAAAATTAAAATATGATTTGGTCCTACATTTTCTATTCCTTGTCCTTTTTTCTTTGTTTCTGCCATAGTCAAAATATCTTCTTTGAAATTTTCCATTTCTTCAACTAATTCTAACTCTTTTCCATTTATTGCCCTAACATTCCATGTTCCAAAAATCACAATCCGTGTTCGTTTCAATGTTCGTCGTTGAAAGATCAAGCCGGGTATATTACATTTATTTCTCTGAATGAGTTTGGGTTTTGGATAAGCAGAGGATTTGCCCACTGTACCCTAGGTAGATGGTGGGGCTGCCACCTTGATGCCCCTACCAGGCTTTTGTTATTTTATGTCAGGGTTAACTCCCTTAGCTTACGGTCATTTAAGTCCAGCCTGCAAGGCGGCAAGTCGTTTGTTTCTGTCAGGGTTAACTCCCTTAACCTTTGGTCAGTCAAGACCGACCTGCAAGGCAGCAGGTTGTTTTCTGCCAGGGTTAACTCCCTTAGCCTTTGGTCGGCGGCCAAGACCTGCCTGCAAGGCAACAGGAGACTCCTGGAGGGTGGGATCATCTACTTCCCGTACAGGTGCTTACCTATCCACAACCCGGCTAAAAAGTTGGGAAATAATATCGACGAGCAAAACTAAAAGGACAATAAAGTGTAATGACAATAATAATGCTACTTAAAAAAAGCTACTTACAAATGGCTGACATGAGCATAGCCAAGACGGCCAGCCAGAAGATCCTTTGACACTTGTCCATGTCTTTCTGTGACTGATAACCTTTGGGTTGACTCGAAGACACAACGTGGCTATTAGTGGACTCAGGTTGTAAATCTAGGAAAATCCGTTTGGCGTTGTGAGATTTATACAGGACAGGCTTGGGGATGTCTGTCTATCAGGTGGAGGCGTTGAGGGTAGGATGGAGCAGCAAGAGGCAGAAATGATGACTGTGACAATGATGACTTAACATCTACGATATAATGTTTATAATAAATTGAACGTCATTGTAGCTGTAGCACTTTTTTTGAACTATTATAATTGGTAAATTGGACGTTTTGGGGAAAGTGTGTTGGGCGATTACTGTTAGAACAGCGTGGGGAAAATTACAGCACAGAAAAAAGAGTAATGTCAGATGAGGGAACAACATTTTTTTTTCTCCATCCTATCAACCCATTTATCTATCTATAGCCCCCCCCCCCTCCCTCCTCTCAACTATGCATTTATATCCCCGCAGAAGTAAAGGCTCACCGACTGTACATCATTTCATTCAAATTCCTTCTCAACTCCAAGCGGAGCATACATTACACAAACCTGTTATGCTTTTCGTACTAACAGTCT
>JAXRKP010001230.1:47500-50000 GCA_037039925.1 Doris montereyensis
AGATGGTTGTTGACATCACGCACCCTTGTCTGACACCAGTCTTGATTTCAAAATTTTGATTTCTATTTCCAACTTTATATGTGAAAATTCATTTTAGAAACTTGTAATGAGCTGAACAAGATGTTGGGGTATTCCCTAAATGCTTAGAATGTTCCAAATGCTTTCTCGATAGAAGCTATCGAATGTTTTTTGTCAAAATCAATGAAGTTTATATACAATTGTCTCTGCCATTCATTACACTGCTGTATAATGTTTCTTGATGTGAAAATGAGGTTCGTGCAGTTTCTTCCTTTCCTTAACCCTGCCTGTTCATTTTTTGTGTAGGTATCAACTGCATTTGATATTCGTTGTATTATAACTTTTGCAAGACCTTTACTAGGGATAGACAGGAGTGTTATTCCCCTCCAGTCATTGCAATCCCGAAAATTGCCTTTTTGGGAATCTTTATTATTATACCTTCATTCCGTTCATCCGGAGTTCTCTTTTCTGCTCATATGTTGGTGAAGAGTGGATGTAGTATTCCTGCTGCAAAAGCAGGTTCAGCTTTAATAAGTTCAGCGTTTAAGTTTTCTATGCCTGGGGCTTTTCTATTCTTTAGAGTTTTAATAGGTACTGTTATTTCATTTAAGCTAGTTGATTCTATACTTATATTCAAATCTTCATGTGTCTCTTCAATGCTTGCTTCTGCTGGAGTAGGTGGCCTGTCTAAAATTTCTATAAAATGTTCGGTCCATCTTGCATCTTTTTCAGCCTCATTCGTGAGAAGTTCTCCTTGTTTGTTTGTAATAGGCGGGTTTGAAGTTCTTGATAATTTCCACTTATTGCTTTTGCAATTTTATAAAAATTTGCCTTGGTCTCCCATTTGTAATACTTCTTCTGTTTCATTGGCAAGTCTGTCCTTGAATGATATTTAGTCTTGTCTTGCACTCCTTTTGACTTCCTTCTTTATTTCCCAGTATTGAATTCACAATCTTTCTTTCAATTTGCTTGATTTTGCATCAAGTATTTTCTTCTTAATTTCTTTCCTCTTTTCAATTGTTTTCCATGTGTCATTTGATAACCATTCTTTCCTTTTTGTGTCTTTTTGTTCCTAGGCATGTTTTAGCTGTCTCCAAGTAGGCGTGTTTGATAGTGTTCTATCTGCCGTTGATTTCGCTTCCATCACATGGTTTGTCATCATCCATATCAGTCAGTACCTGAAACCTATTCTTCAAGCTTATGATAAAAGTTTTGTCTATGTTGTATCGTTCTCTGCCTTTTCCTTTTGTATTTGCTTTTCTCAGTTTGATTTTTAGATTTGCAAGCACTAGATGGTGGTCACTTCCAACGTCAGCTCCTCTTTTTTACTTTCACATCAAGGAGGGATCTTCTCCATGTTTCATTTATGAGAAGATGATCGATCTGGTTTCTGTCCCTTCTATTTGGTGAACACCATGTAAGCTTATGAATCTCTTTAATAGGAAACAAAGTTCCACCAATGACAAAATCGTTATTGTTGAAAAAGTCCAATAATCTTTCTCCGTTGTCATTAATAACGCCACATCCTTCTTTTCCCATAACTCTTTCATTTGTACTATTGTTGCACCCAATCTTTGCATTTAGGTGGCCCATTATAATTTTTGTATCATGCTTTGGTATTTTCTCCAAAATCACCCGTTAGTTGGTCATAAAAATCATCTTTACTTTCGTTTGTGGGGCTGTAACATTGTATAATCGAAACATTGACATGCTTTCCTTTCATCCTTATCTTTATCAATATGTTGTTAATGTATTTTCTTTCCATCATATTTGTTTGTCTTCCTTTCTTCAATATAATGGCTACACCCTCTGACTATTGATTATCATCCCTTCCAGAATAGAGAACAGTTTCACCAGTTTGTTTTTATCTTTCTAGCTCATGTCCACCTGCATTCACTGATGCCTAAATGATCTAAATTGTAGCACCTCATTTCTGATGTTATTTGTGCTAATTTACCGGTGCTGTTCATGGTTTTAACATTCCAGAACCCTAGTTTGTGGCGAACAGAACTGCCATATTCATGTCAGTAGCTTTCAGACGGATTTCACTACTGACATTCATACAAGTATCTTGCGATGACTCTGGAAGTCCATTTCTCGCCCTTGTGCTATTATTTCCCTTCATTGCTTTTTCCGTAACATGATGTTTTTTCCTAGGGTTGGGTTGTTAGCCCTACGCCCAACCCCCAGACTTGGAGGGCCTGGATAAAATTTTTGGAGGTTCACTGGTAGGCAGGTTGCTACCCCTGAGATATAGAGTCCTGCCTACATTTGGTTTGAGATTGGAGTTTCCTTCCCTAGGTAAACCTCTTTAGTGAGCTGAGTGGCTTTACCTAGGGGCCTCTGTTCATCTGCTAGTCATTTCACCGAGCCTATTGGGGTATTTTCTAAGGACTGAGTTCCCATTCAACAATCCCACTCCGCCCTCTACGACTAGCGCTAGTTTTGTCCACGACTGCTTATTGTTTAATCACAGCTAACC
>JAXRKP010001230.1:55000-77500 GCA_037039925.1 Doris montereyensis
TTGGTCCACATTTTCTATTCCTTGTCCTCTTTTCTTTGTTTCTGTAATAGCCAAAATGTTTACTTTGAATTTTTCCATTTCTTCAGCTAATTTTAACTCTTTTTCATTAATTGCCTTAACATTTCATGTTCCAAAAATCACAGTCCGTGTTCTTTTCCAGAGTCGTCTTCGAAAGTTCAAGCCGGGTATATCATTGTATATATTACTTTGAATCAGGTTGTTTTGGATAAGAAGGGGATTATCCCACTGTACCCTAGGTAGATGGTAGGGCTGCCACCTTGAGGCCCCCTACCGAGCCTTGTTATTTTCTGTCAGAGTTAACTCCCTTAGCGTTTAGTCAGCCAAGACCTGCTTGCAAGGCAGCAGGAGACTCGCGAAGGGTGGGATCATCTACTCCCCGTACAGGTGCTTACCTGTCCACAACCCGGATTATTATTATTATTATTATTATTATTATTATTATTATTATTATTATTATTATTATTATTATTATTATTATTATCATTATTATTATTATTATTATTATTATTATCATCACTACCTCATTGTTCACATACTTTTGTTCATCACAACAGAGACACCACATTGTGACGTGAGTGGCTGCACGGATGAATACATGTTGAGGGACTTCCGGTTGAAGGTCGAACTCTTTGACCTGGCATGTGCCAACAAAGCTCAGATTGAGTCGGGGGCGGCATGCTGGAAACCACCGTTTCGGAGCAATGTGATAGCATGCTTCGAAAGGTATAGACCAGACACCTTGTACTCTCCAACAATGACATCAGCGATGGATTGCCTGGCTACAGTACCTGAAGGCATCGACACTTGTAACCATGACGACGTCACATTTTTTGACAACCTCACCGACCAGATGCTACTGCTTGCCAGGCTTACGTATGGAGAGAGACAATAAAATAGAACGTCAAGGATGATGGTGTTTTATATTTGTGTTTGTGTATCAGTCTGTTTTTTCTGTCACACACACACATACATACACACACACACACACACATACACACATACACACATGAAAACGCAGACAATCTAGATCTAGACCCCTTATCGAGATTCTAGATCCTAGATTCTAGATCTAAATCTATGCTTAGATCTAAACGCTAGATATCTATTTTTCTAAATCAAAATCCTAATCCTAGCTATTTTTAGGGTCTAGATATAAGCTAGCTCTAATTCTAGATCTACAACTACATTGGATATAAATGTATATGTCGTCTAGAGCTAAACATCTTATTCATATGAACTTTAATCAGCCATCACAATGAAAAGTGAATCCTGGCAACACATTTTTGTCATAATATTATACTGCAAGTGTTATGGACCGCAAATCTGAAAAAAGATCAAAGTCAGGCCAGTCCCAATAGTATCAAAACTACTGAACAAAGACAAAACGCTCAAGTAACATTCAAGCACTTACGCGAAATTTTAGAGATACACAGTGGGGTCGGTGGCTGAGTGGTTTGGTTGCCAGACTGGGGACCATGAGGTCTCGAGTTTGAGTTTTTAGCAGAGCTACGTCCGACGTTGTGTTCCCTGGGAAAGACGCTTAACACGCTTTTTTTTGCAAATCAACACAGGTGAAAATGGGTAGAAGCATTAAATTGGTAATCAAAACCTTACGTCAGACTAACGTCCTTTTCAGCAGGTGATTATTGTCACTCGTTCTGCTTCACGCTATTGAAACCGGGGTAAGTTCCGGCCTTATGGGCCGTGACGGCCTTGAAGGGCCTTTACTTACAGTACCAAACAATGATGATAAAATGAATGAGGTGAGAGAAAAAAAACCAACAACCAGCTTTTGCTTTGAAAGAGAAATTCGCATGGATGATTTTGTTTTGAGGAGGAAACAGAGGACATAGCTACAATGCTGAATCTTAAGAACAAGCAAATTTCCAACTTGAACATACCGATATGAACCATACACAATAAACAATGGACTGTTAAGGGCAGTGAAAGCGTATGATAATGAAATCTTTTGGCAGGAAACTGTGGAATATTATGACTCGAGCATAGAATGAACCAACCCCAATTATCCGCATCGATTTCATGATGAAAAAGGTGGCGGAGAGGGGGATGGGGTGGGCAGGATAGCATATATGTCATTATAGAAGAAAAAAGAAAGGTTAAGTAGTTTTGAAACCTCATGAGACACGAGTCGCCAAGGACGACAAAATTAAAAGGAAAGCAATAAAGAGAGCAGATGGCTCAGTAGGTACAGCACTCGGCTATCACGCAAATGGTCGTGGGTTCAAATCCCAGCTTTGCAGGCTTGAATTTTAAATTCGTTTTTCAGGTTTTTTCTGCTCCCTTATCATGTTGTAGACAGGATAAAATGAGTGCCTAGTCTTGTCGGAGACGGATAATAATCTAGAAGGTCCTATGTGTCCGTACGTATGTAAAAGAACCTTCGGTGATTGGAAATCGAAAAGAGCAGACCATTCTGGTCGACACCCAGACAAAAATTGAATTCCTATCAAAAAGCCATATTTAATGATGTACCTACAGCCTCTTGTTCCTCCTACATATTGACCAGTTTCTTAGTCTGAATAAGCGTAGAAAATGAGAGGGGAAGGAAGTGTTTTGCTGGACATCTATACTTTCCTCCCAATAAAATAAGCACAGGCGTATAGCAGGGACATCCACTGTTACAGGATCGTCAATATTGACATAAAGAAGGTCGTGTATAATAAATGAAAGCAGAGCGAGATAAAGGCCGTAGAGACAGTGGGAGTGTGTGACGTGATTAAAGTCATTACAATGTCGACGACAGATGCTTGAAGATAAATGATGGAAACGACACGCCCCGACATTCGAATGAGCTAGTCGTCTTCATTGACACGAAGTCCATTCTCAAAGTCCTCAAGAATTGGTATGTGGCTTTGGAGGGCCTTCTCCTTGGCCAAGTAGCGCCAATTTCGGGGCAGTTGCAGAATACGCTACTGCGTGAATGTCACGCTCCAGTGGATACCAGGCCATTGCGTAATCCCTGACAACGACACGGCCCATCGATTGGCATAAAGTGGCGCCAATCAGAAGGGACAAGTCAATCGGTCTAACGGATACCAGACTGGAGGACGGGATTACGATGGAGGCAGCCAGACGACTCTGTCGCGAGGCAACGAGAGATGGGTGGTTAGTGGGCTGGAAAACGGACGCAACAGGCCGGGCTGTTTACAATTTCACGCGGAGATCTCTAGCACGGGGGATCAGGCAGCAATATTCGGCATCAGATCCAACGTGTCGATGGTACGGTAAACAGCCTGAAAACCGTTGAACATCTGCTTGTCAAATGTCCTTTGATGAGGGGGGAGGAAGATGTGGCTCCCGACAGAATCTACTGTTGGTAACTGTCTTTACAGTGAAATGGAACAGCTCGAACTAACGACGATATTTGACCTCTTCACCACCTGGGGCGATTGGTGAACGCACCGTATGTAACTCGTACCTCGCTGTCAAGGTTTTCCTTAGATGTGATGTGAGTTTCTGTGAGGCAATCAAAAATGACGAATGAAGACATGATATAGATGCTCAAACCACATAGAGACAGGGACAAAGAAAATAATAAATTATCTCAAGTATTTCGACACAAATAAATTTGACCTACACACAGAATCGAACCCGCAACATCCACGTCGGTACCAAATCCGCCTGGCCATAAAACGGAGCTTGCACAACCAACCTCATAACTATGTGAGGAAAAACAAAGACGCCATGCCTGAAAAGATAAGTAGCTTCAGATCCGAAATTATCTGGTATTTATATCCCGATTGTCATAGGGCATAAATGACAATGCCTAATATCTTGCGAAGATGGAGGCGACCATCTATCAGGCACGGCCATAGGGTTGCGGACAGTGGAATAACCTCTAGACATAGAGGTTAGCTGTGAATAACCTATAAGCAGTCGTGGACAATCTGGTGCTGGTCATAGAGGGTGGGGTGGACTTCGAGGATGGGAACTCAGCTCTTAAAAAATACCCCAACATACCCACAGAAATGATTAGCAGGAGAATCGAGGCGCATTTATAACCTCTCGCCGGGTAGATAGAACTCCTCAGCCTGGCAAGGTAGTCTATCTAGGGAGACGGAAACTCCGATTTCAAACCATGGACAGACAGGGCTCATTAACCTGGGAGGGTAGCGTGTCTAGGAGTGAATTTCCAAAATAAATCTTGGTCTTGCTGGACAGGGAATTGGGTGTGGGGCCAACAACCCTATCCTGCAAACATCAACATCGGTACAGAAACGTCAACAAAGAATTTAGGCCAACCTTGGGCACAGTTGGTGCACCTCTAAAATGCCAGGGACGCAAAACACCGCCATGAGACAGTGGAGAATGCAATATGAACCCTAGCAGGCCGATCCACCTTCTTAACACAAGGAAATCTCCAGAATTGGCACCTGGAATGTCTGTACTATATGCAAGACAGAAAAGTGCTCACATATAGCCTCAGAATTCAGGAATTATCAACTGGATATTCTTGGAATCAGTGAAACTCATTGGATAAGATTAGGAGAAACAAAATTGACAACCGGTGAAACAATGATTCATTCAGGAAATATTGACAACAATGCAACCCAGTCTGGAGGAATTCGTTTTATGTTATCAAGAAAAGCCCAAACCTCACTCATTTCATGGAAACCAATGGGATATCGGATTTTGAACCGGCGAATACATTTAAATGTCGTCCAATGATAATGCCCGAACGAATGACAAGGAGGAAGATGTCGGAGTAGATTTCTACGAGCAGCTCATACAAAAGCTGGAAGACATCAAGTCGAGGGACATTTCAATAGTAATGGGTGATTTCAACGCCAAAAAATACGGGATGACAACAAAGGATTTGAAGAAGTCATGGGAAAGCGAGGATTAGGGACAATGAATGAAAACGGAGAAGCTTTTTGTGGACATGTGTGCAAGCTACAACCGTATGATAGGAGGCAGTCTTTAGAAACACAAAAGAATACATATTGCCACTTGATTTCACCAGATCAAAAGACATAGAACCAAATGTACCATGTGTGTATCAACAAACGATTTAGATCCTTTCTCTGCGATTAAAAGTTCATCGAGGTGCAGATGTCAGTTCGGATCAGCACCTTGTTATAGGGAAAGTAAAATTTAGACTGAAACGACACAGTGAAACACCAACAACTATAACCAAGAGGAAATACAAGGTCAACCTTTTAAGGAAGAAAGGAAAAAGAAGAATTTTCTCTCACAATTTCCAATCGATTTGAGGACTAGAGGACAGTAATAGAGAAGAATATTGGAGTGACCTGAAAGATGTGTGGACAGAAACATGTAAGGAAGCTCTCGGCAAGAAACAACAACACCAGAAAGAATGGATTTCTCAAGAGACCTCCATAAAGATAGAAACACACAGGAAGGCAAAACTGCAGTTACTTATGTCAAGAACCAGAGCAACAAAGGCCCGATTCCAAACCTTATACATAACACGGATGCCAATGCTCAAGTAAAAAAAAAAGTATAATAACAGACAAATAAAATAATTTTGAAGAATTAGCCAAAGACGACAGTAAAACGGCAGAAAAGGTAAATATGAGAGATGCCTATGCTGTAAATACGAAGCTAATAGGGAAATACAGGCAAGGAGTAGTGTCATAAGAAGTAAAAGCGGCAATCTTCTTATCACAAAAGAGGAACAAATGTCTCTTTGGAAGGAACACTTCTCAGAACTGCTGAATCGATCATCACCTGCACAACCCCCACACATAGAAGAGGTATAGAAGACCTAGATATAACTACAGTTGTCCCAACACCAGGAGAGATTCGACATGCAATCGGAAAGATTAAGAATGTAAAGGCAGCAGGACCGGATGGTATACCTGGAAAAATACTGAAAACAAACACAGAGTCCTCTGCTACCATGTTATATAGTCTTCTCACAAAGATCTGGAAAAGGGAAGAATTTCCTAATGACTGGAAAGAGGGTCATGTTGTCAAATTACCTAAAAAGGGAAATCTCAATGAGTGCACTAAATACCGGGGGATAATGCTACTGTCAGGTCCAGAAAAAAAGTTCTCAAGGGGGTTATACTTGAAAGACTTAAAAGTGCAATCGGTGCCCAACTACAAGATGAGCAAGCAAGATGTAGGCACGATAGATCATGTACTGACCAAATAGCCACATTGCGCATCATAGTTGAGCAATCATTAGAGTGAAATTCACCCTTATACATCAATTTCATAGACTTTGAGAAAGCATTTGACAGCCTCCATAGGGATTCTCTTTGGAAACTCCTGCGGCATTATTGAGTACCCTTTTAACTTACAAGAATAATACAGAAATGATATCAAGATATAATTGCGAAAGTATTACCTGCTGGAGAATTCTCTGAATCTTTCCACATCAAGACGGGAGTTCGCCAAGGCTGTCTTCTTTCTACTTTTTTCTCTTTAGCCATCGACTTCTTAATGAATAATGCAAAACACGGGACCAGAAATGATATTCAATGGACTATGACAAAATAAGTTAACGCCCTAAACTTCGCCGATGATATCGCTTTGCTTTTACACACGCACAAGCAAATGCGGGAGAAAACGGACGCCATTGAGACCATAGCATCATCTGTGTGACTCAGATTCAACTACAAGAAAACCAAGACTCTTCGCAATTGCAATTCCTGCAACACTTTGCCAATAACCCTAAATGGAAAACCGGTAGAAAATATGGACAAATTTTGCTACCTGGGAAGCATGATTGATGGCAAGGGGAGGTGTGGAAGAAGATGTCAAAAACCAGGATACAGAAGGAACGACAAGTATTTTTAAGCCTTAACAAGTATGGTCCAGCAATAGTTTACCAGAAAGAATCAAACTAAGGATAGCCAACTCAAATGTTAAGTCAGTGCTAACATAATATGGCTCATAAACATGGAGGACCACAAAAACTACGGTACAAAACATACAATAATTCATAAATAGATGTCTGAGGAGAATTGTCAAAATATTCTGGCCTGAAGCTATCTCAAACATTAATCTATGGGAAAGAATCAGCTGAGATTTAAAACGGAAGAAATGCAGGTGGATAGGCCACATGTGTTGATGACAGAAGCTTCCCAGCGAGCTAAAAGACAGAGGAAAAAAATGAAAACGAAATCTAAACACCGCATACAATTACGGAGTAACTTTATGGGTTTATATGTGCAGTTAAACCGTGGGGTCTATAATATGATGTAAAAGTCTTTTTGTGGTTGAAAATCAATCATCATGTATTGCAGCAATTTTCTACTGTCCAGTCACGGGTCTATCTATGACCATAGGCTCGTTCCATATCGCCTTCCATTTAAAAAAAAAAATCAGAAATAGAATGAGTGACCTAGATCTAGTAGAGTCCAGGTTTAGATGTAGAGTATAAACTAAGAAGTACTTTATTTTATTTATGGAACACAATTATCTATTATCAAAGACATGTAGATCAAAGATTTAGACACTGCTCTAGACATTGGTCTAGATATCGATTTAGAATCGATTTGTAGTTTTGTGGAGGGCAATCATTATAAAGAAAGTGAATAGACAGCGGGGATGGAACCAGTTCATTCACGGCAGTACAATTACTAGCTTAATTAGTGAAGGTAATGGCATAAGATAATATGAAAGCACCATAGGAACAAAGACGAGACAAACACAATGAATAGACAAGAAAAAAAATTCTGCCCACCATGAGGATCAAGCCCGCGACCTCTGCGTCGGCACCCATCGTCTCGCCATGAAAAGAAAGCGTGCTACCAACCAAACTAACTACACTCACCTTGAGTGAATTTCCAGGGAGCGTAGTTAGCTCGTTTGGTAGCACGATTTCTTTTCATGGCATGGCGATGGGTGCCAACGCAGAGGTCGTGGGTTTGATCCCCATGGTGACCAGGATTTTTCTGTCTATGCCTTGTATATGTCTCGTCTTTGTTCTATGGGGCTTTTGCATATTATCTTATGTCATTACCTTGACTTTCGACATGCCCCTTGTCTCACTGTTAGTCTTTATCTACGTTAGATTAGCCTAATTAGAGGTTTTGTTAAGAAATTTATTACTAGTGCATTTGCATGTGGATATGATATATACTTTGAGAGTTTACTACAATTATCGATTCCTAAAGCAGCGTTGCCATGCTTTCAGAAACAGCAAACCGTACTTTTTTTTTCTATCAGCCGGACTCTCCACATATCGTAGACTCCATGCTGCCAAAATCCACTCAAGTCTAATAGGCCCAATTCGTCGGCTCCATCTATCTATTCAGATCCAGGCGAACAAAACATAAAAGGCAACGGGTTAAAATATTATCACAAATGTCATTGCGTTTAAGCCAAAAGTAAATGGCACCGTGGGTGTTTTCGTCCTGCTCGGTTTGTACAGGGCAACACGTTCCTGCAGATTGTGGAGTGAAGTACCATGAAAGCAGTTATACACAGTTATAAGGTATATAATAGAGATTTAACCGGTATCTAGGTACAAACTTTCACAGACGCATTTGATCAATTATTCTGAGAACATAATGAATAGGAAGAGGTGGATACTTGTGAGAACATAATGAATAGGAGATGGGTGGATACTTGTGAGAATACGATGGATAGGAGAATGTGGATACTTGTGAAAATACGATGAATAGGAGAATGTGGATACTTGTGAGAATACGATGAATAGGAGATGGGTGGATACTTGTGAGAACATAATGAATAGGAGGAGGTGGATACTTGTGAGAACACGATGAATAGGAGATGGGTGGATACTTGTGAGAACACGATGAATATGAGATGGGTGGATACTTGTGAGAACCCGATGAATAGGAGAGGGTGGATACTTTTGAGAACACAATGAAAGGTGGATATTTTTAAGAACACGATGAATAGGAGAAGGTGGATACTTTTGAGAACACAATGAATAGGAGATGGGTGGATACTTGTGAGAACACGATGAATAGGAGATGGGTGGATACTTGTGAGAACACGGTGAATAGGAGAAGGTGGATACTTGTGAGAACACGATGAATAGGAGATGGGTGGATACTTGTGAGAATACGGTGAATAGGAGAAGGTGGATACTTGTGAGAATGAATAGGAGAAGGTGGATACTTGTGAGAACACGATGAATAGGAAGAGGTGAGAACACGATGAATAGAAGATGGTGGATACTTGTGAGAACACGATGAATAGGAGAATGTGGATACTTGTGAGAATACGGTGAATAGGAGAAGGTGGATACTTGTGAGAACACGATGAATAGGAAGAGGTGGATACTTGTGAGAAGTAGGACAAGATGAATACTTGTGAGAAAACGATGAATGAGGTGGATACTTGTGAGAATACGATGAATAGGAGAATGTGGATACTTGTGAGAATACGATGAATAGGAGAATGTGGATACTTGTGAGAATACGATGAATAGGAGAATGTGGATACTTGTGAGAATCCGATGAATAGGGAGGAGGTGGATACTTGTGAGAATACGATGAAAAGGAGAATGTGGATACTTGTGAGAAACAAGAGGAATAGAAGATGGTGGATACTTGTGAGAACACGATGAATAGGAGATGGTGGATACTTGTGAGAACACGATGAATAGGAGATGGTGGATACTTGTGAGAACAAGATGAATAGAAGAATGTGGATACTTGTGAGAACAAGATGAGTAGGAGATGGGTGGATACTTGTGAGAACACGATGAATAGGAAGAGGTGGATACTTGTGAGAATACAATGAGTAGGACGAGATGAATACTTGTGAGAACACGATGAATAGGAAGAGGTGGATACTTTGAGAATACGATGAATAGGAGAATGTGGATACTTGTGAGAATACGATGAATAGGAGAATGTGGATACTTGTGAGAATACGATGAATAGGAGAATGTGGATACTTGTGAGAATACGATGAATAGGAGGAGGTGGATACTTGTGAGAATACGATGAAAAGGAGAATGTGGATACTTGTGAGAACAAGAGGAATAGAAGATGGTGGATACTTGTGAGAACACGATGAATAGGAGATGGTGGATACTTGTGAGAACACGATGAATAGGAGATGGTGGATACTTGTGAGAACAAGATGAATAGAAGAATGTGGATACTTGTGAGAACAAGATGAGTAGGAGATGGGTGGATACTTGTGAGAACAAGATGAATAGGAGAATGTGGATATGAGAACAAGATGAATAGACGAGGTGGATACTTGTGAGAACAAGATGAATAGGAGAAGGTGGATACTTGTGAGAATACGGTGAATAGGAGAAGGTGGATACTTGTGAGAATACGGTGAATAGGAGAAGGTGGATACTTGTGAGAATACGGTGAATAGGAGAATGAGGAGACTTGTGATACGATGTGAACACGATGATAGGACGAGGTGGATTTTGTGAGAACACGATGAATAGGAGAATGTGGATACTTGTGAGAACACGATGAATAGGAGAATGTGGATACTTGTGAGAATACGATGAATAGGAGAATGTGGATACTTGTGAGAATACGATGAATAGGTGGACTTGTGAGAATACGATGAAAAGGAGAATGTGGATACTTGTGAGAACAAGATGAATAGAAGATGGTGGATACTTGTGAGAACACGATGAATAGAAGATGGTGGATACTTGTGAGAACAAGATGAATAGAAGATGGTGGATACTTGTGAGAACAAGATGAATAGAAGATGGTGGATACTTTGAGAACAAGATGGATGAAGATGGTGGACTTGTGAGAACACCATGAATAGGAAAGAGGTGGATACCTGTGAGAACAACAATAGAAGATGGTGGATATTTGTGAGAACACCATGAGAACAAGATGAATAGAAGATGGTGGATATTTGTGAGAACACGATGAATAGGAGATGGGTGGATACTTGTGAGAACAAGATGAATAGGAGATGGGTGGATACTTGTGAGAACAAGATGAATAGGAGATGGGTGGATACTTGTGAGAACAAGATGAATGTGGATACTTGTGAGAACACGATGAATAGGAGATGGGTGGATACTTGTGAGAACAAAATGAATAGGAGATGGGTGGATACTTGTGAGAATACGATGAATAGGAGATGGATG
Organism: Doris montereyensis; assembly: GCA_037039925.1. Classification (NCBI taxonomy): domain Eukaryota; kingdom Metazoa; phylum Mollusca; class Gastropoda; order Nudibranchia; family Dorididae; genus Doris; species Doris montereyensis. Next base: position 66,072 of record JAXRKP010001230.1, read on the forward strand.
GATATTTTTGAGAACACGATGAATGGGAGATGGGTGGATACTTGTGAGAACAAGATGAATAGGAGATGGGTGGATACGTGTGAGAACACGATGAATAGGAGATGGTGGATACTTGTGACAACAAGATGGATAGAAGATGGTTGATACTTGTGAGAACACGATGAATAGGAGATGGTGATTACTTGTGAGAACAAGATGAATAGAAGATGGTAGATACTTGTGAGAACAAGATGAATAGAAGATGGTAGATACTTGTGAGAACAAGATGAATAGAAGATGGTGGATACTTGTGAGAACAAGATGAATAGAAGATAGTAGATACTTGTGAGAACAAGATGAATAGAAGATGGTAGATACTTGTGAGAACATGATGAATAGGACGAGGTGGATACTTGTGAGAACAAGATGAATAGAAGTTGGTGGATAGAAAAACACGATGAATAGGACATGTCTGAGTGGAAAGTGGATACTTGTGAAAACACGATGAATAGAAGATGGTGGATACTTGTGAAAACACAATGAATAGGAAGAGGTGGATACTTGTTAAAACACAATGAATAGGAAGAGGTGGATACTTGTGAAAACACAATGAATAGGAAGAGGTGGATACTTGTGAAAACACAATGAATAGGAAGAGGTGGATACTTGTGAAAACACGATGAATAGAAGATGGTGGATACTTGTGAAAACACAATGAATAGAAGAGGTGGTGGACAATGAATAGGAGAAGGTGGACATATGAAACACAATGAATAGGAAGAGGTGGATACTTGTGAAAACACAATGAATAGGAGAGGTGGATACTTGTGAGAACACAATGAATAGGAAGAGGTGGATACTTGTGAGAATACAGTGAATAGGACGAGGTGGATACTTGTGAGAACACGATGAATAGGACGAGGTGGATACTTGTGAGAACACAATGAATAGGAAGAGGTGGATACTTGTGAGAACACAATGAATAGGAGATGGGTGGATATTTGTGAGAACACAATGAATAGAAAGAGGTGGATACTTGTGAGAACACAATGAGAACACGATGAATGAGGTGGATACTTGTGAGAACACAATGAATAGGAAGAGGTGGATACTTGTGAGAAGGTGAATAGGACAGGTGGATACTTGTGAGAACACAATAGGAATAGGAGAATGTAGGGATACTTGTGAGAACACGATGAATAGGAGAATGTGGATACTTGTGAGAACACGATGAATAGGAGAATGTGGATACTTGTGAGAACACGATGAATAGGAGAGGTGGATACTTGTGAGAACACAATGAGAAACTTGTGAGAACGATGAATAGGAGAATGTGGATACTTGTGAGAATACGGTGAATAGGAGATGGGCGTATACTTTTGAGAACGATGCATAGGAGGAGGTGGATACTTGTGAGAACACGATGAATAGGAGATGGGTGGATACTTGTTAGAACACGATGAATAGGAGATGGGTGGATACTTGTGAGAACACGATGGATAGGAGATGGGTGGATACTTGTGAGAACACGATGGATAGGAGATGGTGGATACTTGTGAGAACACGATGGATAGGAGATGGGTGGATACTTGTGAGAACACGATGAATAGGAGATGGGTGGATACTTGTGAGAACACGATGGATACGAGATGGGTAGATACTTGTGAGAACACGATGGATAGGAGATGGGTGGATACTTGTGAGAACACGATGGATAGGAGATGGGTGGATACTTGTGATAACACGATGAATAGGAGATGGGTGGATATTTTTGAGAATCCAATGAATAGGAGAAGGTGGATACTGTTGAGAACACGATTAATAGGAGATGGGTGGATATTTTGAGAACACGATGAATAGGAGATGGGTGGATATTTTGAGAACACGATGAATAGGAGAAGGTGGATATTTTGAAAACGCAATGAATAGGAGAAGGTGGATATTTTTGAGAACACGATGAATAGGAGAAGGTGGATATTTTTGAGAACACGATGAATAGGAGAAGGTGGATACTTTTGAGAACACAATGAATAGGAGAAGGTGGATACTTTTGAGAACACGATGAATAAGAGAAGGTGGGCCCTCATCGAAATACGATGGATAGGAGAAGCTGGACAGGTCTGAAAACGATGGATAGGAGAAGGTGGACATGTCTGAGAACACACGATGGATAGGAGAAAGTGGGCACTTCTCGAAATACGATGGATAGGAGAAGGTGGACATGTCTGAGAACACTATGGTTAGGAGAAGGTGGACAGGTCTGAGAACACTATGAATAGGAGAAGGTGGACAGGTCTGAGAACACGATGGATAAGAGAAGGTGGACATGTCTGAGAACACTATGGATAGGAGAAGGTGGACAGGTTTGAGAACACTATGAATAGGAGAAGGTGGACAGGGCTGGGAACACTATGGATAGGAGAAGGTGTACAGGTCTGGGAACACTATGGATAGGATAAGGTGGACATGTCTGAGAACACTATGGATAGGAGAAGGTGGACATGTCTGAGAACACTATGAATAGGGAGAAGGTGGACATGTCTGAAAACACTATGGGTAGGAGAAGGTGGACAGGTCTGAGAACACTATGGATAGGAGAAAGGTGGACAGGTCTGAGAACACTATGGATAGGACAAGCTGGACAGGTCTGAGAACAATATGGATAGGGAAGGTCGACATGTCTGAGAACACGATGGATAGGAGAAGGTGGACAGATCTGAGAACACTATGGATAGGACAAGCTGGACAGGTCTGAGAACAATATGGATAGGGGAAGGTCGACATGTCTGAGAACACGATTGTTAGGACAAGCTGGACAGGTCTGAGAACACTATGGATGGGGAAGGTGGACATGTCTGAGAACACTATGGATACGACAAGCTGGACAGGTCTGGAACACAATGGATATGAGAAGGTGGACAGGTCTGAGAACACTATGGATGGATATGTCTGAGGAGGTGGAAGGTGGAACATATGGTCTGAGAACACATTATGGATAGGAGAAGGTGGACAGGTCTGAGAACACTATGGATAGGAGAAGGTGGACATGTCTGAGAAACTGTGGTGGACAGGTCTGAGAACACTATGGATAGGACAAGGTGGACATGTCTAAGAACACTATGGATAGGAGAAGGTGGACATGTCTGAGAACACTGTGGATATGAAAAGGTGGACAGGTCTGATAACACTATGGATAGGACAAGGTGGACAGGTCTAAGAACACTATGGATAGGAGAAGGTGGACATGTCTAAGAACACTATGGATAAGAGAGGTGGACGTGTCTTAGAACACAATGGATATGAAAAGGTGGACAGATCTGATAACACTATGGATAGGGAAGACAGGTCTGGAACATTATGGATAGGAGAAGGTCAGGTCTGAGAACACTATGGATAGGAGAAGGTGGACAGGTGACTATGGATGGAGAAGGTGGACATGTCTGAGAACATATAGGGAATGTCTGAGAACACTATGGATGGAGAAGGTGGACATGTCTGAGAACACTATGGATAAGAGAAGATGGACATGAGAACACGGTGGAATGCAGAAGGTGGACACTTCTGAAAACACGATTGATAGAAGAATGTGGATACTCCTGCGAACACGATGGATTGGAAAAGGTGGATATGTCTGAGGATACAATGAATTGGAGAAGGTGATATGTCCGAGGATAATGGATTGGAGAAGGTGATATGTCTGAGGATATAATGGATTGGATAAGGTGGATGTGTCTGAAAATACAATGGATTGGAGAAGGTGATATGTCTGAGGATATAATGGATTGGAGAAAGTGGATACGTCTGAGAATATAATGGATTGGAGAAGGTGATATGTCTGAGGATATAATGGATTGGAGAAAGTGGATACGTCTGAGAATATAATGGATTGGAGAAGGTGATATGTCTGAGAATATAATGGATTGGAGAAGGTGGATGTGTCTGAAGATACAATGGATTAGATAAGGTGCGTGTGTCTAAAGATACAATGGATTGGATAAGGTGATATATCTGAGGATACAATGGGGTGGAGAAGCTGGATATGTCTGAGGATGCAATGGATAGGACGAGAAGTATATGTATGAGGATACAATGGATAAGAGAAAGTGGCTGCGTCTGATTTGAAGTGGCGACCCCTGGGGTCTCAGTGTCTTTTTTCGAAGTCCCAATATTGGGCGTTACGGAACTAAGATTAGAGCCAATAGCTGAATGTCTAAATAGACCAATTTACCTATTTCGGCAGGACGTCCAAAGTTATTTTGCCCGGACTGAGTATCAAACTCGGATGTTTGAAGTCAGATGTTTCACCTTTTGAGATACACGCATCTCATGCAGTGAAGTAAATAGACTTCAATCAAAGTAGAATTAAAGGCAATCTTATACTCAGGGTATCCAGGAGAAGACATCTGAATATTCTGGGCATACAGCATAGTGTGATACTTTGCTATTGCTCTCCACACGGCCTTTACTTTTGCTGTGTCTTAATATTAGACATACCCACCCATTTTGCTGATTGTCAACAGGACTTCATACAAATTTTAATACAACCGGACCGGAAATCGAACGTGGATCCCCTGATGGATAATCAGACGCACTACCGATTAAAGTACCGACGCCTCTTCTATACAAGTAAGTAAAGTTCATTCTAGGCTGTTACGTCCCATCACATCATCACATCATCACATCATCACATCATCACATCATCGAAAGCGTGTGAAAGCTGCGAGTTCCCCAGGGACCCCTTGGCAGCCGAAAGTTTCTGTCACAGATATTGGCGTCATTCCTGTCTCTCACCTCAGATGGTGGCTTGGCAGAAAGACGCTGTTTTTCGTAGCTGCCCCGCAAGGCCGTACAAACAATGGGTTACGGCCCATAGAACCGGAGAGTATTCCAGCTTCGATAGCGTGACGCGGAACAGGGGATAATAATCACCGTTTGGCCATGACGTTATTCTGACTCTAGCTTTTTTCTCAAGCTATTGCTTGTAGCCATCTGCACATGGGTAGGGTGGGGGGGGGGGGAATGCGTGTTTAAGTTATATTTCCAAAGGAACACAAAAGTCGGACCTAGCTTTGCTAGGATTCGAACTTGGGGACCTTTTTATGATCCCCAGTCCGGCAGCCTAATCGCCTGGCCACCGACACCACTTCTATACGAGTAACTAGACCTAAAGTAGATCTTTAGAAACGTGTGACGACATAACAAACAACTGGTACTCAAGCAAAAAAAATAGTTGTGTGATTCACTGCGTGACATTAAGAAATTCAGCCAAATTGCTTTTCATGACAGTGACCCTAATTTTCATGAAAATTACCGGTTTTGTGACTGTGGCTACAGTTTCGGTTTAATTGACATATTTTGTTACTGTAGCCGTTTATTCCCCATAATGCAAACGTAGGACTGTAGAATAAATGAAGAAAAGTAACGCACACCCAATCCATGTCCAACTCGGTGTCCATTATACTAACACACATACATACACATACACTTACACATACAAATACACACACACATACACACGTACACACGTGCACACACACGTACACACATATACATACACAAACATACACACACACAATCAACCGATTCAGAGAACCAAAGATATTATAATCGGATGAAACTTAAGAAGACGATCTTGCAAACGAACATACACTTTGGTCAAACTTTGCTATGCTTATCCTATGTTGACAGGCTTATTTTATCTCCTGCCATTTAGGTGACAAACTTTCTTAATATGTTTATTTTATGTTCTGCATTTTCAAGAGCAAAACCTTGTTATGCTCATTATATGTTCTGCAATCTAAACGGTCAAATCTTGGCATATTTATTCTATGTCCTGCCATCCAATAGTCAAATCTTGTCATATTTATTCTATGTCCTGCCATCCAACAGTCAAATCTTGTCATATTTATTCAATGTCCTGCCATCCAACAGTCAAATCTTTTCATGCTTATTCTATGTCCTGCCATCCAATAGCCAAATCGTGTCATGCTTATTCTATGTCCTGCCATCCAAATATTGAAATCTTGTCATATTTGTTCTATGTCCTGCCATCCAATAGTCAAATCTTGTCATATTTATTCTATGTCCTGCCATCCAATAGTCAAATCTTGTCATATTTATTCTATGTCCTGTCATCCAATAGTCAAATCTTGTCATATTTATTCTATGTCCTGCCATTCAATAGTCAAATCTTGTCATATTTATTTTATGTCTTGTCATCCAATAGTCAAATCTTGTCATGCTTATTCTATGTCTTGTCATCCATTAGTCAAATCTTGTCATATTTTTTCAATGTCCTGTCATCCACATATTGAAATCTTGTCATATTTATTCTATGTCCTGCCATCCAATAGTCAAATCTTGTCATATTTATTCTATGTCCTGCCATCCAACAGTCAAATCTTGTCATATTTATTCAATGTCCTGCCATCCAACAGTCAAATCTTTTCATGCTTATTCTATGTCCTGCCATCCAACAGCCAAATCGTGTCATGCTTATTCTATGTCCTGCCATCCAAAAATTGAAATCTTGTCATATTTGTTCTATGTCATCCAATAGTCAAATCTTGTCATATTTATTCTATGTCCTGCCATTCAATAGTCAAATCTTGTCATATTTATTTTATGTCTTGTCATCCAATAATCAAATCTTGTCATGCTTATTCTATGTCTTGTCATCCATTAGTCAAATCTTGTCATATTATTTCAATGTCCTGTCATCCACATATTGAAATCTTGTCAATTTATTCTATGTCCTGCCATCCAATAGTCAAATCTTGTCATATTTATTCTATGTCCTGCCATTCAATAGTCAAATCTTGTCATATTTATTCTATGTCCTGTCATCCAATAGTCAAATCTTGTCATATTTATTCTATGTCCTGCCATTCAATAGTCAAATCTTGTCATATTTATTTTATGTCTTGTCATCCAATAGTCAAATCTTGTCATGCTTATTCTATGTCTTGTCATCCATTAGTCATCCAAACAGTGAAAGTCAAATCTTGTCATGCTTATTCTATGTCCAATAGTCAAATCCAATGTCTTGTCATCCAATAGTGAAACCTTGTCATGCTTATTCTATGTCCTGTCATCCAAACAGTCAAACCTTGTCATGCTTATTCTATGTACCGTCATCCAAACAGTGAAATCTTGTCATGCTTATTCTATGTCTTGCCATCCAAACAGTGAAACTTTCTCATGTTTATTATATGTCCTGTCATCCAAACAGTGAAACCTTGTCATGCTTATTCTATGTCCTGTCATCCAAACAGCTTATTCTAACCGTCATCCAAACAGTGAAACTTTGTCATGCTTATTCTATGTCCTGTCATCCAAACAGTCAAATCTTTGTCATGCTTATTCTATGTCCTGTCATCCAAACAATGAAACTTTGTCATGCTTATTCTATGTCATCCAAACAGTCAAACTTTGTCATGCTTATTCTCTGTCTTGTCATCCAAACAGTCAAACCTTGTCATGGTTATTCTATGTCCTGTCATCCAAACAGTGAAACTTTCTCATGTTTATTACATGTCCTGTCATCCAAACAGTCAAACCTTGTCATGCTTATTCTATGTCCTGTCATCCAAACAGTGAAACCTTGTCATGCTTATTCTATGTCCTGTCATCCAAACAGTCAAACCTTGTCATGCTTATTCTATGTCTTGTCATTCAAACAGTCAAACCTTGTCATGCTTATTCTATGTCCTGTCATCCAAATAGTCAAACCTTGTGATGCTTATTCTATGTCTTGTCATCCAAACAGTCAAACCTTGTCATGCTTATTCTATGTCTTGTCATCCAAGCAGTCAAATCCTTTGATGTTAATTCTATATTCTGCCATCCAAATGGTGAAATTTTGTCATGTTTATTATATGTTCTGCCATTCAAAAGTTCAAATCGTTTGATGTTTATTCTATATTCTGCCATCAAAATGGTCAAATCTTGTTATGTTTATTCTACGTTCTGCGATTCAAAATTTCAAATCTTGTCATTTTTATTCTATATTCTGCCATTCAAAAGGTCAAATCTTGTCATGTTTATTCTATGTTCTGCGATCCAAACAGTCAAATCTTGTCATTTTTATTCTGTGTTCTGAAATCAAAAGAGTGAAACCGTGTCATGACTATTCTATGTTCTGCCATCAAAAGAGTGAAATCTTGTCCTGACTATTCTATGTTCTGCCATCAAAAGAGTCAAATCTTGTCATGAATATTCTATGTTCTGCCATCAAAAGAGTGAAATCTTGTCATGCCTATTCTATGTTCTGCCATCAAAAGAGTGAAATCTTGTCATGCCTATTCTATTTTCTGCCATCCAAACAGTCAAATCATGTCATGTTTATCCCATGTTCTACATTCCAAACAGTGACATCTTGTTATGTTTATTCTATCTTGTGCCGTTCAAACGGTCAAACCATGTCAAGCTTATTCCATGTTCTGCCATCCACACGATGACATATTGTCAAGTTTATTCTATGTTCTGACTTCCAAATGATGATATCTTATGATGTTTATTCCACGTTCTGACATCCACAAAGTGATATCTTATCATATTTATTCTATGTTCTCACTTTTAAACGTTCGAATCTTGTGATGTTTATTCTATATATTGCCATCCAAACGGTCAAATCTTGTGATCTTTATTCTATGTTCTACCATCCAAACTGTCAACTTTTGTGATGTTTATTCCATGCTCTGCCACCCAAAAGGTCAAATCTTGTGATGTTTATTCTATGTTATGCGATTCAAACAGTTAAATCTTGTTATATTTATTCTATGTTTTGCCATCCAAACCGTTAGAACTTATCATGTTTATTATATGTTCAGCCATCCAAACAGTCAAATCTTTTCATGTTTATTCTATGATCTGACATCCAAACAGTCAAATCTTTTCATGTTTATTCTATGTTCTGCCATCGAAACGGTCAAATCTTGTCATGTTTATGTTCTGCCCTCCAATAGTAAAATCGTGTTATGCTCATTCTATATTCTGCCATCCGAAAGGTCAGACCGTGTTATGTGTATTCAATGTGTTGTCATTCAAAACGTCAATCGTTCCTAAGTGTATTCTATGTTTTGACATTCAAAACATCAATAATTGCTAGGCTTATTCTGTGTTTTGCCATTCAAATGTTCAAACCTTGTTATGCTTGTTCTATGTTCTGCCATAAAAGGTCAAACGTTGTATGTTTGTCTTCTGTCCTGCTATATAAAAGGTCAAACCGTGTTATGCTTATTCTATGTTCTGCCATTCATACGGTCAAATGTTCTGCCATTCATACGGTCAAACCTTGTTATGCTTATTCCATGTTCTGCCATTCATACGGTCAAACCTTGTTTATGCCTATTCTATGTTCTGCCATTCATAAGGTCAAACCTTTTTATGCTTATTCCATGGTCTGCCATTCATACAGTCAAACCTTGTTATGCTCATGCCATGTTTTGCCATTCATAAGGTCAAACTTTGTTACGCTTATTCCATGTTCTGCCATTCATAAGGTGAAACCTTGTTATGCTTATTCTACGTCCTGCCATTCAAAGGTTAAACCTTGTTATGCTTATTCTATGTTCTGCCATTCATACGGTCAAACCTTGTTATGCTTATTCTATGTCCTGCCATTCAAAAGGTCAAACCTTGTTATGCTTATTCTATGTTCTGCCATTCATACGGTCAAACCTTGTTATGCTTATTCTATGTTCTGCCACTCATCCGGTCAATCAATCATTGTTATGCTTATTCTTGTTCTTTTAAGGTTTTGCTTATTCATTCATTCAAAAGGTCAAACCTTGATATGCTTATTCTATGTTCTGCCATTCATAAGGTCAAACCTTGTTATGCTTATTCTATGTTCTGCCATTCATAAGGTCAAACCTTGTTATGCTTATTCTATGTTCTGCCATTCATACGGTCAAACCTTGTTATGCTTATTCTATGTTCTGCCATTCATAAGGTCAAACCTTGTTATGCTTGTTTTTGTTTTGCCATTCATACGGTCAAACTTTGTTATGCTTATTCTATGTTCTGCCATTCATAAGGTCAAACCTTGTTATGCTTGTTCTATGTTCTGCCATTCATACGGTCAAACCTTGTTATGCTTATTCTATGTTTTGCCATTCATAAGGTCAAACCTTGTTATGCTTGTTTTTTGTTTTGCCATTCATAAGGTCAAACCTTGATATGCTTATTCTAAATATTTGTCGTTTGTTATGTGACGAAGGGTTATACCCGAAACGTCACGTGTTTGTTCTGTCTTTATTAATGGAGTTGTCACTTATTGTCATATTTCGCCATATACAGATATAAGACATAACAACAACTGTTACTTTAATGCACAAGAACAATAAGCTAAAAACAGGGTGGTCAGTAACACCTTGCTAGATCTAGATCTATATTATAGATTCTAGATCTGGATCTAGAATTGGAAGGGGAGTGGCGCATCGAGCTATAGTTTTGACATTTGTATAAATCTAAATCTAATAATATCTAAATCTATTACAGTTCCAACCTCAATAAATATAAATGAGCAATTAGTAGCGTTTTTGGCATATAGATATGGCATAGTCTATAGATATAGAGCTAGACCACTCTAAGATTTAGATATAGTATAGATCTTGAGAATCTAGATAATATCTAAATTGTATATATAATCGAGTGTAGTGATATCTAGATCTAGACTAGATTAGAATGTTTATCTAGATCTAGCTCTTGATCTAACCTAGATCTAGATCTAGATTTGATCTACATCATAAATGTTGGGGGAAAACAGAACCAGAACCACCATCAAAGCGAAATGCTTCACTCTGAATGACTGCAGTCACTGATATGGCAGGTTTAAACAGGAAGTAAGGTGATTCCCGATAACAATAGACTAGAATATCGTCACTGTCTAGCTCTGGCTGGCATTTGGTTTGTTTAAATGTTATGATAGCTAAATAAATGTATGGTGTTGCAGAGAAACATGGATTAATTTGGAACATGTCTGTTCAAGAGCAAATGAATCTCAGATTTTTAGAGTGTTCAACAGCTTCAAGTGCTTCATAGGCACTATGTCTCTGATTAAGACGTATTTTTACATTTCACTATTTCTTCATTAAATCTGGTACGAATCTACAAGCATGCAGACAGTTTTCTTTCTTGAGTACTTGAAATTACCTGTGATAGAATTAATTAATAAAACGACTGTCCATGGTGCGCTAATTATTTACGAAAGAGGGAATCATTTACATAAACTCGAGGGTCAAAAGAATTCATTACAACCGGTATAAAAGACCACATAAACTCATAATATTATTTTTGTAAATTAACTACTCACTGCCTCCACCTCCTATATTTTTTCCTCAACTAAAGCAACTACTCTACGCACTAAACTAACGCCAAGAGGAAAGACGGAGCTCTTACCAGTACACCACCCAGATAGGCCATTAACCATCTCGTCAAACTTAAAG